>OU015769.1:33471777-33489153 GCA_907173295.1 Fagus sylvatica
ATAGTTGACATGGATTTGCAATGAAGTTGATAACGTTCACTGTGTCACCCCTCTACCACCACCACCACTTAAGTATCTCTTTTCTTCTTGACATTTTAGTAAAGATAGTTATCTCATGTCTGATTGATCTCCCATTCTCCTCTCTATTCCATTGAAGCACACCTTTGTCTTTCTGTTTGCGTATCCTTGTAAGTGCTTTCAAGCCATATTCATATTTTCCGTTAATACGAAGGGCTAGCTCGTTTATGCTGGCTTTAGTGTTTGAAAACAGAGCATCCTCTCGTGCAGCCAAAAGGATTTTCATCACCAGTGCCGCATACAGAGTGAATTCAACTTGGTGACTCTTTCTGCTGGTAACTCACTTGGGGGGTCCATTATATATTCAACGAATTCCTTTACAGATTGTGCTTGGATCATTTCGACTCGAAAATCCCATCTACCAGCACACCACAGTCCTGTGGCGTATGGACAACGTTGAAATAGATGTAAAACAGAATCTTCTGCTATTTCACAAAGAGGACAATGTGGAAATTGGTTCTGCCTAAAGGGAGGGAAATCCAAAGGGCCACATTGCAAAAAAACCATTTGAAACCTTGCAAGAGCTTTTTTGAGGTGTAGCTTATCTGAAGCGGAATGATCACAGGAGATGCTGCCAGCCCTAACTAAGCTGCCATCAAAGTATGAGGGCATGTCTGGTGGAGCCCTCGCAAACATGTAAATGGACATATAGCACGGAATATCGGGGAACTCATCAAGACTTTCACAGTCATTCATATAAATCCATTTAAGAGAATTCATCATTTTAAGGCTTCTTGGAATAATTTTAAGTTTTTTGCATCCGTGGATATACCAATATTCAAGCTGATCAAGAAGTCCAACGGACTCATGAATCTCAACTAAATTTTCACATTTACATAGATCCAACAGCTTTATGTTTGGGGCGATCACGGATAAGTCAGGTACTTTCCTAATGTTTTTACATGAATGGAAATTCATATGCTTCAAAGTGTTGAACCGACACCTCTATAGAAGGAAAAAAAATTGAAATCTATTAGCTTTAACAAACTTTAAAAATATAGTTTAAAGAAATAATAATAATTTATAAATGGAATTGGTCATACCTCAAAATGGTCGTCCAATTCAATATGACTTCTTGGCAAGTTGAGTGCAACGAGATTTTGACCAAAGGTGGATGGCAAGGAAGATAAAGGAAATTCACTCCAATCAAGTAACCTTAACCCATTGGGAAGGTATTTAAGGTCTTCATAGATTACATTATGAACTTTAAGATATTTGAGCTTTTTCATCTTTTCAAAACCCAATTGCATGTTTCTTGGTTGTGGTAAGCACAATGTTATGCCTCGAGTTTCTTCCGACCCCTAATTGGACAAAGAATTATGTAAATCATATTAGACAACAAAATTCATGATTACTTAAGTTTAAACAAAATCTATCTTGATAAACTTGTATTTTCTTCAACATTAAAAAGAAGAAGAAAAAAAAAAAAAAAAGCGAGAAAAAAAATTCACTACAAATGCCTTGTGAAAACAAGGGAAAAAGTAAATAAAAAAGACTTATACCATATCTCCATCTAGTACTTCAGGAGTATCCTCATAACATAATAGCCTTTTACGTTTCTTGGACACTTCTGATTCCTTTCGAACAATTTCCATACCCATTTGTTGTATTAAGTCATGCATCGATAATAATCCATGAAAATCAACAACTATGAGACACTTATCAATAAGTTTTTCAATATCATGATATGGGTCGTAAAAATTGCAACTTTGTAGTATATCTACAACAACATTCTTGTGGAACCCTTTGAGGAAACATGTGATATCAAGGAAAATATCCCGTTGAAGTTGGTCCAATCCGTCATAGCTTATTTTGAGTATTTCTTCAATATTTGGACAAAGAATACGTTTATACTTATCTAACGCACTTTTCCAACAACGCATATTTTTGTCATACAAATCAGCACCTATTATTTTTAGAGCTAACGGAAGGCCTTTGGCATAACATATAAATTGGTGTACCAGTTCCAAATAACCTTCCTTAGGTTTCTTGCTTTTGAAGGCATGCTGACAAAAGAGTTCATGAGCTTCATCATAGCATAATTCCTCAACCTCATAGTTGTAGTAGGTAACACGACCACCTTCTCGAAGATTAGCTAACACGTGTTTGTTCCTTGTTGTTATAATGATTTTACTTCCAGAAGCAAACCAATCACAATTTCCGAGTAAATTTTCTACATGGACCAATTTTTCCACATCGTCAAGAACTAAAAGAATCCTTTTGTGTTGAAGTCCTTCCATTATCAAGTTGGTCCTTTTTGATACACTGCCCACCTTCAAATGTCTTCCGCCTAAAATCTCAGAATAAAGTGTCTCTTGTAATTGGAGTATGCCATCACTTGTTCTAGAGTTTTCTCTAACATTCTCTATAAAGCTGCTACCTTCGAAACGACAAGCAATCATGTTAAAAATAACTTTTGCGATTGTTGTCTTTCCTACTCCAGGAAGGCCATAGATCCCTACCATGCAAACATCATTTGACTTAATATCTAAAAACAAATTTATGTCGTTTACACGAGAATCTATTCCAACTGGGTATTTAACGACAAATACTTTCGTACGATTTGATTTAACATTTGAGATCTCTTCAAAGATATTTTGGATAAATCCAAATTGAGGGCAGCTGCCAATTACAAAGCATTAAAAACATGTAAAAAGTTAGAATAGAAAAAAGAAATATGAACATGAGCTAAATTCAAAATGTTTAGCTTGTGCACTACAAACATTATGTTTAACACTTTCTTTTTTGTGCTAGGTAATTAGTTTTAGGCTTTTAGCATGAAGTTGCATGGTCTGCTTAGGTAACGAAACAAACTTATTGACTATCCAATTTCAATGAAATTATTTAGAAAAATTGAATAAATTTTCTAAACATAATGTGAGAGAAACTTCTAAATAATTGATAACATTATCCTCACATATTCTTCTCTTTCAATCATGACCTTTTGCAAGGCCGGTTCTAGTCCTAGGCCTAAGGGCCCCCGTGGGCACCCCATTACATAAGCGTCCCAAAATTATATTATAATAATTTGTTTCACAAAGGAAAACAAAAAACAAAAGTAGGTTGTTTACTCTTTCCCCCCACTTCTAAGAATGCCCCAAAAAATATTGGATCAATAGAAATCCAATTCAATTGAAACTAGTAGGAGGATTACGTTTTTAACCTTATAGTTTAGCGGTATAACAAATGGAAACCTGAGGTTTTAAAAAGTAACAACATTGTGTTTGGGTTTAATATGGGTATAGAGTTTAATTTGTTACTTTTTAAAACATCAAGGTTTAATTTGTTACAATTGCTTATACAAAAAGAAGTTTTTCAAAATTAAAATTTGATAAAATCTTGGTTAAGATCAATTATGTCACAAGAAGATTATGTGGATTAGATATTATCAATTGAAAAAGAGATTTATTGAAAAAATTAAGTACTAATTTTACCTCTAAAAAAACAAGAAGAGTAGTTTTTAATAAAAAATTATAATATAGAAAGTTAAATCAATATTATTTAATTGATATTTAATATAAAAAAAAAAAATGTCTCTTAATTTTGTTGCCGTAGCTTAGGCCTCAAACTTTTAACTAATTTATAGATATAAGATATGATTAAAATAGATTAATTTTATAATAGTGATAACAAGGTAGTCATTAAATACATACTCATTCTTGTAATGCCAACCAGATATTTTGCCTGCTTCATTTAGAGCTTCCCTCCATTCCTGCACCCTCTCCATGTTATTCTTGAATCTTTCTTCATGTTTTGCCAAAGCTTCTCCAAACTTTCCTTTTTGATTTCGTATGTCTGATGGATCAACATTGTAAAAAACCGGCAGCACAGTTTGGCCATTATTCTTCTTACACTCAAGAATCTTGACAAGTTCGTCCAAGCACCAAGTGGACGATGCAAAATTTTGAGAGAATACAATTATCGAAATCCTTGAACTTTCAATTGCTTCAAGAAGTTCAGCTGAAATTTCTTCTCCCTTTGGGAGCTCATCATCTATGAAGGTGTTAATACCATGATAATGCAAAATGCCATTCAAATGGCCCGTAAAGCCATTGCGAGTGTCTTCACCTCTGAAACTCAAGAACACATCATATCTGCATCGTTCGGTGAAAGAGGAAGAGGAGGAGGCTCCTTTGATGGCTTGTTGTTCGGTGAAAGAGGAAGAGGAGGAGGCTCCTTTGTTGGTGAGACAAGCCATCGAGATTTGGATATATAAAAAGTTGGGAAGATCGAAAAGTAAAGGAGAAAGAAAGATGTAATGAAATTGGAAATGTAAGAATTTGAAAGCTGAGTGAATGAAAATTATAAAGAATATATAGTCTCAATGGATTTGAGAGAGAATGACCATAATAGAGTTAAGGAAATGAACGTTAGTTCTTGTGAGGCCAAGAAGAGTGATAGTCAATGGTGACGCGTAAGTCGCGAAAACTGGTCGTCCATTGTGAAAATACTTTTTGGAGTGTTGCTTACCATTCTGATTCACTTTCAAACTTTTGCAACCAGGAGGAAAGTATGAAGAAATTTCTGGGTACACGCTTAATTTGCGCGTACTCTGAATTCCTTTTCAGACTTTAAAGAAAGGAAGACACAATTTCTTCCATCTTTTTCTCTCTCATGAAAGCTACTTTATCTCTTACACTCTTTTTGGAGCGCCACTTGCTTTTTCTTTCTTCTTTTCCATCATGAAATCTCCTTTTCTTCCTTTCTTTTTTGACCGCCCCCTCTCCTTTTCTTTTCTTTATTTGCATACCGTGACAGGGAAGGTGGGTATGAACATGTCTATTTCTTAGTCTTAACCATCTCTCGGGCTCCTAAGGAAATGGAACCTTTTGGTCATGGTTGTAGTTTCAGTCGGGTTGTGTTTCAATTCGGGCCTGACTACGGCCCGTTTCTCTTAGAAATAGTCCAAGGTCCAGCTATTCAACAAGTTTGCGAAGCCTTAGATATAAGAAGGCCCTAGCAAATATATATATATATATATATGTGTGTGTATGTTTAATCACTTGGTCCCAATTTACAAGTTTCCAGGAACAGGTTTTAATTGCAAATAATATAGCCCATCTCAGGCCCATTTTTATCTCCAGCATCGCTTTTTGGGTCCTTGCTTAGGGTAGAGATGGGCTGGTAGGAGTATTTTTTTTTTCCTCTTTGATCCCAACATAAATTCTAACAAATCTAAATCGTCTTCCAACATAATGGAAGGGAAATAAGTGGTTTGAATTTCTATACTATTATACTATTATAGACACATTGATATTGAAAAATACCCCTACCCATAACAAGAACGAGATAAGTATAATATATTATATCTTTGAAAGAAACAAATATGTGGTTTTAATTCTAAGATCTCACCTTTTTATTATGTCAAACTTAACTAATACCAATCCAATAACTAATCTATATTTCTAGCTTTCTACCTCATAGTTTTTTTTTGTTTTTTATTTTTATTTTATGAGTTATCTTGTAGTTGGATGAATAATCAGTCATGACATTGATTTCCAAGATAATGAAATGTAGGAAAATGAAGTGACATAAGATTATTTTAAATGGGAATAAAATGGTTAAGTAATGTTTTTTTTTTTTTTTTTCAATCTTTTAACAAATACATTTAACTACGTCTCCATCATCAGCGGCCTAGTGGATGAGGACAGCTCTAAGTGGTGATTTCAAGTGTCATCGCATAATTAATTGTTTTAAGTCAATTATACTGTATCACATTCTATTCTTATCGCTACCACTATCATAACTATAATTATTGAAGTCAAGCACTCTATCACATAATTAATTGCATCTTGCGTGGTGCTTGATTGATTGTGCTATCACTGATGCTTTGTTTTTCATTTTTCATTGTAATGCTTTTATTCTTTGAATTTTTTCTATGGAAACCTTTTTCATAGACATGAATTTGTATACACATATTAAGAAAAACACAAATAACCACGATGAATTTGTATGTGCAAACTAATAAATGATTGATATGTGTAAATTTTTTTTTTTTTTTTTCAAACAAATGTGCATTACATCTCATAATTGTATATTTATTATTCCTTAAGTTGTACTCTTAGGAGCACTCGTTATCAGTCCTCATTTTTTTTGCTAACGAATGGGTTCTAAAAAACCCACTTTTTCTTGTTTAGCTAATTGCACTTTACACTAGACTCCCTATTTTAAACTGTACTATTCATTTTTTAATATATTTATTTTTGTCACAACTCCCAAAATACCTTTTTTCTCAATTTTTTCTCTCTCCCTCTGTTCCCGTTCCCTTTTTTTTTTTTTTTCTTTTTCTTTTTTCTTTTCTTTTTTTTCCCCCACCACCCACGTACCACACCTTCTCTTTTTTTCTTTTTCTTTTTTCTTTCCTTTTTCTTCCCCACCACCCACGTACCCCCTCCCTCTTTCTTTTACATTTTCCTCCCTCTCCCTCTCTTCCCGTTCTCCCCCAGCAACTCCGATCTGTGGTCCTTGCGCTGGGTGGGTTTCGTCGGCTTCTTCTTCTTCTTCAACGGCTTCGTCGGCTTCTTCTTCTTCTTCAACGGCTTCGTCATCGGCTTGGGCTCCGTTCCCGTCGATGATCTCCAAGCCGCCGGCGAAGTGGGGAAAAGATGAGGTTTGTGGGTTTTTGTTTGGGGTATTGAAGATTTAGATCTGTGTTTTTGTTTTTGTTTTTGTTGTTGTTGTTTTTTCCGTTATGCTTGGCGCGGGAGACAGCTTGCAAGAGAGAGAAAAAAAGCTTTTTTTATTTCCGTAAGGATGAACAGTAGCTCCTTGAGTTGGGCGAGCTACTGTTCATCAGCTTCGGATTTTCACCCGTTTGAGGAGTCTGGTGTGAGCTTCATTTGGCTGATTTTCCTCTTTTTGGCTGATTTTCAGCCAAATACCGAGTCTAATGCGAATGCTCTTAGGGCACTCGTTAGTCGGATCAGAATTTTGCTAACGAATGCCCTTAGTCATAGGTTAAGGTGCATTTAATGCTCAATTGACTTTATTTAAAAAAAAAAAAATGTATAAAAACATTAATTAACTCCTTAACTTGTGCCTAAAGGAATTCGTTAGCAAAAACCTTAAGTTAGAGGTGTTAGGTGTGTAAGTTCATGCAAAGTTGAATTATGTTTAAGCCAATTACCAAGGGGTATACTTGAAAAAATTTGTGTTGGTCTAGAATCATTAACTCGGCATAAACTTGTTGGGCTAAAAAATAATATCCCTTAAGAGATGTAATGATGCCTCTATCAAACAGTGAGGGAGGAGAGGGGGAAATAAAATAACATACAAAAGGAGGTCCAATGAAGCAAACTAGCTCTGAGCAAAAACATTGTCTTCGCTGTGAACAAAATCAAAAGATAAAAAAGAAAAGGATTGAAACATCGAGTATTACTGAACTTCATCTCTGCAATTGACAAAGATTATAAAAATGATAAATGAATTTTATATGGAAAGCTCGATAATAACAAAATAATATTGAAAATTAATTTTGTTTCAAGTCGGCTTATAAGTTATAACGTTATTGTGCTCGCATGATGACTAGGGGTGTAATCGGTGAAGTGCGGTGCGGTTTTCTTCGGATTTATGCACCTACACCTTATAGTGCGGTTTTCCTATCACACGCACTTGCACCTGCACCTACTAAGATTGGTTTTGGCGCAGTGCGGTGCGGTTTGGTCTTGTGCGGGTATAGATGCGGTCTTGCAGTTTGGGTTGGACTCATTTGGGTCGAATTGGACTAGCCCAAATGTCAATTTTAATTTAAAAAATCCACCTTTACAACAACTCAAAATTTTGGCTAACTGTAGCATACAAATATAAATCATAGTTTCTAATCTCAACCTGAATATTTAAGAAGAAAAAAATTATAACATACATATCTCATAGAATTAATCATAATTTCCAATCTCAACCGGCACATATATACCATCTTTATACAAATATAACCCAATCTCAACTTTCACATACCATTAGCATACAAATATAATATAACATCACCTACATATACCATTAGCATACATGTATAACATACTAGAGGTGTAATCGGTGAGGTACGGTGCGGTTTTCTTCTGATTTATGCACCTGCGCCTTATAGTGCGGTTTCCTTATTATACCCACATGCACCTACACCTATTAAGATCGGTTTTGGTGCGGTGCGGTGTGGTTTGGTGCAGTGCGATTCTTGTGGTTTTGTTGATTGTATCGTTGAAGCTTACACTCACTCCTAATAATGATGACATGATGACTAATCTTCTAGTGCAAGCAAAAGCGTTAAACCACGCAACCATCACCATGCAAACATCACTCATTGTCTAGTTATAATTATACATGCAACATTTCTAATTTTTACAGGTATTTGTCGCTTTCAGTGCCTCAAAAAGGCAATAGCTTGACTTGAAAAGTCTAAGCAAACATCATACAACTGAGTGACTGACAATCCCCACTATCTTTAGACTTTAAGAAAGATGATAATAGTTACCTGACTTGAGTAAGTTGCTAGTAAGATGAGAAATTTCTCCATAAAGCCTGCTAGTACCAGCCTAAACCATTACCAGGTGAACTCGTATTGGTCGAAGTGGAAGAAGGGATGGAAATTGAAGGAAGATTTGGCATGGTGTTCAATCACAGAACCTCCACGGATTATGATCATCTTGGTTACTAAATCCATTTGCACATCGATTCTCACAATTTTTTTATTGATTTATGTTCATGTTACTTCATATACCCATAATTTTTTTTTTTTGTTTTTTGTAAACTTTATTTATATATATATAAACGCAAATCGACTTCATGTAGAAATCCTAAGTCTAATGAGAATAGAATATTATAAAAGAGATTGAGAGAGAGAGGAAGAGAATAGAGGCTAGGATTTTTCAAGTGGTTCGGCTATGTGAGCCTACGTCCACATAATGTAGCCAATGGGCTACATCTTTATTATATTCTCTGTATGATATTTTTGGATGATTACAATGTGTTGTGAAGTGTCCTATTTATACATAGGACTACTAACACAACTCTCCTATTTAATCTATGTGGGATTCCTTAACATTCCCCCTCAAACTCAAGGTGTAATTTTTAATGTAGCCTTTGAGTTTGGTTACAATAGAATAGCTCAAATATCTTGGCTCAACTCAGCTTGGCTCGTATCTCGGCTTGATGGCTCGGATCTCGGCTCAGAGGCTCGGTGGCTTGGATTTTGGCTTGAAGTAGATCTCGGCTTGGCTTGGTCAGATCATGGCTCAATGGCTCGGATCGTAGTTCAGTGGCTCAGAGGCTCGGATCTTGAAATGATCTTGGCTCGAGATCTCAGCTCAGTGGCTCGATGGCTTGGCTTGATCTCAGCTCATTAAGATAGAATCAAAAAGTAAATTCCACAAATTTTTTTTTTTTTTGAATTTTCGAATTTTGAAATTCAAAATTCGATTCCTTAACACTTCAAACATTCCCGGATTATATATTGTTGACATGCATAGTGTTTTATTAAGTACCAAGATAGTTGGCATACAATTAAGGCTGAAATTTACTTTTTGTCCAACTAATTAGCCTAGTCATATATGAGTTAAATTTTTGTTATTAAAAAAAAGAAAAGAAATGATTCCTTAAAATATTTAAAAGATATTAATTCCGTTCTTTTGTATCACATAGGAGTTGAAATCAATGCATAAAATAGTTCTAAATCATAAAACCTTGTAAGTGCGTGGGTGATCTATTAGGAATCAATTAAATCACATTTATTTTTATTTTTGTGTATAGTATATCATATCATATCATCTACGATACATCTATAAAATATATAAAATACTAAAAAAAATTATTAGGTATTTTGTTACAAACTTGGACATTCTCTATTAATAATTTATTATATCATCACTTATGCAATAATATTTAACAAATCTAACTGAAGATATCTACAATTAAATTAGTCACACACAAAAAATTATATTTTCGGTTGTGTTATTGTGGTCCCATGATCTCCTGCATAAAAATCATGAAAACAAAAGGGGAGGAGAAAGGAGATAAATAATCACACAAAAGATATGAAGGGAAAGAAGATAATTATGGACAAGTATTGTGCATGTGTTGTATGCCTGTTCTCCTAAAAACACTGATTACAAATCTATATTTTTTAGTTGTTGAGCTTACAATTACATGGTGGCTTGGAATCCCCCTCCCAGAAAGCCTCAGTCATTTATGAGTGTGTGGGTTCGATCCTCGAGATTTTCAAAATATATGTATGTTTAAGTTTATATTAGAATTTCTATCATATAAAAAATAAATAAAATGGAGGCTTGGGAGGGGTGGAGGACTTTTCAAAATTAAAATTTCAACATTATATTTACTTACAATTTTCATAAAAATATATAAATGAGTCACCTTCAAACTCTTCATATTTCTTATATGATATTTCTAAATTAGTTAATTTTTTTTTATTTGTTAATACTTTGCCTCATTCTTGAAATTCTAGTTTCACCCATGTCCACATGACACAACTGTGATCAGGTGTACAATTTTTTTTTTTTAAATTATTTTCGTCAAAATCCCCTTGAGAAAGAGCGTACTAGTTCTAAGTTTAATATAAAAAGATTCAAAACCAATTAGTTTTCGGTCAAATAGCATATCTGGATTCTGGACATCTAGAATTCTTCCTCTCCCACTTAATATATATATAAATAAAGTCTAACTATCAAAACAAAATTCCTAAAATCTATTATTGAAGAAATAAGAAAGAAAACGTAAAAATAAAAAAATGCAGGAAAATAAAAAAACGCAGTAATATTTAAGTTCGAAGTTTGTAGAAAATTTGAACACGGTCTACCTATTAGAGACATGGATGGGTAATCTTGGCTCCAATTTCATGATAAAAATGTGACTATTATCAATTTGAGCTTTGTTTCTTGGTAAGTCGTCCTTTAAAAGGTCAAATCAACGTAAGTGAGTGATGCTGTAATTTAAATAATTAAATTACGCAACTGTACCTTTTTTTTTTGGCTCAGTTTTTACGCAAACTGTATCTTGTCTCTTGATTTGAATGTGGACACGTGACCAATACATCGACTGGACTGCTACTGTGAACTATGAATTCAACAGCGTGACCAATTTGTAAAATAATGATGATGCTAAGATTATTATTATAATTAAATATGTAACCCAATTGCCCCCATTCAATGCAGGCCTAAAGTAGTTTGCAAGTATGTGGATGGAAACAAGCTTAAAAAATCATCAGCTATATAACAAAGTTCTGCGGCCACATGGCCAGATGACCTATATCCTCTGAATAATCCAAACAGTTAGTACATCATCTCCTAATTTTTGGTTACAGATTAGAACAGATGATGCTATTGGATATTGACCATAAATTTTTCCTACTTGCTTTACCTTGAAAATATGTTATCTTCTTCGTGTCTTAGCTTGGGCTTGGTATTGGTAACTTTTTGTTCTTACTTCTTAGTCCAAGCATAAGTAGAACTTAAAAAAAATGAATACACCCAGCTTTGGACATTAGACAAACATTAAACTCCAAGACTCCAAAGTCATATATATGACGGGGAATTGAGCACCACTAAAGCTAACTAATGATTAGTTTTCTAGTCAGAAAAAGGAAAAAATATTGAGAGACGACCAATTGACTATATTTCCTTTTGTTTGCAGTGTTGTCCATAAAGCATGAAAACATGATTGGAATCCAGTCTACACGTGAAAGAAAAACAAAATTCCATTACACATCTATTTTAAAAAATTCCATGAGATGACATGCTATGATTCATGTGTAAGACGTATACCCTGGCCTTGACATTACATCTTCATTATTATGTTACAATGAATCTAATATAAGGTTCATATAATAACTAACTTAAGGTTCATATATATATATATCTATACTAAAGTCAATTTTTGGCCCCTTAACTTACGGAGTGTTTTCATTTTGGCCTCCTAACTTCAAAAAATTTCATTTTGGCCCCCTAACTCTATTTAGCTATCAAATTGCACATTTTGTTCATTTCTATTAAAAGTCCTCTGTTAAGTACCTAGTTAGACAGCTGACTTGTCATCTGATGTGGACAAATTTAAGAAGTCGTTAAAAAAAATATTATATATATATATATATAATATATATAATATATTATATATATTATTAATATAAATATATATATATATATATATGTGTGTGTGTGTGTGTGTGCGCGCGCGCATCGCCAAACCCTACCAAAGAGGCTCAGTTTATATAATTTGGTGTTTTGTCTTCTATGTATTTTTTTTTTGGCTAAACTAGAATTATATTAAAAAGAGACAAAATTAAAATTGATTCAATTGAACATGAGAAGGAGGCCCAGCCACCCAGGAAGATCCTTTGCACAGGCATCCTAAAAACATGAATTAAAACTTCCTAACATTTTCAAATGGAGGTATTTCATATTTCATGCCAACATTTGTGCACCGGTCCCAAAAAATGCAGGTACTTCATGATTCAGATTATTTTTTTTTTTTTAAGGTCAAAGTGGAGATAAAAATTCCTAAAATCGACACCGGATGGCGATATTTGAAGTGTGAAACCGAGATAATCCTTATCCTTAAACATTATCCAACTCAGCGTTGCCCTTCAACATATCCGATTGAAAGGATGCATTATCCAATTGTGACTTGCAAGTTGTAACTTGTACGGTGCATGGCCCATATTCAACTTGCAAAAGAGAGAAATAAAAGCAAGTTGGCCCAAGAGAGGCACCAATTTTTTGACGTCCATGAAATCCATGGTACAATGCCTAGTCAAAGCTGCCGTCCAGGTATAAACGTGCTTGAATTTCGACCCCAAGTAGATATCCCCAAAATTGTTGAAAGAAATAAGAATGATTGATAATTACCTAGCAAAAAAAAAAAAAGTTTTGGATGTTAAAATATTTATTTATGAGTAATGTAATTGGTTAAGTGGTTAAATCCTACATTTGACAACATCATATGTGTATGGTTAGTATAGTTAATTTGGTAAAGGGAGATACTCCTACTATCTTCTTACTCCTTATCTGTTTACTTCTAAATTTGTGACATATTATCACACAATTACCATAATCAAAACGCATTTTATGTGTGTAATGAGAAATAAATTTAAAGTATGTAAACAGATTAAAGAAAGACATTTCCTGGTGTGGTTGCAAAGATCACCCTATGAGTGGAAGACAAGTCCTGCACAGAATAAATCAAGTGAGAAGGAAATGGTCCCCGATGTTGGGGACTGATCACCTTCCGATGGTAAAGTCAGTCAAGTATGTTTGAGAGCAATAGAATAGTGAGTCCTCTATTCTCAGTGTGTATCTGCGTACCTGGTTCTCCTTGGAACTGCCCTTTTATAGCTTCTCAAATGACAGGTGAGCTGTCATTTGAATGATCACTTTGTCCCCTGATAAGGGGTGTGGTATCCCTGGATGGGACAAAGAGATGTCTAGCCGTCCTTGCTTGCGTGGCCTGCCTTGGTGCATTTATGATTTTGTGTGCTTCCCCCCACGTGGATCATTACTAGGCAGGTCACTTCGCCGTAACGTAATTAATGCCTTTAACCACCCATTTGATGAGCATTAAATGTGGAGATTCAGTTCATCTGTTAACCGGAACAGCACGTCAAGATGCTGAAGGTCCGACCTGGAACAAATGTGGTCTGTGCCTCTCTTACTTCGATAAATAAAGCTCTAGATGTCTTATGGTCTTTACACAAATTTTCCCCTCACAACATGCTTACCCAAAAAGGGACCAAAACGTTGGCAAAGTAAATTATTGACCAAAAATAAAATCAAACAAAAACCAATATTCTAAAAAAAATAATAATAATAATTATTACTACCAAAAAACCAAGAAGTCAACAAAGCCGGGTTGCAATCCAGAAGGGCTGAAGTCAGCAATAGCGCAAGCCAAACCAAACAAATAGATTATTGGGACCCCCCAAAAAAGTAATAAAGCAAAATTTGTCAAATGTATTTTGATTGCCCAAAGTAATGGCATGAAAATGTATTATATTTTAGACAAAAGTTACTTTGGAGAACATTTACTACGTTATTTTGGAAATAAATTAGAATTGATTGTAATAAGGAAAATGCATTGAACCACAACAATTCTAACAGTGGACCCTCCATTACCAAATCCTCCATTATACATAACTGCTAACTGATTGCTAAACCCTTTTTCTCTCTCATCTCTTCAAATTCTTCAGTTATAAATCTATTGATTAAATTTTTAGGTTATAAATTTCCAAACCCTTGCTCTTTCTTATCTTCACGAACTGGATGCTTCTAAGAATGAGGAAATTGTTGCTTCCCTAAACCATGCCCAAAGTCTTTCAGTTGCAGTATGTATATATTAATTCTATTCTCTCATGTGTTTACTAATATTCATTCTAGCTTTAGAACGATGATAAGATTACTAAATAATGTTAATCAATATGTTTACAATTTTAGCAAGCAGTAGCGTATTTGACTAAAAGTGTGAGTAGGGAAGAGCACCACCTGATTCTGGTAGCGATGTCAAGAACAGTTTGTTGGAAGATTTCTACAGTGCTTAGATTTTGGATGAGATGACGACCAACAGAGGGGAGGTCAAACTCATAATTGTAAGCTTCAGCGAAGACATGTTCTTTCAGGTAAAGAACCAAAACAAACGCATTAAGGTTTCTACATATTTATACCACAATTGTAGTTTTGTTTTGGAATGTGATTTTTAATTTTTAGTTTTCTTTCCAAATGTCAATTGGGCAGGAGGATTATTGTTGGAAGTTAAGTTCTAAATACATATCAACACAAGTGGTTGGAGTGGTAGCAGTAATGCAACTTATGCAAAAAGCAAGAGAGCAAGGTTTCCATGGAATTTTTTTTTTTTCTCAAATGTAGACATTTTGTACGTTGTATATAGAAAGGTGCTTGCAAAAGCAAGACCCCTAACAGCCTTTGTGTCAAAGTCTTAAATGTATTTTTGTTTTTACCTTGTAATACTTACAATAGTGGTTAGTAGTTCTTTTGCATGTTCTTAATCCCAATATTCTTCTCAGCATTGTGATTTCTTTACCACTGAACAATATAAGTTTCATGTAATATAAATGTGACATATCTCTATGTTTTTATATTTTCAAATTTCCATGACTCTAGCAACTTCTTGATATTGATTTATTCATCACAGTAGAGATTTTCTCTTTTCAGTTTTTTACAGCTTCTTATTAATACTATGATGTTCACTCAAAATTATATATGTATTATACCTTATCACAAATTTTTTTCATGCATCGCATGTGTTTGCGACTAGTGTTTGATTAATCTTTAACGAAAGGAACATTTTGGTCATAGTTGTAGTTTCAGTCAGGTTGTGTTTCAATTTGGACCTGACTACGGCCCGTTTCTCTTAGAAATATTTCAATGTCCAGCTATTTAAAAAGTTTCTGAAGCCATAAGAAGCCAATTTTTCTTTCTACATTTTTGTGTGATGATACTAAGAAATGTGATGAAAAGTGCCTCGACAATTTATGTAGTGTATGAAATGCAACTCCGGTAGTGTAGAACAACCTACTGGATACCTTTCCAAATACCTTCACACTGAACTATTAGATCAACCCCATAAGGTATCTTGATTTCATTAAGTTGATGACTTCTAAACCTCTTTAATTATTTGAAAAAACGCTTTGGTCTTGATTTTTTCTTAATAAGTACTAAAATTCTTATTAGGATGGAGGAAATACTTCATGTACACAATTTGTGACTTTGACATGAAATTTTTAAAAGTAATATTAAAATACTTCAAAATTTTAAAGATTTTAATCGCTAAGAGTTATGATTCAGTGACATTGTCCGATTCTTTCATAGACGATAATTTGGGTTCAAATCGTCTATCCTCCACTTTATTGAAAAAAAAAAAAAAAAAAAAAAAACACCTCAAAAAAATTATATTCCACAAGAAACTTACAAAATTTAAGAATATTTATACCAATTTCCCTTTCATTACTATTACAGACAGTAAGGCCTCCATTCCACTAAATCTTAACACTAGCAATTCTAGCAACATCACCCTCAACACAAAGAACCTAAACGCCTGCTGCTAGTGCAAGAACTTTGGACTTTGCCAGCAGCAGAGCCGCAAACAAGTGGGGAGGAAAATTGGAAAAATTGAATATCAGGCCCACAAAATTATACTATGATTCGGTCTGTCTATCGTATCAGATTCAATTTCAGTGGTCCACATTGAAAATTTTGTTAATAGCTACCTCTCAAATTGATGGTCTAAAAGAGACAAAATAGCATCTTATCTTCCTCTAGCGCGAAGGTACTTAAAATGCTCATGACTACTTTTATCATAAGGAATAAAAATATATATACTTATATTTAAAAAAAAAAAAATTCAAATGGATGCCTTATCTAGAATAAAACTTTTTTACTAAATGGAATATAGAATCTTTGTTTTTTGTTTTTAATATTATTTGTTTAATTTGGGATTAAGGTTTAATTATTATTGATACATCCATATAATTTCTTGGGGGGATAAGCAATACGATTTTGTTGGGAAAGAGGAGATAATTCATGCACAGAGGAAGAGTACACAAAATAGAAAATACTTCTAAAAAATACACACTCTAATCGTTACATGTGAGAAGAAAGGGAAACTAATAAGCATTTACAAGTGGATTTTTGCTTTTATTTTGACATATTCTCCTAATTTTTGTTTGTTTTTACATTTTCTTTTAAAAGTTTTGATTCTTATCCTCTAATTAAAAACAAGGTTAAAATACTTTGGCCCTCTTATAAAGGGGAATTAGTTTGGTTCCTTCAGTATCAAAATATGCAATTAAAACCCTCAACTTTTAAATCCCTATTAATGTAGATCTTTTGTTAAGATTAGTCAATTGTGAGCCGTTAAATACTCCAAAACAATGTTGTATATATTTTTTTTTTTGGGGGGGGGGGGGGGGAATCACTTTTCATCCTTATATTTATGAAGTGTTTTCATTTTATTTAATGTGTTTTACTCTTATATCATTTTCATCTTTGCCATGCTAAGTTTTCATTTTATTCAATGTATTTTTCTCTTATATCATTTTCATCTCTGCCATGCTAACAATCTGTTAGCCACATCAATTACTTTCGTGGCAAGGAAGAGAAAGAAAAAGTCTCAACAAAATTAAAGCCAGAAATGAAACAGGGAGAAAATACAAAGATCAAAATGAAAACACCACATAAATATAGGGACAAAAAGTTATCTTTTGCCTTCATTTTTCTTTTTTTTCCTTTTTTGTGCCAAAAATGACATAATTTATGAGACATTTAATGATTCACATATGACACCAAAGGA
>OU015769.1:33489253-33729896 GCA_907173295.1 Fagus sylvatica
GTACCAAGATAGTTGGCATACAATTAAGGCTGAAATTTACTTTTTGTCCAACTAATTAGCCTAGTCATATATGAGTTAAATTTTTGTTATTAAAAAAAAGAAAAGAAATGATTCCTTAAAATATTTAAAAGATATTAATTCCGTTCTTTTGTATCACATAGGAGTTGAAATCAATGCATAAAATAGTTCTAAATCATAAAACCTTGTAAGTGCGTGGGTGATCTATTAGGAATCAATTAAATCACATTTATTTTTATTTTTGTGTATAGTATATCATATCATATCATCTACGATACATCTATAAAATATATAAAATACTAAAAAAAATTATTAGGTATTTTGTTACAAACTTGGACATTCTCTATTAATAATTTATTATATCATCACTTATGCAATAATATTTAACAAATCTAACTGAAGATATCTACAATTAAATTAGTCACACACAAAAAATTATATTTTCGGTTGTGTTATTGTGGTCCCATGATCTCCTGCATAAAAATCATGAAAACAAAAGGGGAGGAGAAAGGAGATAAATAATCACACAAAAGATATGAAGGGAAAGAAGATAATTATGGACAAGTATTGTGCATGTGTTGTATGCCTGTTCTCCTAAAAACACTGATTACAAATCTATATTTTTTAGTTGTTGAGCTTACAATTACATGGTGGCTTGGAATCCCCCTCCCAGAAAGCCTCAGTCATTTATGAGTGTGTGGGTTCGATCCTCGAGATTTTCAAAATATATGTATGTTTAAGTTTATATTAGAATTTCTATCATATAAAAAATAAATAAAATGGAGGCTTGGGAGGGGTGGAGGACTTTTCAAAATTAAAATTTCAACATTATATTTACTTACAATTTTCATAAAAATATATAAATGAGTCACCTTCAAACTCTTCATATTTCTTATATGATATTTCTAAATTAGTTAATTTTTTTTTATTTGTTAATACTTTGCCTCATTCTTGAAATTCTAGTTTCACCCATGTCCACATGACACAACTGTGATCAGGTGTACAATTTTTTTTTTTTAAATTATTTTCGTCAAAATCCCCTTGAGAAAGAGCGTACTAGTTCTAAGTTTAATATAAAAAGATTCAAAACCAATTAGTTTTCGGTCAAATAGCATATCTGGATTCTGGACATCTAGAATTCTTCCTCTCCCACTTAATATATATATAAATAAAGTCTAACTATCAAAACAAAATTCCTAAAATCTATTATTGAAGAAATAAGAAAGAAAACGTAAAAATAAAAAAACGCAGTAATATTTAAGTTCGAAGTTTGTAGAAAATTTGAACACGGTCTACCTATTAGAGACATGGATGGGTAATCTTGGCTCCAATTTCATGATAAAAATGTGACTATTATCAATTTGAGCTTTGTTTCTTGGTAAGTCGTCCTTTAAAAGGTCAAATCAACGTAAGTGAGTGATGCTGTAATTTAAATAATTAAATTACGCAACTGTACCTTTTTTTTTTGGCTCAGTTTTTACGCAAACTGTATCTTGTCTCTTGATTTGAATGTGGACACGTGACCAATACATCGACTGGACTGCTACTGTGAACTATGAATTCAACAGCGTGACCAATTTGTAAAATAATGATGATGCTAAGATTATTATTATAATTAAATATGTAACCCAATTGCCCCCATTCAATGCAGGCCTAAAGTAGTTTGCAAGTATGTGGATGGAAACAAGCTTAAAAAATCATCAGCTATATAACGAAGTTCTGCGGCCACATGGCCAGATGACCTATATCCTCTGAATAATCCAATCAGTTAGCACATCATCTCCTAATTTTTGGTTACAGATTAGAACAGATGATGCTATTGGATATTGACCATAAATTTGTCCTACTTGCTTTACCTTGAAAATATGTTATCTTCTTCGTGTCTTAGAGCATCTGCAAAGGCAGTCTAAAACTCCTCTGTATCTTCACATTTGAAGTGGAAAAATGGAGATAAGTGCTCCAACGTCACGCTATTTCACTCTTTAAATGTAAAAAAAAACCTAATATGCTACAGTAGCTTTTCATTTGTGAAAAGCTACTGTACACTTTTCATCTCTTCTCCACCCATTAAAAAAATATTTCTAACCCCCCCTATTTAAGCTTTTTTTTTTTGCCCTTTCTTTCATTTCAGCCGATTTCTTTCTCTCTCTTCATTTCATTTTCTCCTCTGCTCTCCCGAAAATCCATAGCCAACATCGTTTCCCCTCTGTTCTGCTCTCCCGAAACGGTTTTCTTGATTTCTTCTCTGCTCTCCCATCTGTTATGCTCTCTTGAAACCCATAAATTTCTAAGTTTGGGACTTTGTTCTGCAAAACCCGAAACCCCCATCTCGAGTTCTTCGTTTGGTTTGTTGGTAACGGGCTTCGATCTCGATCTAGGCGTGGTGCGTGGTGGTTGACGGTTGGATCTCGACCTAGGCTTGCCGATTCGACCTGGGTTTGCCGAGATCCATCTGGGTTTTGCCGATTCGTCCTGGGTTTGCCGAGATCCACCTGGGTTTTGCCGATCTCGGTGTGGACTTGCCGAGATCCACCTGGGTTTTGTCGATCTTGGTGTGGACTTGCCGATCTCGGCCTGGGTGTCACTCATCTCGGCCTGGGTGTGGACTTGCCGATCTCGGCATGAATAAAAAAATATAATATTTAAATGAGATAAAAGAATAAAGAAATGATATTTAAATAGAATAGAGATAAAATAGAGAGTAGTGTTGGAGAGTATTGCTCTTCAAATTTGCAAAAAGTTGCTAAATAGAGATAATGTAGAGATAAAATAGAGTGTGCTTTGGAGATGCTCTTAGCTTGGGCTTGGTATTGGTAACTTTTTGTTCTTACTTCTTAGTCCAAGCATAAGTAGAACTTAAAAAAATGAATACACCCAGCTTTGGACATTAGACAAACATTAAACTCCAAACTCCAAAGTCATATATATGACGGGGAATTGAGCACCACTAAAGCTAACTAATGATTAGTTTTCTAGTCAGAAAAAGGAAAGAATATTGAGAGACGACCAATTGACTATATTTCCTTTTGTTTGCAGTGTTGTCCATAAAGCATGAAAACATGATTGGAATCCAGTCTACACGTGAAAGAAAAACAAAATTCCATAACATATCTATTTTAAAAAATTCCATGAGATGACATGCTATGTGTAAGACGTATACCCTGGCCTTGACATTACATCTTCATTATTATGTTACAATGAATCTAAGATAAGGTTCATATAATAACTAACTTAAGGTTCATATATATATATATCTATACTAAAGTCAATTTTTGGCCCCTTTACTTACGGAGTGTTTTCATTTTGGCCTCCTAACTTCAAAAAATTCCATTTTGGCCCCCTAACTCTATTTAGCTATCAAATTATACATTTTGTTCATTTTTATTAAAAGTCCTCTGTTAAGTACCTAGTTAGACAGCTGACTTGTCATCTGATGTGGACAAATTTAAGAAGTCATTAAAATATATATATATATATATGTGTGTGTGTGTGCGCGCGCGCATCGCCAAACCCTACCAAAGAGGCTCAGTTAATATAATTTGGTGTTTTGTCTTCTATGTATTTTTTTTTTGGCTAAACTAGAATTATATTAAAAAGAGACAAAATTAAAATTGATTCAATTGAACATGAGAAGGAGGCCCAGCCACCCAGGAAGATCCTTTGCACAGGCATCCTAAAAACATGAATTAAAACTTCCTAACATTTTCAAATGGAGGTATTTCATATTTCATGCCAACATTTGTGCACCGGTCCCAAAAAATGCAGGTACTTCATGATTCAGATTATTTTTTTTTTTTTAAGGTCAAAGTGGAGATAAAAATTCCTAAAATCGACACCGGATGGCGATATTTGAAGTGTGAAACCGAGATAATCCTTATCCTTAAACATTATCCAACTCAGCGTTGCCCTTCAACATATCCGATTGAAAGGATGCATTATCCAATTGTGACTTGCAAGTTGTAACTTGTACGGTGCATGGCCCATATTCAACTTGCAAAAGAGAGAAATAAAAGCAAGTTGGCCCAAGAGAGGCACCAATTTTTTGACGTCCATGAAATCCATGGTACAATGCCTAGTCAAAGCTGCCGTCCAGGTATAAACGTGCTTGAATTTCGACCCCAAGTAGATATCCCCAAAATTGTTGAAAGAAATAAGAATGATTGATAATTACCTAGCAAAAAAAAAAGTTTTGGATGTTAAAATATTTATTTATGAGTAATGTAATTGGTTAAGTGGTTAAATCCTACATTTGACAACATCATATGTGTATGGTTAGTATAGTTAATTTGGTAAAGGGAGATACTCCTACTATCTTCTTACTCCTTATCTGTTTACTTCTAAATTTGTGACATATTATCACACAATTACCATAATCAAAACGCATTTTATGTGTGTAATGAGAAATAAATTTAAAGTATGTAAACAGATTAAAGAAAGACATTTCCTGGTGTGGTTGCAAAGATCACCCTATGAGTGGAAGACAAGTCCTGCACAGAATAAATCAAGTGAGAAGGAAATGGTCCCCGATGTTGGGGACTGATCACCTTCCGATGGTAAAGTCAGTCAAGTATGTTTGAGAGCAATAGAATAGTGAGTCCTCTATTCTCAGTGTGTATCTGCGTACCTGGTTCTCCTTGGAACTGCCCTTTTATAGCTTCTCAAATGACAGGTGAGCTGTCATTTGAATGATCACTTTGTCCCCTGATAAGGGGTGTGGTATCCCTGGATGGGACAAAGAGATGTCTAGCCGTCCTTGCTTGCGTGGCCTGCCTTGGTGCATTTATGATTTTGTGTGCTTCCCCTCACGTGGGTCATTACTAGGCAGGTCACTTCGCCGTAACGTAATTAATGTCTTCAACCACCCATCTGATGAGCATTAAATGTGGAGATTCAGTGCATCTGTTAACTGGAACAGCACGTCAAGATGCTGAAGGTCCGACCTGGAACAAATGTGGTCTGTGCCTCTCTTACTTCGATAAATAAAGCTCTAGATGTCTTATGGTCTTTACACAAATTTTCCCCTCACAACATGCTTACCCAAAAAGGGACCAAAACGTTGGCAAAGTAAATTATTGACCAAAAATAAAATCAAACAAAAACCAATATTCTAAAAAAAATAATAATAATAATTATTACTACCAAAAAACCAAGAAGTCAACAAAGCCGGGTTGCAATCCAGAAGGGCTGAAGTCAGCAATAGCGCAAGACAAACCAAACAAATAGATTATTGGGACCCCCCAAAAAAGTAATAAAGCAAAATTTGTCAAATGTATTTTGATTGCCCAAAGTAATGGCATGAAAATGTATTATATTTTAGACAAGAGTTACTTTGGAGAACATTTACTACGTTATTTTGGAAATAAATTAGAATTGATTGTAATAAGGAAAATGCATTGAACCACAACAATTATAACAGTGGACCCTTCATTACCAAATCCTCCATTATACATAACTGCTAACTGATTGCTAAACCCTTTTTCTCTCTTATCTCTTCAAATTCTTCAGTTATAAATCTATTGATTAAATTTTTAGGTTATAAATTTCCAAACCCTTGCTCTTTCTTATCTTCACGAACTGGATGTTTCTAAGAATGAGGAAATTGTTGCTTCCCTAAACCATGCCCCAAGTCTTTCAGTTGCAGTATGTATATATTAATTCTATTCTCTCATGTGTTTACTAATATTCATTCTAGCTTTAGAACGATGATAAGATTACTAAATAATGTTAATCAATATGTTTACAATTTTAGCAAGCAGTAGCGTATTTGACTAAAAGTGTGAGTAGGGAAGAGCACCACCTGATTCTGGTAGCGATGTCAAGAACAGTTTGTTGGAAGATTTCTACAGTGCTTAGATTTTGGATGAGATGACGACCAACAGAGGGGAGGTCAAACTCATAATTGTAAGCTTCAGCGAAGACATGTTCTTTCAGGTAAAGAACCAAAACAAACGCATTAAGGTTTCTACATATTTATACCACAATTGTAGTTTTGTTTTGGAATGTGATTTTTAATTTTTAGTTTTCTTTCCAAATGTCAATTGGGCAGGAGGATTATTGTTGGAAGTTAAGTTCTAAATACATATCAACACAAGTGGTTGGAGTGGTAGCAGTAATGCAACTTATGCAAAAAGCAAGAGAGCAAGGTTTCCATGGATTTTTTTTTTTCCTCAAATGTAGACATTTTGTACGTTGTATATAGAAAGGTGCTTGCAAAAGCAAGACCCCTAACAGCCTTTGTGTCAAAGTCTTAAATGTATTTTTGTTTTTACCTGTAATACTTACAATAGTGGTTAGTAGTTCTTTTGCATGTTCTTAATCCCAATATTCTTCTCAGCATTGTGATTTCTTTACCACTGAACAATATAAGTTTCATGTAATATAAATGTGACATATCTCTATGTTTTTATATTTTCAAATTTCCATGACTCTAGCAACTTCTTGATATTGATTTATTCATCACAATGGAGATTTTCTCTTTTCAGTTTTTTACAGCTTCTTATTAATACTATGATGTTCACTCAAAATTATATATGTATTATACCTTATCACAAATTTTTTTCATGCATCGCATGTGTTTGCGACTAGTGTTTGATTAATCTTTAACGAAAGGAACATTTTGGTCATAGTTGTAGTTTCAGTCAGGTTGTGTTTCAATTTGGACCTGACTACGGCCCGTTTCTCTTAGAAATATTTCAATGTCCAGCTATTTAAAAAGTTTCTGAAAGCCCTTAGATATATATATATATATGGCCCTGTCAAATAAATAAATATATATTAGTTACAGAGAATCTGAGGAATGTGTCAAAATGTGTTTAATCACTTGGTCCCAATTTACAAGTTTCCGGGAACAGGTTTTAATTGCAAATAATATTAGCCCATCTCAGGCCCATTTTCATCTCTAGCATCGCTTTTTGGGTCCTTTCTTAGATAAGACATGGGCAGGTCACATGGAGATTTTTTTTTTTTTTCCCTTCTCTTTGATCCCAACATAAATTCTAACAAATTTAAATCGTCTTCCAACATAATAGACACATTGATAATGAAAAACACCCGTACCCATAACAAGAAAGAGATAAATATAATATATTACATCTTTCGAAGAAACAGATATGTGGTTTTAATTCTAAGATCTCACCTTTTTATAATGTCAAACTTAACTAGTCCCAAACTAGCAAAAAACTAGCAACCACTCTATATTTCTAGCTTTCTACCTCGTAGCTGGCTGAAATAGTCAGTCATGACAATGATTTCCAAGATAGAAAAAGGTAGGAAAATGAAGTCCCATCAGATTATTTTAAATAGTAATAATATGGTTAAGTAATGGGTTTTTTCCAATCTTTTTAACTAATACATTTGACTACGTGTCCATCAGGGGCTTAGTGGATGAGGACAGCGCTAAGTGGTGATTGCAAGTGTCATCGCAAAATTAATTGTTTAAAGTCAATTATACTGTATCACATCCTATTCTTATCGCTACCACTATCATAACTATAATTATTGAAGTCAACCACTATTCTTATCGCTACCACTATCATAACTATAATTATTGAAGTCAAGCACTCTATCACATAATTAATTGCATCTTGCGTGGTGCCTAATTGATTGTGCTATCACTGATGCTTTGTTTTTCATTTTTCATTATAATGCTTTTATTCTTTGAATTTTTTCTATTGAAACCTTCTTCATAGACATGAATTTGTATACACATATTAAGAAAAACATAAATAACCACGATGGATTTGTATATACAAACTAATAAATGATTGATATGTGTATATTTTTTTTTTTAAAAAATGTGCATTATATCTCATAATTATATATTTATTATTACTTAAGTTGTGTTCTTAGGGAACTCGTTAATCGGGTCTGGGTTTTGCTAACGAATGCCCTTAGATATAAGTTAAGGTGCATTTAATTCTCTATTGACTTTTTTTTTTTTTTTTTAAATGTATAAAAACATTAATTAACTCTTTAACTTGTGTCTAAAGGAATTCATTAACAAAAACGGATCCTCTAGAGTTCCTAGGGTACTCTACTACATAGAATTCTCTAAATCCTAACCTTTCTTTTTATAATAAATGATTCAGATTATGCCACATCATCATTCCAATAACAAAATCCCTAAAATATTGGTTTTTATTTTTTATCACTTAACGTATTAACACTTGAAGGTGGGAATTTTTTCACGTTATAATGGAACCGCATCAAACCTCACAGCACGTAGATTCTCAGTACATTGGAGACTATTGGATGATAAAATAGAACAAGATACAGAACACATAAATTTAGGTGGTTCGGCAATTTGCCTACGTCTACATCCAGACCTATAATATATCAAATATTGTTGTAAATATAATAACATACAATGAACGAACACCCTGAGAGATACCCCTCTCCAGTCTCTTTTCCAATTTTCTGCCTCTCTGCCCTCTTTTCCGTCTTTTTTGCAGCCCTCTTCACGTTGCTTTTCCCTTCCCTTTTATAGAATTCTTTGTCCTAGAATATAGTAGAACCTCATAGAACATATACATGATATTTTGTTGATCTTTATGAGATATTTTGTGGACTAATTATGTTTACCAAGCTATAAAATACACATGCAGTGTGCTGTAAAGTGAAGACCAAACCCAACTATGCTTTCCCTTCTATTTTTAGCCTTATACTTGTCTTAATCGATTTTTTCCCCCTACAACACTTATCCATTAACATCAATATTTTAGGGATTTTGTTAGTGGAATGATGACGTGGCATAATTTGAACCATTTATTATAAAAAGAAAGGTTATGATTTAAAGAACTTTATGTGATAGAGTACTCTAGGAACTCCAGAGGATCCTAATCCACCAAAAACCTTAAGTTAAAAGTGTTAGGTGTGTAAGTTCATGCAAAGTTGAATTATGTTTAAGCCAATTACCAAGGGGTATACTTGAAAAAATTTGTGTTGGTCTAGAATCATTAACTCGGCATAAACTTGTTGGGCTAAAAAATAATATCCCTTAAGAGATGTAACGATGCCTCTATCAAACAGTGAGGGAGGAGAGGGGGAAATAAAATAACATACAAAAGGAGGTCCAATGAAGCAAACTAGCTCTGAGCAAAAACATTGTCTTCGCTGTGAACAAAATCAAAAGATAAAAAAGAAAAGGATTGAAACATCGAGTATTACTGAACTTCATCTCTGCAATTGACAAAGATTATAAAAATGATAAATGAATTTTATATGGAAAGCTCGATAATAACAAAATAATATTGAAAATTAATTTTGTTTCAAGTCGATCGGCTTATAAGTTATAAGTTATAACGTTATGACATGATGACTAATCTAGCTTCTAGTGTAAGCCAAAGTGTCAAACCACGCAACCATCACCATGCAAACATCATTCATTGTCTAGTTTTAAATATACATGCAACATTTCTAATTTTTACAGGTATTTGTCGCTTCAGTGC
Organism: Fagus sylvatica; assembly: GCA_907173295.1. Lineage (NCBI taxonomy): Eukaryota > Viridiplantae > Streptophyta > Magnoliopsida > Fagales > Fagaceae > Fagus > Fagus sylvatica. The sequence goes on from OU015769.1 coordinate 33,498,718, forward strand.
CTCAAAAAGCTTGACTTGAAGAGTCTAAGCAAACATCATACAACTGAGTGAGTGCCTGACTGACAATTCCCACTATCTTTAATGATAATTGTTACCACTTATGACTTGACTAAGTTGCAAGTAAGATGAGAAATTTCTCGATAAAGCCTGCTATTACCAGCCTATACCATTACCAGGTGAACTCATATTGGTCAAACAGGAAGAGATGGAAATTGAAGAGAGATTTGGCATGGTTTTCAATCACTGAACCTCCACGGATTATCATCATCTTGGTTACTAAATCCATTTGCACATCGATTCTCTCAATTTTTTTTTATTGATTTATGTTTATGTTACTTCATATACCCATATTTTTTTTTTTTGTAAACTTATATATATATAAACACAAATCCACTTCAAACATTCCCGGATTACATATTGTTGACATGCATAGTACGTGTTTTATTAAGTACGTACCAAGATAGTTGGCTTACAATTAAGGCTGAAATTTACTTTTGAATAAAATTTAGGTAAAGTTCCTTAGGTTGGGTACATTAGATTTTTCAATTGAATTTAAACACTTGATTGCATTAACCAATGAAACACAAATAATATTATCTTTTCCAAGAATATTTAAATTCAATGTATTTGAATTTAACTAGGAACCTAATGTACTTAACCTAAGGAGCTATACCTAAATTTTACCCTTTACTTTTTGTCCAACTAATTAGCCTAGTCATATATATAAGTTAAATTTTTGTTATTAATATATATATATATATATAAATTATTTATATATTAAAAAAAAGAAAAGAAATGATTCCTTAAAATATTTAAAAGATATTAATTCCGTTCTTTTGTATCACATAGGAGTTGAAATCAATGCATAAAATAGTTCTAAAGCATAAGGCCTTGTAAGTGCATGGGTGATCTATTAGGAATCAATTAAATCACATTTATTTTATTTTTGTGTATTGTATATCATATCATATCATATTGTCTACGATACATGAATAATTTATAAAATTTATAAAATACTAAAAATATTTATTAGGTATTTTGTTACAACCGTAGACATACTCAATTAATAATTTATTTTATCATCACTTATGCAATAATATTTAACAAATCTAACTGAAGATATCTACAATTAAATTAGTCACACACACAAAATTATATTTTCGGTTGTGTTATTGTGGTCCCATGATCTCCTGCATAAAAATCGTGAAAACAAAAGGGGAGGAGAGAGGAGATAAATAATCACACAAAAGATATGAAGAGAAAGAAGATAATTATGGACAAGTATTGTGCATGTGTTGTATGCCTGTTCTCCTAAAAACACTCATTACAAATCTATATTTTTTAGTTGTTGAGCTCACAATTACATGGAGGCTTGGGAGGGGTGGAGGACTTTTCAAAATTAAAAATTCAACATTATATTTACTTACAATTTTCATAAAAATATATAAATGAGTCACCTCTCAAACTCTTCATATTTCTTATATGATATTTCTAAATTAGTTAATTTTTTTTTATTTGTTATTACTTTGTCTCCTTCTTGAAATTCTAATTTCACTCATGTCCACATGACACACTGTGATCATAGGTGTACAATGTTTTTTAATTATTTTCGTCAAAATCCCCTTGAGAAAGAGAGGGTATTAGTACTAAGTTTAATATCAAAACCAATGAGTTTTGGGTCAAATAGCATATCTGGACATCTAGAATTCCCTCCTCTCCCACTTAATATATATATAAATAAAGTCTAACTATCAAAACAAAATTCCTAAAATCTATTATTGAAGAAATAAGAAAGAAAACGTAAAAATAAAAAAATGCAGGAATATATATATATTTTTGATATCAAAGATAGAGAATTTTATTAAAAATTTGAGAGGATAATACAAGTAAACCATGCGAGAACAGAAAAAGTAAATCGCAGAAGCATCAAACCAGGAATGAGATCCCCATTCACACTGACTGGAAGCAACAAGTCATAAGAAGACAAAACACTTAGGAAAGATAAACAACTAGTACCTGAGTAAAGACAAAGAACCCAAGCATTACAGCCCAGTAACAATAAAAGGGCAGTGATAATGATACAGCAAGTCCATCCCCGTATCACAGATCACGTCTGGAGGTTTCGACCATTTTTTAAAAATAAACTGGTTCCGTGCATTTCAAATTGCCTATGAGATCATAATCCATTCCATCATTGCTTTCGGCTGAAGACGAGAGAAGATGCTGATGAGAAATATTTAGGTTAAAAGTTTGTAGAAAATTTGAACACGGTCTACCTACTAGAGACATGGATGGGTAAACCTTGGCTCCAATTTCATGATAAAAATGTGACTTCTATCAATTTGAGCTTTGTTTCTTGGTAAGCCGTCCTTTAAAAGGTCAAATCAACTGTGCCTTGTCTCTTGATTTGAATGTGGACAGATGACCAATACATCGACTGGACTGCTACTATGAACTATGAATTCAACAGCGTGACCTATTTGTAAAATAATGATGATGCTAAGATTATTATTATAATTAAATATGTAACCCAATTGCCCCCATTCAATGCAGGCCTAAAGTAGTTTGCAAGTATGTGGATGGAAACAAGATTAAAAAATCATCAACTAGATAACAAAGTTCTGCGGCCACATGGCCAGATGACCTATATCCTCTGAATAATCCAATCAGTTAGTACATCATCTCCTAATTTTTGGTTACAAATTAGAACAGATGATGCTATTGGATATTGACCATAACTTTGTCCTACTAGCTTTACCTTGTAAATATGTTATCTTCTTCGTCTCTAGCTTGGGCTTGGTATTGGTAACATTTTGTTCTTACTTCTTAGTCCAAGCATAAGTAGAACTTAAAAAAAATGAAGACACCCAGCTTTGGACATTAGACAAACATTAAACTCCAAAGTCATATATATGACGGGAAATTGAGCACCACTAAAGCTTTCTAAATATTAGTTTTCTTTTCAGCCACTTGGGTATTCGGCCCAGTGGTAATCCCCCTTTCCAAAAAACTCCACTCCTTTAAAAGGGTGTGGGTTCAATCCCTGGGGTCTTCAAATATTAGTGTGTGTGAGTTTAGATTAGAATTTCTAAAAAAAAAAATTAGTTTTCTAATCAGAAAAAGGAAAAAATATTGAGAGACGACTGATTGACTATATTTCCTTTTGTTAGCAGCGTTGTCCATAAAGCATGAAAACAAGATTGGAATCCAGTCCACACGTGAAAGAAAAACAAAATTCCACTACACATCTATTTTCAAAAATTCCATGAGATGACATGCTATGATTCATGTGTAAGAGGTATACCCTGGCCTTGACATTACATCTTCATTATTATGTTACAATGAATATAATATAAGGTTCATATAATAACTAACTTAATGCTAATCTTAGGATTACTTTACGAAGCACATGACTAATTAGACTTACTACAATTTTGATACTCTTCGACTATAATGTCTATAAGAATTTTATAATTGATATATATATATATATATATATATATTAACAACAATCAAAATACACAATAAAAAAGTGTACCATATTCATATATATATATATATATATTGATGAGTCAACGTCCAAATGAATGGACGACTCCAACTCCCTCGACGGTCTCGATTCTTTGACGCAACGACGACCATAAGACATCGTCCTTCGGGCATTAGAAGAAGGACGTGGATAGATATGCTATCAATCCAACAGACGAATATATACTCGCCCTTGCTCTACGACGAGCTTATGCATGGACGACTCTGCACATCGTCCTTGACATATTCCCCCTCTCGGCTCATTAAAGACCACACTCCATGAACGGAATTAAATGCCAGAAGCGTTACGTCCCCATTAATGACAATATCCCCGAGATATTGTAACTGTCTTCATAAAGACCCCCATTCAAGTCCAATTAAGGAAAGAATTAAAGAAGGCTCAACGGCTAACTTCTGGGAGATCTATATAAACCTCGCATCAGAAAGACACAAGGTACGCACACTATTAGCCTAAACACTACTTACTTACCTGTTGATTATTCTCCACCAAATCTCTGACAAAGGCATCGGAGGAACTTTGGCCGGCACCCCACCGGTGTTTTCCTACCGTCGTCATTGTTGTTCCTTGTTTCAGGTCTTCCATCAGAGAGAACATCCGTCGGACGACCGTGCTGATTTTACACATCATCAGTTGGCGCCGTCTGTGGGAACGAGTTGCTTCCAGCCATTTCGTTTCTTTACCAGAAAACTAAAAGCGGTCGCCCAAAGTAACCTTTTTCTCTCATGGAAGCCGGAGATAACAGTGCCCCGCCTTTGAGCGCCTCGGAGAGACAACTGCAGGCTCTCACAGCCAACATTCAAGAACTAGCACGACAGAGTGCTGCCGATCGCAGGGAGATGCAAGAGCTGGCAAAGCAGAACCAAGAACTCATGGCCCTCCTCCGGTCAAGGGGAGAAATTCCCAGCCCTGGACAGGGCCAAAACGGTGAAGAGATTCCTCACAACGAGACAGGAAGGAATCAGAATCAGAATCATAACCAGAATGACGAGGGCAGCTCTGCCAACCAGAATCGAGAGCCTCATCCTCCTCCTCATCCAAGTCAGGTGGCGGACCCCGCCAAATCCACAGCAGACGCCAGGGCAGCCAAGCTCGAGGAAGAGCTGAAAGAGATGAGGGAACAAATGAAAGAGATGAAGAGCCAGGTCAAAGCAAAGGCAGCCAAAAACCTCGATATGCTCGTCCATCGCTCTGAATCTCCTTTCACCAAGAGGATAGACGAATACCCTCTTCCAGCAAAGTTCAAAGGTTCCCCAGTTAGAGACGTTCGACGGGTTCAAAGACCCACTTGATTACTTGGACTCCTTCAGAACCATCATGCGTCTTCACGGCGTGTCGGACGAGATCATGTGCCGCACTTTCCCAACAAACCTCAGAGGCTCGGCAAGGACCTGGTTCAACCAACTGGAGACAGGCTCCATAGATACATTCGCCCAGTTGAGCAGGGCCTTCATTGACAACTTCATTGGAGGACGTAGATCAGTACGCCCAGCAAACTACCTCCTTAACATACGTCAGAGAGAAGGAGAATCTTTAAGGTCCTATGTACAACGGTTCAATAAGGAAGCAGTCCAGATTGACGAGCCCAATGAATACGTCGCTCTCACCGCATTCAACGCTGGCCTCCTCAAAGGAGATTTCCTCTTCCAGCTATGCAAGGACCCACCGAAGTCAATGTCAGAGCTGATGTACGAGGCCCAGAAGTTCATAAATGCGGAGGATGCATTCCAAGCCCGAGACGAGTTCCTCAGCAGGAAAGAGGAAAGAACCAGGAAGATCGACGATTCGACTTCGTCTAGGAATAAGTCTTCCAGGCAAGACTATCCAAAGGCCGAGAGGAAGAACATAAGCTCGTCCAACCGACGGGAAGAACGACCTAGCAGCTTCACACCATTGAACATGTCCATCGATCAGGTCCTGCTACAGATTGAGGACAATCCAGACATCAAGTGGCCAGGGAAGCTTCGCTCAGACCCGACGAAGAGATCAAAGGACCTCTACTGCCGCTTCCACCGAGACCACGGTCACACCACCGAAGACTGCTTTGCCCTAAAGCAACAGATAGAAGCCCTGATTAGGCAAGGGAAACTGGGAAAATTCGTACGACAGGACAAGCCAGAAGTCCGTCAAGAGCCTCGTCCACCCAGGCAGGACGAGAATAAGGATCGCCAAGAAGACCGCCCCCGGGATATCATAGGCGAGATACGTACTATCGTAGGAGGCCTAGCGTCCGGAGGTGCCTCACGGTCGTCTAGAAAAGCTTACGCCCGGCAGGCCCACAATATCTTGGTCACTCAAAGGTCAAGGAAGAGTTTGAAGATGGACGACCAAGTCATCTCGTTCAGTGAAGACGACGCAAGAAACATCCATCATCCACATGACGACGCACTTGTCGTCACATTAACCATCGCAGGATTTCTCACCAGACGAGTGCTTGTCGATAATGGGAGTTCTGCTGACATCATATACCTCCCAGCATACCAGCAGATGAAGATAGACAAGGAGCAGTTGAAGCCTATTGACATTCCCCTTGTGGGATTCACAGGTGACAAAGTTAAGCCCCTGGGAGTAGTTTCCCTCGTTATTGAAGCAGGGACGTACCCGAGACAAGTACGAACCTCGGTAGAGTTCCTTGTGGTAGACTGTCCCTCGGCCTACAACGTCATAATCGGTCGTCCGACCCTCAACAAGCTTCGCGCAGTCACCTCGACCTACCATCTCCTCGTCCGGTTCCCCACGGAACATGGCATAGGAGAGCTCAAAGGAGACCAGGCAACGGCAAGGGAGTGCTACTTCGCATCCCTAGGTCCAGAGGCAACACACCAGACAATGAAGATTGACGAGGGACACAAGCTCGTCGAACCCACAGAAGAGTTGGAGGAAATAGTGTTGGACGACGACGAGCCAAGCAAAAAAACCAGCATTGGGACAAAAATGGACAGGACAATAAGGGAGGCCATGATCAGTTTCCTGAAGAGCAATCTGGACGTCTTTGCATGGACACACGACGACATGCCTGGTATCGACCCAGCAACAATTTGCCACAAGCTGAACGTAGACTCGTCCATTCGACCCATTAAGCAGAAGAGACGAATATTCGCCCCTGACAGAAATCAAGCGATCTCTGACGAAGTAGAAAAGCTTCTAACAGCCGGGTTCATCAGAGAAGTTTTCTATCCAGACTGGCTTGCCAATGTCGTCATGGTAAAAAAGGCCAATGGCAAATGGAGAATGTGCGTAGACTTCACAGACCTTAACAAGGCCTGCCCAAAAGATAGCTTCCCCCTGCCTCGAATCGATCAACTTGTAGACTCGACAGCAGGACACCGGTTGCTAACCTTCATGGATGCCTTCTCAGGGTACAACCAGATCATGATGGACGAATCTGACCAAGAGAAGACTGCCTTTATCACAAGCAAAGGACTCTTCTGCTACAGAGTCATGCCGTTCGGATTGAAGAACGCTGGAGCCACCTACCAGCGACTGATGAACAAGATGTTCCACCACCAGATCGGACGAAACATGGAGGTGTATGTCGACGATATGCTGGTGAAAACGAAGGACGACATAAAGCACTTGGAGGATTTGAAAGAGACGTTCGAAACCCTCCGTCGATATCGCATGAAGCTCAACCCGAGCAAATGTGTCTTCGGCGTTTCGTCCGGAAAATTCCTTGGGTTCATGGTCTCCCAGAGAGGAATAGAGGCCAACCCAGACAAAATAAAAGCCGTGCTAGAGATGACTCCCCCAAGGTCAACGAAAGAAGTGCAAAGCCTCACGGGAAGAGTGGCGGCACTTAACCGCTTTGTCTCGCGGGCTACTGACAAGTGCCTCCCCTTCTTCAAGACGCTGAGAAAAGCATTCGTTTGGACGGACGAGTGCCAGAAATCCTTCGAAGAGCTCAAGAGGTACCTGACGTCCCCACCATTGCTGAGCCCTTCCCAACAGGGCGAAACCCTCTCCTTGTACCTAGCAGTCTCCCCGACAGCTGTCAGCTCAGCCCTCATCAGGGAAGACGGGGGCACCCAACTGCCAGTGTACTACACCAGTAGAGCTTTCCAAGGAGCTGAGGAAAGGTATCCAGCAATGGAGAAACTGGCACTAGCTCTTGTAATCGCTGCCAGGAAACTTCGACCATACTTCCAGTCTCACAAAATCATCGTCCTTACGAACCATCCCCTCCGTAAGGCGATGAACAAGCCAGACGCAGCTGGACGACTGATTCAATGGGCTGTCGAGTTGAGCGAGTTCGACATTGAGTACCACCCAAGGCAGGCTATCAAGGCACAAGCCCTAGCTGACTTCATAGCTGAGTTCACAGTGACTGAAGATGAACCATCAGAAGAGAAACCGGACGAAGGGTGGGAAATTGAAATCGACGGGTCGTCCGTCAAGGGGGCAGGAGGTGTTGGAATAGTCTTCAAGACACCTGAAGGGCATCTACTCAAACACTCCACCCGGCTCCAGTATCCCACCACAAACAACGAGGCAGAATACGAGGCCCTGTTAACCGGCCTACGCATAGCTAAAGAACTGGGGGCAAACAGACTCAAGATCCGAAGCGACTCACAACTGATAGTAGGGCAGGTCAACGGTGAGTATGAAGCAAGAGAAGATAGAATGACCAAATATCTCAAGCTCGTCAGAAATGCCATAAAGTGGTTCGACGGAAGTTAAGCTCGTCCAAATACCTCGTGAACAGAACACAGAGGCTGACGCCTTGGCAAAGCTAGCCTCTTCTGACGAAGCAACAGACCAGTACATCGAAGTCCAACACTCGCCAAGCCACCTGGAAGAAGAACTAAGCCCCATCAACGTCAGTAACTCCTGGATGACACCCATCATCAACTACCTAGAAGACGAAACACTCCCTACAGACCCAGTCGAGGCTAGAAAGCTGAAAGTCCGGTGCACGAGGTTTGCCCTGATACAAGGCATTCTATACAAAAGAGGCTTCTCCCTCCCATATCTACGTTGCCTAGATAAGGCAGAGGCCGACTACGTGATGAGAGAGGTACACGAAGGAATTTGCGGCAATCATTCAGGTGCACGTTCCTTAGTGCACAAACTCATCCGAGCTGGATACTATTGGCCGACGATGCAGAAGGACGTGGTCTCCTATGTTCGTGCATGCGACAAGTGCCAAAGATTTGGAAACCTCATCCACTCACCACCGGAGACACTGACCCCAATGACGGCACCATGGCCGTTCGCCCAATGGGGACTGGACATCATGGGACCCCTCCCTGTCGGACGAAGACAGCTAAAATTCCTAGTAGTGGGAATAGACTATTTCACAAAGTGGGTAGAAGCTGAACCACTTGCTACGATCACAGAGAAGAACATAAGAGGATTCGTATGGAAGGCAATCATATGCAGGTTTGGGATACCCAGAGCCTTTATATCGGACAACGGACGACAGTTCGACAACTCGCCTTTCCGAGAATTCTTGTGAAGAGCTTGGCATACACAACCACTATTCGTCCCCCGGTCACCCACAGGCCAACGGACAGGTGGAAGTTACAAATCGATCCTTGCTCAAGATGATCAAGACTCGACTTGAGGGGGCAAAGGGACTATGGCCTGAGGAGCTCCCAAATATCTTGTGGGCATACAGGACAACAGCAAGAACTCCCACAGGAGAAACCCCCTTTCGACTGACGTATGGCACCGAAGCCGTCATACCCGTGGAAGTCGGCCTCACTACATGGAGGACGAACAACTATGACGAGGTAAGCAACGATGCTCAACTACGATCAAACCTAGATCTGGTGGACGAAGTTCGGGATCAAGCTGAAGCCAGAACCAGGGTCTACCAACAGAGGATGGCCCGCTACTACGATAGACGAGTGAAGCACAGAGAATTCAAAGTTGGAGACTTAGTGCTGAGAAAAGTGACCCTCGCAACAAAGGGACCCAACACAGGGAAAACTGGGACCCACATGGGAAGGACCATACAGGGTCGTCAAGTTCCACAGGAAGAGGCACCTACCACCTGGAGAAGTTAGACGGGGAACGCACTACCTCACCCCTGGAACGCCGAGCATCTAAAGAAATATTACCAGTAAGACAACGACATTCATATGTATTCCTTTTTGCTTTTTGCTCATATGATTCGAAATCTCCAGTGTATTTGTTTTAAAATAAACTAACGGAATACAAAGTCATCCAGGCATCATGACTCCGTCTCTACTTCTCCAAGACTCAAACAACCTTAAACTGCTTGAATAAAACAACAAGCATAAGGACGACCTTAAGCGCTTGAACAAAACAACAAGCCAAAGGTCCACTCAAACAACCTTAACTGCTTGAATAAAACAACAAGCATAAGGACGACCTTAAGCGCTTGAACAAAACAACAAGCCAAAGGTCCACTCAAACAACCTTAACTGCTTGAATAAAACAACAAGCATAAGGACGACCTTAAGCGCTTGAACAAAACAACAAGCCAAAGGTCCACTCAAACAACCTTAACTGCTTGAATAAAACAACAAGCATAAGGACGACCTTAAGCGCTTGAACAAAACAACAAGCCAAAGGTCCACTCAAACAACCTTAACTGCTTGAATAAAACAACAAGCATAAGGACGACCTTAAGCGCTTGAACAAAACAACAAGCCAAAGGTCCACTCAAACAACCCTTAACTGCTTGAATAAAAGCGACAAGCATAAGGACGACCTCTAAACACTTGAACAAAACAACAAGCCAAAGGTCCACTCAAACAACCCCAACTGAGCATGTAATAAAACGCACATGCATAAGGACGACTATAAACACTTGAACAAAACAACAAGTGTCACAGTCCCCTGAGCATGTGTACAAACGCACATGCATGGACGACTCTAAACACTTGAACAAAACAACAAGTGTCACAGTCCCCTGAGCATGTGTACAAACGCACATGCATGGACGACTCTAAACACTTGAACAAAACAACAAGTGTCACAGTCCCTGAGCATGTGTACAAACGCACATGCATGGACGACTCTAAACACTTGAACAAAACAACAAGTGTCTCAACCCCCATGCACATGTATAAAAGCTCATGCATGGACGACTCTAACACTTGAACAAAACAACAAGTGTCTCAACCCCCATGCATGTATAAAAGCGCATGGACGACTAGACACTTGAAAAAACAACAAATGTTTATGCATGTAGATGCATGACGACTTCTTGAACAAAACAACAAGTGTCATCCCCAAAAAAAGCATGCATGGACGACTCTAGACACTTGAACAAAACAACAAGTGTCTCAACCCCCATGCGTATGTATAAAAGCTTATGCATGGACGACTCTAGACACTTGAACAAAACAACAAGTGTCTCAACCCCCATGCATGTATAAAAGCATGCATGGACGACTCTATGCAAAACAACGAAGTGTCTCAACCCCATGCACATGTATAAAAGCCTATTCATGGATGACTCTAGATACTTGTAAAGACACCCATGCATGGACGGCCTTAGATACTTTCACAAACACGCGCAATCAAAAAGCATTCAGATAAAAAGGCAGATACAATCAAAAGCAGTCAGACCACATCAATAAAATCGCTATGACATCGAAATCCCCCAAAACCAAGGGCATTGTAGCATTGTATCAAAATACAAGGGGCCTCAAAACGGGCCCCACCCAGAATACTTGTCTTAAACATTTACAAAAAAAATAAAACTTTTTAAGAAGCTGCGTCGTCGTCCATCTGAGGGTCAGCTGATGTCGTCCCTCCATCCACATCCTCCACAGGCATCACTGACTCGTCATCATCAAACGGCTGGAAGGCTTCAAAATCGAGGTCAGGATACTTTTCCTTGGCCTGCCTCTTCAACAAACTAAACCCGGCGAGGAAGTACTTGGTGTTATTGTCGTCGTAAGCCTCCGACGACTTGAATTCCTCCACCGCCGCAACCTTGATCGCCTCCATCTGTGAGGTCAGCCTCTCCAACCGTTCATCAGCACTCTTTCGTCCAGCCACCTCCTTCTTCAGCTCGTCCACCTTGACTGCCATCTCCACCTTGAGTGACGCCATCTCACCCACGACCCTATCCCTATCCAGGGTCAGTTCGTTGACGAGCGTCGACAGCCTTTGGTTCGATTGAGCAGCCTCAGATAGTTGAACTTTGTGCTTCATCAAGGCGTCCTCCCACTGAAGGCAACGGTTGGCAATCGCCGTGAATTCCGTCAAACCCTAGACAATAAGGCAAATGATTAGTCTCAGAAGAAAATGACGACGTGACAATTAGAAAATGACGACACACCTTCATCAGAGAGTGAACACCCGCCACCTTGAGGACGTCAGTATTGACCTTTTCATACTCATTAACGTCGTCCTTCGTCACTACGGTTTTCGCCCTCCTCGAGGCCAAGGAAGCGTCCCGAGGCAACGTCGGCGCCTTTTCAATGATCCTGCTTGACGATGGGGCGCTGGGAATCTCGATCACCTCAACAGACGGCGCTGAAACAGGTTCGGTAACGGACGGCTCCGGAGCAGGAGGAGGAGGAAGAGGCAGGCTTCTCTCGCCTACCACCCTCTTGGACGATGAATCGGTCTTCCTTTTCTTACCCAGTGTGAGTGGAGCCTCCTCCTGCTGACTCATCATCTTCATCAACTTCTCCCGGTTAAGCTTAGCGGTTGCCATCCCTGCAAAACGCAATTAACAAACACCGTCAGATTAATGTCGTCCAACTAACGAAATAATCCAACGTTAGAGTACTTACTCTTCCGGTTGATCTCCTGCAACGACAGAACAGCTTCGCTGGGTTCAGGTCCGAACGAATAGAGAGCCAAAAGCTCGGGTCGTATGAAATACTTGAAATGGTGCTGTTCGTAGTGTAACGCCCTAAGTACCCTGTTGTGACCGTCTTCACCTAACTTCGGTCGTCTAAGTGCTGCCAAAAAGAGACAAGAAAAAGAAGGACGTTAGTAGTAGATTACGAGAACACCTTGGAAAAATAAAGGCATACGAAGAAACACACACACACCAGAGGACGGAGGCACGCCCCACTCTCGACGAACAGGGATGAAATTGTCGTCCTTCTCACATTGGAGACCCTCCCAGTTGTCTCCACAGACAAAGACGTAATTATCTTTCCATTCCCTGTTGGACGATGGATTCCCCACTATCAACTTCAAACCCCTCTGCCTCATGTTTAGAGTCCAGAAGCCCGGGGAAGCCGATATCTGGCACGGCTTGTAACAGAAAAGCAACTCGTCTAAAGTGAGGTCGTCCTTCCCATCGCTTAGAATTTTCCACATTACCATGGACCCAACCACCGACCTCCAGGCATTTGGGGCCAACTGACCTGGCGCGAGGTTGAGATGATCCAACAGCTCCCTCATCAGGGGCTGCATGGGAAACCTCACGCCGGCATTAAAGTCGGCCTCATAGAACGCCACGTCACCATATCTGGACGAGCACGCAACCTCGTCCGACTCTGGGATCCTAATGACGACGTCCTCAGGTATCTGGTATTTACGCCTATAACTCTCTACACCCTCTACGTCCACTATTCTGGACGAGTAAGACCTAGCAATCCAAGAGTCGTGAGGGCCCACGACCCTTGACGAACCAGAGACTGACGGAGTTTCCTCCGTCGAACGAGCATCCGCTCCCCGGTCGGAAAGACCCTCAGGCAGGTCCTCGGAATGAACCGAGGGCCAACTGTCCCTCTCAGTTGCCATTAGGTTCCTAACTACCCTCCACCTGTCTAACGCCGGAGACGCTAAATCAAAAAGCTCCTCCGATAAGCGGCGGAGCACACTATCCGGCGAGACAAAATCACCAAGATTAAGTATTCCACCCCCGCTCTCAGCCTCACGACACACTCCCACGAAAAACCGCTTTAAGGAAAAATGCAAGGAATCCAGTGTTGCAAGAGGTACGGAATCAAAGAAAAGAAACTCACCGGAAAAGAGACTCACCGGAGAAAAATGGACTCGGAGAAAGAAAGAGAAGCACTTCTGAGCGGGAAACAAGAAATAAAGAAAAGAAAAAATAAGAAACACCCTCCTTAGGTTTAAATAAACCAAAACCCCGGGCATACGAAACGAACCGTCGTTTCGCGAGGCGTGCCCAACGAATGGAGAACACGTGTCAAAAGGGGGTTCATTCGGTCGCTTCGGCATTTAATGCCCAGATTTCTTTTCGGCTGCGCGCTTCTCGAAAAAGATGTGCCCCAAAAACGCGCGAAAATAATGAAAACCCTAGATATTCCGCCCGTCGTCCATGACGGAGCCACGACGGAATAGGGGGCATCTGATGAGTCAACGTCCATATGAATGGACGACTCCAACTCCCTCGACGGTCTCGATTCTTTGACGCAACGACGACCATAAGACATCGTCCTTCGGGCATTAGAAGAAGGACGTGGATAGATATGCTATCAATCCAACAGACGAATATATACTCCCCTTGCTCTACGACGAGCTTATGCATGGACGACTCTGCACATCGTCCTTGACATATTCCCCCCTCTCGGCTCATTAAAGACCACACTCCATGAACGGAATTAAATGCCAGAAGCGTTACGTCCCCATTAATGACAATATCCCCGAGATATTGTAACTGTCTTCATAAAGACCCCCATTCAAGTCCAATTAAGGAAAGAATTAAAGAAGGCTCAACGGCTAACTTCTGGGGGATCTATATAAACCTCACATCAGAAAGACACAAGGTACGCACACTATTAGCCTAAACACTACTTACTTACCTGTTGATTATTCTCCACCAAATCCCTGACAAAGGCATCGGAGGAACTTTGGCCGGCACCCCACCGGTGTTTTCCTACCGTCGTCATTGTTGTTCCTTGTTTCAGGTCTTCCATCAGAGAGAACATCCGTCGGACGACCGTGCTGATTTTACACATCATCATATATATTGACTAAAGTCAACTTTTGGCCTCCTAACTTAGAGAGTGTTTTCATTTTGACTTCCTAACTTTAAAAAATTCAATTTTGACCCCCTAACTCTATTTAGCTACCAAATTGCACATTTCATTCATTTCTATTAGAAGTCATCTGTTAAGTACTTAGTTAGACAACTAACTTGTCATCTGATGTGGACAAATTTGAGAAGTCGTTAAAATATATATATATATATATATATATATATATATATATATATATATATGTGTGTGTATGTGTGTGTGTGTGTGTTTGCACATCGCCAAACCCTACCAAAGAGGCTCAGTTAATATAATTTGGTGTTTTGTCTTCAATTTTTTTTTTTTTTTTTTTTTTGGCTAAACTGGAATTATATTAAAAAGGAGACAAAATTACAATTGATTGAATTGAACATGAGAAGGAGGCCCAGCCGCCCAGGAAGATCCTTTGCACAGGCATCCTAAAAACATGAATTAAAACTTCCTAACATTTTCAAATGGAGGTATTTCATATTTCATGCCAAGATTTGTGCATCGGTCCCAAAAAATGCAGGTACTTCATGATTCAGATTATTTATTTTATTATTTTTTTATTGTGATTATTTTTTTTTTTAAGTCAAGTGGAGATAAAAATTCCTAAAATCGACACCGGATGGCGATATTTGAAGTGTGAAACCGAGATAATCCTTATCCTTAAACATTATCCAACTCAGCGTTGCCCTTCAACATATCCGATTGAAAGGATGCATTATCCAATTGTGACTTGCAAGTTGTAACTTGTACGGTGCATGGCCCATATTCAACTTGCAAAAGAGAGAAATAAAAGCAAGTTGGCCCAAGAGAGGCACCAATTTTTTGACGTCCATGAAATCCATGGTACAATGCCTAGTCAAAGCTGCCGTCCAGGTATAAACGTGTTTGAATTTCGACACCAAGTAGATATCCCCAAAATAGTTGAAAGAAATAAGAATGATTGATAATTACCTAGCAAAAAAAAAAGTTTTGGATGTTAAAATATTTATTTATGAGTAATGTAATTGGTTAAGTGGTTAAATCCTACATTTGACAACATCATATGTGTATGGTTAGTATAGTTAATTTGGTAAAGGGTGATACTCCTACTATCTTCTTACTCCTTATCTGTTTACTTCTAAATTTTGTGACATATTATCACACAATTACCATAATCAAAACGCATTTTACGTGCTTATCAAAAAAGGGACCAAAACGTTGGCAAAGTAAATTATTGACCAAAAATAAAATCAAACAAAAATCCAATATTCTAAAAAAATATAAAATAATAAAAATAATTATTACTACCAAAAAACCAAGAAGTCAACTAAAGCAGGTTTGCAATCCAGAAGGGCTGAAGTCAGCAACAGCGCAAGCCAAACCAAACAAATAGACCATTATAGATTAACAAATTATTGGGACCCCCCAAAAAAGTAAGCAAAATTAAAATGCTTGGATTTCTCTCATCTTCTTTGCGTTTGTCCTCTTTTTTTTTTTTTTTAGATATGATAGAAATTCTAATCTAAACTCACACACACATATATTTGAAGACCCCGAGGATTGAACCCACACCCTTATAGAGGAGTGGAGTTTTTTGGGAAGGGGGATTACTACTGGGCCGAATAACCAAGTAGCTCTTTAAACTTCAATAACTAATAACTATATATAAATCTATTTAAATATAGCTATGTTTTGGGGGTAACGATTCTATCTAAACAAAAGGGCTAAGTCTAATTTAGCATTTTATTAGGGATATGACAGGGACTTTAAGATGCACACGGAGTGGTAGATATGGTACACCACACCACTGGCAAACGTTGCCGAAAAAAATGGGCAAACCAATGGATATAACAAGGCCAAGTCGGTCTATTTTGAATTGTATATAAATACGGCCTCAACTTCTATAGCTCTCCCAACTTTTCTTTATTCACTCTTTTGATATTATAAGTCTCTCTTATTTCATATTTGTTGGTAACTCAAAAAGTTTTCTTTGCTTCCTATCCCTTTCATAAACAAGTTTCTGAGCTTCCCTTCTGTTCCTTCATGGTTTGTCTCTCTCTCTCTCTATCTCTCTTTCTCATACAATAACTATTTTATCTCATGCACACAAAGCGTTTTGAGATTAATATATATATATATTTTTTTAATGTTTGCAGGCACAAGCGCGTGACATAGGAAGTGTTAAATATGAAGAGGTGTGTCTGGTTTTTAATATTGTAGAATTTTAATTTCATTGGTATATATGTTTTGTGAATAATAATTGTTTGTTTCTTAATTTTTTGTCGTTGGTAAATAATATTGCAGGAGTATATAGTGAATTCGCGTGGATTGAAGCTTTTCACATGCAGATGGCTTCCAACAAATCAGGAATCGAAAGCTTTGATTTTCATGATGCACGGTTATGCCATGGAGTGCAGCATCACCATGAACAGTCAGTATTTGTTTGTTCATTAATTTGATTTGAAAGCCAAAATATATAAATCCAAGAAAAAAAACTTAATTTGATATAAGTGTTGTGATTGAAAATAGGTACGGCAATCCGGCTTGTGGAAGCGGGCTTTGCAGTTTATGGAATAGATTACGAAGGCCATGGGAAATCATCTGGATTGGCAGGCCTTGTTAACAGCTTTGACGATGTAGCTTATGACTGCTTTAATCATTTTAGAAACATATGTGGTCAGATTTTATTCTCTGTCTCTCTGAACATTATATTAAAATATAAAATAATGTATATTATAAAGTTTAACATATACGTGGATTTCAAATCTTTTAATGCCAAATAAGAGTTTGGATGCAAATCCCATCTCCTGATGAACATTATAAATTTAAAATCTTATCTTATTTATAAAACCAAGAATATATGGTCAAAATTTACTCAAATCTTCAATATAATTCACCATGCAATAAAACTCTTAGTTTTTGTCTTTGTCTAGCGTTGATGGAAAAAACTTCAATATTGTTATTGATTTTTTTTTTGGTGTGGATGATGTTCAGAAAAGAAAGAAAACAAAGGGAAAATGAGATATTTGTTGGGTGAGTCTATGGGAGGGGCATTGGCTCTGCTATTACACAGGAATAAGCCATACTACTGGGATGGTGCGGTCTTGGTTGCACCCATGTGTAAGGTATGTGCTTTCATTGGTCTTTTTTTCTTGTCTTGTCTTTTACATTTCACAATCATTCTTGTCCCGCTCGTTTTGGAGGGTGCTGAATGCCATATATGATCCTGTAGACCTGTGATTGTATTTTGTACAGACTTTTCTTAATTCCTTTGTCCTTTTACATTATGAGTGGCATATATCATATTTACATTAAATCACAACTTACTAGATGTGAAGGAAAAAAAAAAAAACTATTATTATGTAAAATTGGACGAGTAATTTCTAGTTGATGTGTCCTTATATTCTAAGCACGATGGATGCATACCAAGAAAAAATAGTGATACATGGTTGGTGACACATTACCACTAATGTAACAATTGGACAAACTTGATGGCTCCTTTGAATTTTAGTTGGGCCCTTTACTTTTTTTCTTTTTTCTTTTTTCCTCAAATTAATGAATTATTTGTGTTGGGTCAGTCAAATTTAGACAACAATGATTTTTTACCATTAAATATCTAATGGGTCCACCCTTCAATTTCAAATAGATTCCTTTAAGTTCTTCTAGTACTAGTAGAACTTTCAAAAAGAATTTACAGAGAAATTTATATAGTCAAACACGACTTCCCTTCAGAACCAAACAAAGGAGAAAGCGTGTGTTATTTGGTTACACTTTTTTAACGAAATAACATTGCTTAACAACTATAAAAAAACCCACATCTTATAACGGATATAGTTGACCAAATCTAATTTAATATAAATTGAATGTGGTTTGGAAAGCATATCTGGATCCAATCGTGAACATTGATAATCCAAATCATGTTTGAATTTGTCCACCAATTACAACGTGGGAACTTTTAAATCTAGATTAGCCTCTAGATGCAATCTTGGTAATTCTACAAAAATATTGACTCCCGATTACTTGGATTTTAACTTAGTATTTAATTATGACTTTATTTTGTTTAATTTGTTTTCAATTTTATATTGTTTACAGATTGCGGATAACTTGAGGCCGAGTCCAATGGTAATCTCTTTTTTGACAAAGCTTTGCTCTGTAATTCCAACTTGGAAACTAATTCCAAGCGATGATATCGTTGAAATTGCCTTTAAACAGCCTGAGATAAGAAAACAGGTAATTCTCCTACTTTTGTTCTATTTCCCATAAAGAAAAAACAAAAACAAAAAAGGGAAATAAAAAAAATTCTATTTAGTAATAAATAAGTTTCCAACTTCATAGTGCCAACATTAAACTGAGTGTTAATGATAACATTTTAACAGATCAAAACCAACCCATATTGCTATAAAGGGCGGCCTCGCTTGAAAACCGGCTATGAACTTTTCAGGATCAGTTCGGAACTTGAGCAAAAACTTGAAGAGGTTAGTTAGTTATTTTTTATTTTTTTGGCTTATTTCCCCAACAATCTGTACATTATTATATTCGGGAAATAAAATCTTACGTGAGTGTATTTATTTTATGGTCAAGAAAGGTATGGAAAAACTGTAATGTTGTGTCTGTAACATTGCTCTTTTATTATATGTATTACATTGATTTCATTCATGAAAAATGTTAATCTTGTATTTTTCTTTAACCTTGGTTAGGTTACACTACCATTTTTGGTTCTGCATGGTGAAGAGGACAGAGTGACTGACAAATCCGTTAGCCAACAGCTTCATGAAGTGGCTTCAAGCACGGACAAGAGCATCAAACTGTATCCAGAAATGTGGCATGGTCTACTCTATGGAGAGACACAACAAAACCAGGACATAGTGTTTGCAGACATTATCAGTTGGCTAGAGAAGAGAACCTCCTTGGGAAATCCAAGGTTGGAAAGAGAGCAGAAGCATGAAAATGACGGTTGCTCAAATACTGACAAAGTGCCAGAAAAACAATAGGGACTGCTCTTTTAGTAGCCAAAATTTAGGGGTGGATGACAATGAAATAGGCAAGGGAGGGAAAAATGAATGCTCCCTTTTCTTTGTCTTTTTTTTTAATAAGTAATGTATGCTCCCTTTTACCACCATAAAGATTGGCGAAATGTATATTAATAAAGAATACAGTGGCTAGACCATGGAAATTCATTACTATTTCTATGACAATGACAATGATACATGCGGCTTAATCCGCTGTATACTTATATATTATGTGCGACCAAAAATGGTAGGAGAGAGCTCTAATAATACACACCACCCAAAAGGAAAACAAAAAGGACATAGTTTACCTTCAAACCGAGTCGGAGGTAAAACTACTTCCAAACAAAAATAAGAAAAATAAAGAAGAATTATTAATTTTTTTTTTACTTATCAGGAATAAGACTGCATTTTAATCATTTTCTACAACCATCCAAAATTTAAATCGTCTTAAAGATGCTTAATACCATCCCTTTTTCCCTTTTGGATAGACGATTTTACTTCCAGATCACTATAAATTGCTAGCTGAAAATAGCATGTATGAAACTCTCGAGCCCAAAGAAATAAATAAAACGGAAACGGGACATATACCCGCAACATGGACCTCTATCTAGGACGTACAGTATTACTATAGTCTGTGATCCTGCAGGTTTAAGTTAGTTTTTACAACTCAGTTTAGTCACAAATATAAGTTAACAAATCCAAGTGCTGTGCAGGCCTTACACGCATAGACCACATGGAGAGATACAGAATACCAGTTATTTAACATACAATCCATGAAAAGAACAAAGCAACAATCGAACATTAACTAATTACAACAACAAAAAGATGTCTGGGAGGTGAGTGATTGAATCTTTCTCCTCCAATATAATATTAGTGTCCCTCCGTGTCTCGTTCTAGAATCAGACAATATCCCTTCGCCTCACAAGTACTGGCTCCTCAGTGCAAGTACAACAGCTAATCTACGCAGATCAGTAGCTAGAACAATGACCTGCATATATATAAACAAACATGGGTAAGAATCACGCATTCTTAAAAGTTAAAACCCTAACTTGGTCAATATCTTTCATTTTCACTTACCCAATGCAAAAATGAATACAACTTATGCTGAATCTTGTACTGTAATACTGTTATTTGGAGGTTTTATTCAGTTTTTAGTAGCCTGCAGTTTGTTCACTAGTTATGTTTGTGAAATATAATCCCTTTCCACATTAATAGTCATAATTTTTGTTAAGAAAGTAGTCCCAGACTCCCAGCCTATATAAGCTCACATCTTCTGTCAATTTTATCAGAGCTGAACAAAAAGATCGCCAGGAACTTAAAAAGCTTCTTTCAGAATGCCATTGCCTTCTTGTGTAGGTGCAAAGTATGAACACTAAGGTTCGATTGCGCATGCTTTTATTATTTCTTCTTTCTTTCTTCCTAGATGGATTTACCAGACCTGAGGATCTGCGTAAAGCATATTAAATTTTAAAACTTGGGATTAATCCCTCCAATTGCTTTTCCTAAATTCTTACTCCACTAGTGCAGTACCTAAAACATATAACAAATCATACACAATAACTTATTTGACAAGTAAATGTTATGTTTGGTCCGAGTGGATATTGCATTTCTCTTCTACATGTACATGGAGATATGAGTTTTGAAAAATCCAAAGGCCACTGAACCCATCAAATTGAAACTATGCAATGTCCCCCGAAAAGCTGCAACTGTTTTGACACAATGTAAGGACCCATTTGCTGGGTTCACCATTGTCTGGAAAGATCACCTGAATTTTCTAGGTGTATGAATCTTTTTTAGTGAATTAGATTTCAGGTGTCTGCTTCATACCAAAACATGTTAAAGAGTGACATGAAGATTGAGAAATATCTAAAAGTACATAATAATGTCCTGCTCCTGAAAAATAAGAATGCCACTAGGTATCAACAAAACCAAAAGGCCAAAAAAAAAAAAAAAAAAAAGGGTAGATATATATATATATATATATAATGAAAGGGGGAAAAGGCACCTTTAAGTTGGATTTTTCTCAAATGATCTTATTTCGAACTTCTTCGAGTTTCTTCAGTATCTCTCCTGGAGTTCTGTCTAATTCATCGGCAATTTTTCTCTGCAAATCCAGAGGCAGTGTTGGGAACTGCTCACATAGATCCCCATCGATCACATCCTGCCAATTAATAATTTAGTACTTTCAGCATTGTTTCATAAAGTATAAGTTAAGGCCATAAGTAATTGAAACAAAAAGATATGAAAGGAAGCAAGCTGAACAGTAAAATTTCTCCAATTCTTACAGAAAGTTAAAACATGATCACCATAAACACCAAGCATTTTCAATAAGAAGCTATGTTCTAATCTTACTACAAGTAGAATCAGAATCAGTAGTAGTAATTGTAAATGGCTACATAAGGCTATGGTCAATAGCTCATACACAAACCTGTCTTAAACTGCGGTAATAACGACAATGATAACAATCATGCTTTGGCAGCAACAATAAATTGATCAGAAATAATTCAACTGATCTTTAAAATCCACAGGCCACCTCCCAAAGAAAACTTATATCTGTGCATATGTGAGATAAGAATTTGACTCATTCCAAAAGCCGCTCTATATGTGGAATCTTTTCCTTGCCCTTATAATGGCTCTAAATTTCCCAGCATAAAAAATCAAACCTTTCAGGATATCAACAGCACTTGCTCTAAATAAGAAACAGCAAGACAATTACCTATGATCCAGACTGGAGCTTACAAAATGTAAGTCCAATTCAAAGTAAAATTCCTGAATTTGCACATTGACACCCCAATTTGAGAGAATTGTATCAATGTGCCCCCTGATGTCTAAATTGGGGATTAAACAATATGGAAATTGGGCATAATGAAAAAATTAGCCTCACTAATTGCAATGAAAAATACCATTATTGTTTCATTTAACACCTGAGTTAGACGGTAGGGGATACATGGATACAATTCTCTCAAATTGGGGTGTCAATTGAGTAAATGATAGTTCAGGGGGGACATTGAAAATGAGGCAAAAGTTTAGGATGGAAAAGTGTAATCTCCCCCTCCCCCACCCCACCCCCCCCCCCCCCCAAAAAAAAAAAAAAAAAACTCAGCAATCTTACGAAGATAGGAACCAGAACATGCAGCCTTGTATTTTAAAAACCTAATGAAAAGAAAGACAAGAATCGCAAAACTCTTTACCAAGTGCAAAAAATCATTGAAGAACACAATAACCGTAAAATATGATTATCCTGCATGAATGGATACCTGGGACAACAGGTAATATAAAAGAATGAATAATAAAGGCATATTACCTTAACCGGAAAATATGCAGATCTATAAGCCATGTGATCTCTTCCACACAAAGGAGGATTATCCTGCCTCATATGCATCTCCAAATGAGAAAAGAAGTCAACATCGTCACGGGAGGTGAATGCTAGCAATGCCCCCAAGCTCCCCATCACTGTGCCATATATGAGGCACTCTCCACCACCTGGAATTAGAGATGCCTTCTGCAAGCAGGTGACAACATCACCAACGTGAAACTGTACTATCTCTTCTACCTTGTTCGGAGCTCCATTCAGCTTCCCCTGCTCCCATTTTATTTTCCCTCCAGTTGGATCTTCTTCTATCTCATCTGATACATCCTGTGATAACCGCACAAAATAGACATTGCCGAACTTGTCTGCCCCTGCCATGGTGTCAAAATCTATGTGGTATGATGCAGTCAGCCATCTTGGAACACAATCGTCAGCAAATATATACAGTTGATTCTCATCCCGTCTGTACTTGCAGTAATGGAATGACTGCAGAGAGGACACCAGAAGCAGTTATGGAATAATGAAGAAAGGTAAGGAAGAAGGGTAATATAAAAAAATCCCACTTTCAGTTTACGCCACAAGCAAATAAAAGACCAGGATACAGATTAATTCAACCTAACCAACTAATGATTTGAGTGACCACATGATGGTATAACAAAATATGGCATATAGTATAATATCTATCAGTTATTGAAGGTTTGATAAGTTGCTGATTATTCGAGTGCTTCATGTAATTTAAGTTTTGAATGCAGAAACTCAAAGAAAAAAATCATACCTCTTGAATGTCACCAATATATATCCGATCACGGTATGTGTGAATAGAGACAATAGTGTTAGGGAACAGCTTGTTCTCACATTTTCTAAGCAATCTCCTCTTGCCCAAATCATATAATCTGAGCACAGGTCCTATACCCGCAAGTAATCTTCCCTGAAACTGGCACAAAGCAGTAGGAACACCTTCCACTTGTGTCTTGTGCAATAGTTCAAGGGATCTCCCATCCTCTAAAAACCTATAAATATGAATAAAACCAGCAGCTAAACTTCTTTTAGGCCAAAACTGTAGTCCCTTTGCTGTGCCAACAGCTAAAAGAGTTCCATACTCCTTATCATGGAAATTCACAGTGCATATGCTGAATGCAGCTTCATTCTCCTGAAGCTCAAGCAGACAAGTTGTACTTGCTGTCTTTGGGTCAAGAACTCTGATGCAAGAAACCCACCTGTCTGACTCTGCCTTGGGATAGCCATAGTGCTCATCTGAGAGAGGATCATCTTTGTCTTCATCATCACCGCCATTCTCCATCTTCTCTGCATTACCATTTCCATTTTCACCTGTTCCAGCAGCATCAAAGCACTCCTTTTTTGCAGCTTCACGATCTTCAGCTGGGAATGCTGCTTGATCACTCTCAATAATTATCAACAATTTTCGCTTGGGATGAAGCACAAACTTTCTTGGGGTGTACCTTAGGGGAATCACAGTTTCATTAAATGTTTCACCCAGTCTCTCAATAGTAAAAACCCTCAAAGCATCACCAGCAACAGCGACTACACCTTCCGCACATTGGTCGGAGGCAAATGATGCTGCATATTCAAGAGTCTCATATGATAGGGGTGTTAAAAGAAAATGTCCTTGGTGAATATAACCAAGCCAAGGTCGACTTGATAAGCAAAGCATTGCACGCTTGCCTCTTACAATAATAGAAAAGAGTTTCGGTGCTCTCAGTCCCAAGAATCGAGAACGGGAATCAGAAAGCTGACCAGTCACCATATCTACAACTGTTCTGAACAAAACCCCATTTTGTAGACCGGCATTAAGAAAAAGGCTAGCAGGATGATCAGCACCATCCTCCCCACCTATTGATGCCTGCACTTCAAGAAAAAGGAGAGATTCAGGAGCTGAAGAAACACTTTGTACACTGAGATCCTGCATGCCGTCTTCAGGGTCCAATGATAAGATACGAATCGTGTTGTCATATGAACCAACTGCAAGGAAACGAGATCTTTGCCTTCCTTCAGGAACAGGGGCAATGTCCAAACAAGCCACATCACCTGACATTTCATGCTTATCCATCTCAATCAATTGACCAGTGATATCCACTTCAAAATACACTAGTTCACCCCCACTAAGTGCAATGACCACTTGAAGTCTGTTAGAGCCAACCTTGGCAATTGTCCTCTTTCCAGGAGCCCTCCACTCATTGATACGCCCATCCTCCCTAATATGCCTTATGCCATTGGGATGAACTTGCATGAGAGAGTCATCACCTATCAAAGAAACAGCAAGTGAAGGGGTAGTATCAAGAAACCCACTATCACTAACTTCTTCAACTGTCTCACCAATGGAAAGAACAAGAGTTGCATTTGAGAAAGACACAACGATGTATGCATCGAACTCATCAGTGACATTCTTTTTAACGGTCCAAACTGCACTTGGTACACCAGGAAGCTCTGACACAGCCATTTCACTAATAGCCAAACCAGGTCTTAATATTCTTAGGGAAGAACGAGGACCCCGCCCACAAAGAGTAAAGATCTGAGGTGTTTCTTCTTCAAAGAGATTTGAGACTTTCATGTCCATTATTGGCATCAGGCTCTCAACTTGGTCAATCCTAAGAAGGTTCTTAAGTCTTCTGGGCTGGAAAAACACTGGCTGGAAACCATCATCAGTTTCCTCAAGTGTAGCTGATGAAGACTCCACATCAGGATCATCACCTATCCCCTGGAACTGATAGAAAGCATGATTCCCAAATTCTGAAGCAGCAAACAAGTGACCTGACTTTAACACACACATGGAAGCAGTAACTGGGATTGTATCAAAATACTTAATCTTCAATTCTGTAACATGGTCATTGTCATGGTCCAAAGTAACCTTAAAAATATCCCCGTACTCCGTTTGCAACAGAAAGAAGAACAACGCTTTCTGCTTATGCGTTGCCGCTGAAACAATAAGAACCCCACGCTCGGCAGGCAAATCTACACGCCTAGGAATCACAGCCCTAATATCCCGGTGTCCCTGATTCTTATATATCACAAAATTTTCCGCACAAACCAACACGCCACTAGGCCCATCCCCACCTCCAGGAACAGTAACAAGCATGTTTGCACCATTATCAACAGCCTCAGACCACTTCCTAGACACATGGTTAAGCCCTAAATCAAGCTCATAAAAAGTCAAAGTCTTCTGTGCCTCAGTCGCGGCCACCCCAGTAGAATCCTGGTCTGCCTCCGCGTAATCCAACTCAATGGCAGCAAATATGGGGTTATCAAACCCACAATCAACCCCACAAATCGAATACACTACCGTATGCGATTTATGCGCCTCCAACGGAGACGAAATGGTCAGCCTCGCCGCAGTATCCCTATTCAACACATAAACAAGCTTCTGTTTCTCACAAGCCCCAATCATCACAGCCCGACCTTTCGGGTCAATAGCCAAGTACTGACCCGGGACTATTCTACGACACCCGGATTTCCCAAAAGTTTCTTGGTGAATTTTATCAAACACATTCTTTTCCTTATTGTATTCAAGTATTACGATCCGACCCGAGTCGGAACCAACCACAATATAGTCTTTCTGAGCCCCAGTGAGCCTAAACTGACCTAAAGACCTAATTGCACCGAAAGTTTCAACGGAGAGAAGGGTTTGGATCTTACCGTTATCGTCGGGCCGAATAAGCTCGAGGAGTTTCCCACGTGCGACAACGATCTCTTGCGACTTCCCGCCGGAGAAGCTGCCATTGATGGCGCAGACTATGCCGGTGGCTCGCTGGAGAGTGAGACTGTAGAGGTACATGGCTCAGGAAATTTGTGAGTGAGTGAGCGAGCGAGCTAGGGTTTTGAAATGCGAGGGAAAATGGGGGAATAGGGTTTTAGAGAAGGGGCATTTGGTGGATTTAGGGTTTTGGAATTTGGAATTTGGGTTTTTTTTTTTTTTTTAATCTTGTGGGGTGTGAATATTTGTAGTTGTGGAAAAGAGAGAAGAAGAGTGTGCCAGTGTGTTGGATTGAGATCCAGTGTTATATTTTAGAAGTTGGATTAGAACCCTAGTGGACTTTTTGGTCTTGGGGATGAGAAATGGACCGATTCAAATGGTTACCACCTTTGTTTGAATCAGACGGCTGAATTTGATCCAGCACAAGTGAGATGGGCCCATTGTGATGGGCCTAAGGCCCTAACAAGCCCAAATATTCTACTTTTTTACATTTTTTAGTACATGAGGATGTTGGAGATTAAATTAAACCCTAGATATGTACCCTTAGAAAAGTAGAATTGTCGTTTTGACAAAAATGTCATTGACTAATTTCTACTAATTAATTAGTGATTGAGAAAATTGAAAAGAAAAATGTTAAAGATATTATAGATTTTAATATATAAGGTTTATAAAGTAATGTGACAATGAATGTGATTGATAGATTTCAAAACATATTAAATGAGATATATGAATTATTTTGCTCCACTGCCACAGAATATAATTAAACTATATAATTTGCAGGAGGCAAGTAACTTTGTGCGTGCCAATCCCGCAATTGAATCTCATAAGATATTGTTTATATCTATATGTATTCTTTTGCTTTTTATATGCAAAAATTATTCTCTTATTTTATTTTCCTTTTAATATTTTTATGGGGGGTTGGGAGTGGGAAAACAGGAAGAAAGAAATACTAGATCCACAACTAACCACCCCAACTAGTTCAAACCTAACCAATTCTCCCATCCCTACCCATTTATAAAATGAACTAATGAAGAAACTCAAAGCAAAAGCAAAAGCATTATCTCATAATGCAAATGGCCAAGTTTCCCTCCATGCTAACCATAGCCCTCGTCTTACTCTTATTCATGACCATAATCAACCAGTCATCCTCTGCTAGAACCCTTGGCAATCCAACCCCAACCCATCATAAGATTCATAACCATTATCACAAGGTCACATTTCTAATGAGAGACGTGCTCAATGTGACACACCCCTCATCAAAACCCGCAACCGCTAAAGTCACTGGTCAGCTACCTTTCCAAAAACCACGTGGCCTTTTCCCTCCTAATGGAGGAATTCCCTTAATTGGTGCCAATCCAACAATTCCTAGCACAGGATTGTCCACTCAAACACTTGATTTATCTAGCATTGGTCTATCTTTCCCAGCTAGAGCTACTCTTCAAGAATTGGAGTTTGGGACAGTAACAATAATAGATGAAGAATTATATAAAGGTTCAAGTAACATGTCACCTATACTTGGAAAAGCACAAGGGATATATGTTGCTAGCTCAGAAGATGGGAGTAGCCATATGATAGCAATGACAGCATATCTTGCTAGTAGTGACTTTAAGGATGGGTTGAGATTTTTTGGGGTGCACCAAAATGATGTTTCCGTTTCTCACATTGCAATTATTGGTGGCATTGGGAAGTATCATGGTGCCAATGGCTATGCAACAGTTAAGGCTGTGGATATGAAGTCTCATGCTGATGAGGAAGGAAAAGGAACCAATAAGGTCCTTTTATTCAATGTATTTCTAAGTTAGTAGAACTTTGGTAGCCAAGTGACATCGATTTTAAGTTTGTGCAGGGCACATTTACATTTAACTATACAGTGAATTTATTAATTGAAAATTGTGTTATTTGGATCTTTTTGTCCTGAGCAGAATTTCATATTTGTCCAATTTTCTTCATGGCACTTGAAAAACTATATATTCGAAAAAATTAAGACATGTAGGGCACATGGATGTGAACAAGTTCAATATTTAGTAATTTTCTCAAGGCGTGCAGTTTTGCAGATCAAGCTAATGGAGAAAGGTTTTGAATTACTACCATTGTAGATTAATGATTAGCATCAATGAACTGGTGTTTATAAACGAGGTTTGGACTTAGTTTTTGTAACCTTAGAACAACTAAAGATGCAGCTTCAGCCTAACAGATATCACTAGTTTACCTAATCAACTTCAAATTCATGTTTTTTTTTTCTTTTCTTTGGTCTTACTGTCTAAACTTCCCTAATAGGCAAAGCTTTGACCGGCTTTGACATTTTAACAGCCTCATTTGTTGCCTTTGAGCTGAATTGAATTTACAATATTTAAAAGCCAAATGTGATAAATTCCAATAGATGATTAGAGGTAAAAGGTATCAAAACTCACTAATCTCCACCCAATAAGCCTTTTCGGATTCTAACAGAATGGGATACCATAAATTGAAATTTATGAAGAATTACCAGAGAAATGGAATTTTACTTTTTATTTTAAAGGGCATATGCTAAATCAAAATTATGTGAAAAGTTACTAAGGCAGGGTGTATGAATTAATTCTCCTCCATTCTCTGCAGGTAATAGTGCAAACCTAAATATACACTAGACTACTGAACAAAGTAATATCTACAAATCCACAAAATGCAAATAATCAATGATCTGAAAGCCAAATGTGATAAATTCATCTCCATGCCTATTGCTTCATTGTCCCCTATGGTAATCCGTAATGCAGGTATTTTCCAATTGTTTGAACCCCAAGATGGCTGTGCGGTTGATGGAAATGCCAACTGCCAGTGCCATTCCACTTCATAATGGTTGTATAGTCCATGATAACACCTAACACATTAAATTCAGTGATTTTGTTTTGAAAAATCATGAATTAGCCTTCTGGGTCGGGGCAGTAATAGGCTTTGTGACTTGATCCAAGTTCGAGATGCATCGAAGAACTGGCAATTGGCAAAAAAATGATAGATTCCATGCCATTGATATTGGGCAACTCTTCTTCAAACAAACTTGAGTTCCCAAAAATTACAGACTTTAGAGGGTGCACAAATACAATTCTATGTTGAAATTTTGAAGATTTTCCCTTTTCCTAATCGACAATTTTGAAATGTTAACAAAATAGGTCCGGACTTGATTTGCTCCATCAACTCATGGTCATAAATCAAACAAACAGAGCCCACCACCACACTGATCTACTCCACTTGAGTCCCACTGCCTGTTTTTGATGTTCTATTATAAAGATATTCCAATTCCAAACAAGAGTGTACTAAGAAAAAAGGTGATGCCACGTTTCAGTGTATACTGTATAGTCAACAACACCACCATACTATAGTACTTATATATATCATCAAATGAGTTAGTTGTTTCAACCAAAACACCCCCTGGCTGGGAGATAGTATGCAACAACTCCATTACATCAGCTCCACTTCTCTTTAGAAGTTCTCATACTTGGACTATAAATACATCCATAGAGAATTCATCCTCAGCAACAAAAGTACATTCAAACATTCTCTTCGGCTATATCCCTCTTTGCAACCAAAAATGGCCAGACTTTCCCTCCTCACAACTAAGACACTCAAAGCCACGGTGTACCTCTTGTTCCTATCCATCAACCTTGGGTGTGCCAACTCTGCCAGGATCCTTGATGTAGTGGACCCACAACCCCCCATCATCCCCAATCCATCCCAATTATCCAATCCAACCACATCAACTGTCCCAAATGTAGGCTCCACAACCACATTGCCAAGTGGCCAAATCCCTGCCACCGCCACCACCACCGTTGCCACCACTCCCACCACCGTGGCTGATGACACTGACCCACCACTACCCGTGGCACCCGTGGCTAGTCCAGTTGTCGAGCCAGATGTTGACTCACCACAACCCGAACCTGAAACTCCCGACGTAGACACGATACCCGTAACACCCGTAAATAGCCCAGCTGTCGAGCCAGATGTTGAGTCACCACAACCCGAACCCGAACCCGAACCCAATACCATCCCGACACCTGTTGCAGGTGTGGCACCCGTAGCTGGTCCCACCACCACATCACCAACTGGGCCAGTCCCAGTCACTGGCACCTCAACTGCCACGGTGGCAAAACCTGTCCCACAAAGTCCCCCATTGACCTTCTTCATGCACGACATCCTAGGTGGGACACACCCATCAGCCAGGGTGGTCACTGGGATCATAGCACAGACCCAAATCAACGGCCTACCTTTCACTAAACCCAACAACAACATCTTCCCAATCAGCGGTGGGGTCCCAATAACAGACCCAAACCTTAACGGCCTCATCAGCAACAACAACAACCTTCCATTCCTCGCAGGCCTCACCGGCGTTGGATCCCAAGCTTCCACCATCCTCCAAAACAGCGCCAACAACGACGTCGTTAACGGCGGAAACAACCAACCATTCGTCACGGCGGGTCAGTTACCATCTGGTGCTTCGCTACAGAAGCTCTTGTTCGGGTCGCTGACTGTGTTTGACGACGAGTTAACGGAAGGTCACGAGCTGGGTTCC
This sequence comes from Fagus sylvatica, assembly GCA_907173295.1. NCBI lineage: Eukaryota > Viridiplantae > Streptophyta > Magnoliopsida > Fagales > Fagaceae > Fagus > Fagus sylvatica. The sequence goes on from OU015769.1 coordinate 33,529,728, forward strand.
GCTGTGGTTGGCAAAGCGCAAGGTTTTTACTTGGCGAGCTCACTGGACGGGACGAGTCAGACGATCGCGGTGACGATGATGTTTCACGGTGGTGGTGATCACCATCAGGTGGTGGTGGAGGACATGATCAGTTTCTTTGGGGTGCATCGGACGGCTTCGCACGAGTCTCAGATAGCGGTGGTTGGTGGGACCGGAAAGTATGAGAATGCGAAAGGGTATGCGACGGTGGAGACGCTTCAAAAGGAGGATCAGCACACCACGGACGGCGTGGATACCATCCTGCAGTTCAGTGTTTACCTTTCTGAGTACTAGTGGCACGTAGTAGTATAGTGTTGTGTTTGTTCTTAATTGGGTGTGTGTGGCTATTTCGGTGTCTGTTTCATCACTTCATGTATCTTAATTTCAAGGTTTTTTCTGTTGTTGATAATATAAAGTATTTGAAATTGAATGAGAACGTTGTTTATATGCATGGCAAGTTTGGATAATTTTGAATATCAAGTTGATGCATGAATGGGATCATCTAATCAGTAATCACATTAATTTATGAGTCACGTAATCCATATCCTTAATCAGCCAACATAGCCATCAATCCATCATCCAAAAGCAACCATGGCCAAGACCACACCTCTACCCTCTTCCCAAAATATCGCCGTCGTCACCTATTTAATTGTCCATCCTAACATTTTTCTTCCAATGGTTGGCAGTTGATGTATTTTGGTTATGTCACCTATAATCCCCGATGAAGGATCATCTACTGGTTATGTTATTAAAGTTTCAAATTTGAAGAATTTTCTTTGTGCTCTTCTTTTAGATTTATCTTTTTTCTTAAATTTGTAGAAGAACGTTAACGTAAAATCATTTTTATGGAATTTCTTATTGGTCAACTTACATGGGAAGTCTATACTTTCATTCTTTGTGTTTTTTTTTTTTTAGAAGATTGTTTGTTTTCAAATACGGTTTTCTTACAAAAGTCTCGAGAAAAAGAGAGGAGAGGAGATTTTGATTCTCATATCTTTGTTGTTTAATGTTTTATTGTGTTTTTATCATTGAAAATGATGAGGTGGGTTACAAAAGCTATCGGAGTGAAACCATATATAGGTAAATTATTAGTTTTCAAACCATGAGTATGCAACATGTAATTGTCTCAAACCACATGTGGGTAAAGAGTATTTATCTCTTTTTTTAATGACATTTAATTTCTAAGTCAAATTACACTTTTTCTTCTTTTAAGTATAGGATAGTTGTAAAGTCTCTCATTTAGTTTAGAACGTAATAGTTTTTCCCTTTTAACTTTTCATAATAGGTATTTTGCCCATTACGTAACTATTTTCCATCAATTTAACAAAAAAAAAAAATGGATATTCCAAAAAGCCTTGTGGAAAAAATGAGGGAAATAGTCTTTGCAATAATCTATCTTTGTGTTAAACTTAGCAAAAATTTGAACATATAGGCAAAAGTTCTTAGTATGAAAAGTTAGGGCGGGGGGTGGGGGATTGTTACATTTTAAACTAAAAGTGGAACTTTGCAAATACCCTATACTTAATAGAAGGAAAATGCAAATATTCCTAATCTAATTGTAATTATGTGCAGGGCCAGCCCAATCATTTTGGGGGCTTCAAGTGAAATCTCAATTTGAAGCCTTTAACCATTTAATATTATATTAAATTAATATTTATGAATTTTTTTATTGGAATTTTATTCTTGCTAATTATTGATCACACTTGCATTTTGGCACCTAAGGAATTTGTAAATCTGAGAATAAAAAAAAAAAAAAAAAAAAGTGAGATTTAGAAAGAAAAAAAATAGAGTTATAACATCAAATATTAATTATATTAACACCAAAGAAAAAAAAAAAAAAAAAAGTGATTAAGATATGATGTTAGAAAGAAAAAAACACTAACTAAGCTGGTCATTGTTTTACTAAAAGTACTGTAACAAGAAAAATCGTACCAAAAAGTAAAAAACTAAAATGAGATGGAAATAAGTTTGACTTTTTCCAAGATGCTCATAGTACTCACAAAATAAGTTAAACTTTTACCAAAAAAAAACTTGTTTTGCCCCTCCTAAAAGTGAAAAACTATTTTATGTAACGCTTTACATGAGAAGGATGTTGCATCTAACCATTATACAAGATATTACCTCCCCAAACACACGTCTCCAATATCAATCTGTTTGGAAATTGTCTATCACATGAGATGAATACATTAATTGCAATATTTTAGATGAACTACCTTCTCAAACTTAAATGATCAAAGGTGAGCGCTCAATACCATACAAGGGAAACATTGTGCTAAAGAAACAATATGGATTCATTTGGTTTCTCATTCTCCAGAATCACAAATAACCAAACATTGCTCTTTAAAGAGCTTAAATTCACACATTTCATCTGCCTTACAATTACAGCAAAGTTAAAAAGTTCAAAAAAAAAAAAAAAAAAACCACAAATATTCGACATCTTAAACACAAACACATTAGTAAGTTACATAAACAGTGAACTCCAACAAAGTCTCCACCCCATCAGTCTCATGCTGCTGATTGGTATCCGAAAAGGTCTTAACCGTGGCAAATCCCTTTGCATTAACAAACTTTCCAGTCCCACCCATGATAGCTAATTGAGACTCAGACACACCAGTCCTATGTACCCCAAAGAAGCTAAGACTATCAGCATAATTCCCACTCTCAAACATAGCTGTAAACGCCATAGTCTGACTAGTACCATCTTCAGAGCTCACTACATAGAACCCTTGTGCCTTTCCAACCAATCCTGACCTCAGCTCTTGTCCCCTCAGTTAGCTCATCATCAAACACAGTCATGGTGCCAAACATGAGCTTCTGGACAGTAGACCCTGATGGGATTTGAGCCCCATTAATGTTTCCAAATGATGCACCATTGTTTTGTAACAAAGGTGCTGCATTGCCACCAAGGCCAGCGAGGAATGGAAGATTGTTGTTATCGTTGTTTTGGGAACCCCCATTGTTGACTGGGAGGACTGCCCCATTGGGCTTGGCAAATGGGAGTTGACCATTGATGGCTGGGCTGTTGACTATTCCTGTCATGGCTTGGGCCGAGGGCTTTGACCCACCTAGTATGTCATGCATGAAAAAGGTTAAGGCATGGGAGGGATCAGCATTGGCACTGGTGGTAGTGGTTGCAGCTGAATTAGGTGTAGTAGCCACTGGGGCTACATTGGTGACAGGTGGTTGCTCGTCGAGAGTTCGTGCTGAGGTGGTAGATAAAATGGTGAGGGTGAGGAACAAAAGGGAGGCTATGGCCTTAGTTGTGCTAGAGAGGGTTTCCATTTGAAGTGTTTGATAAGAAATGAGATCTAAGAGAGTTTTGAGAAGAATGTCTTTGGTATTGTGGTGATGGATTGGAAGTCAGGCAAGTGTGCTTATATATAGCTTGAGGTTTGAAATAGGAGTTGATGAGATGGAGTTGGTGCATATATCTTTTGGTTTGTACACCATTTTTTAATGAAAAATTGACCCCAAGAAGAGGTGTTGGAGATGAAACTTTGTTTGGGTGGGACAAGGGTTTAGGTAACCAGCAATTATTAGAGACAAAAAATTTCATGACATTTTTTTCACAACTTGTTAATATTGTGAGTTGTAATTGGACACCATTATTTTGGTTTGGGCACCATTTTTATTATGTAAATTTGACCACAAGAAGAGGTGTTGGAACTTAAAAGTGGAATGAATTTGTTTGCGTGGGACAGGGTTTAGTTTAGATATCTAGTAAATGCTAATGCTAGGGATACAAAAAATTTCATTACATTTTTTCACAACTTGTTAAGGTTGCAAGTTCCTTAACAAGTTGTGATTGAAGCAATAATACTATAATACTATAATTTTAAACTTCTATAATACTTTAGAAGTTTAAAATCAACTCTACAACTCCTGTAAGAAATACTATAGTATATTTTGTTTAATGGGGTAACATTTTTTGTATTAAGGAAAAATAACAAGCCAAAGTAGGCAACGATTCAAGGGCTGGGTCCAGCTAATTTTTATGTTTATCTTTGGTTTCCTGGTTATAGATTGAAGTTCTTGCATACATAGCTTGAGCTTTGAAATAGGAGTTGATGAGATGGAGTTGGTGCATTGTTTATATAAATTTGACAAAGAGAAAAAGTATTGAAACTTAAAAGTGGATGAAAAGAATGATTTGGCTGGGACAAGGTTTAGGTCACCTAATCAAATCCATTATATTTGTCTGACTTGCACCCACAATGCTTGCGACTACAAAATGAGTTTCCAGAGCTGAAATAAGCGCATTCAAAAAATATAGAAGATAATTGGCCCTACCAAGTGGTTAGCATTAGGAATGTTTCCCCTAATAATCTTTTCACCTCTCTTCTCCAATGGAGTATTAGTATATAGTCTCTTGTTGTCAAATAAGAAACCTAAAATCGAATCTAATCTATACTGAAAAGAAATTCATTGATGCCATGACTTGATAGCAAAGAATAATCATGAAGCATATAGTTTCTAGTTTAGCAAATCATCTGGTTTCTTTTTCTGGCTCCTACCCCCTACCACAAGTCCACAATACATCCCTCCTCTTATATAACTTTAGTTTTGCAGCATAAAGCTTGCCAAATCCTGTTATCCCTACTTACAAAGATGAGCTTACACAACCACAACTGGATCCTTTTTGTCTTGCAACATCCTGGAACTAAACAAGAAGTAAACAACACCATAAATCTAGGTGCAAACTTAACATCACATACGTAAAATAGAGAAGGAAAAGTTTGAACTTCATAACATTCTATCTCCAAGAGATAATGATAGAACAACAATTCATCACACATGCAAAGCATCAATAACTGTTATAACACTTGCAATTTGTAAATCAAAAGGCAGATTGCTGCACTATGAGACATTTTGAAACTTCAATACCAAAATAAATAAACAAACCAAAACGATATCATGATGGTTTGAAAATCCATCAGAAATACAAGACCTTGATAATATCAATACACTCATGTATAAACTAACTATATCTCTTCCTATCCTCTTCATACTTTCACTCGGATCAAAACAAATGCTATATACATAAATATCTTTTTTTCTGAATGGTTCTCATACAAATATAGATATCCGCCAATAACAAACACTACTGTTTAAGAAATGTCCATGCTAAAAAACCTCTGCCGCAAGCTCATCAATCAATAATCTCTCTATTTCTCTACCTATAAGATCGATATCATCTCCTAAATCTAAAGATCCTAGTTCCTCTCCCAGCATTTCCATCGCTGAATCCTTGCTCACTTCCTTTTCTTGGCTGACAAGCAACATCCACAACTCTTCTTCAATCATGCCCTGGCTCATCCTTGGGTTAAATCTTTTAGACACAGGCTTTGCCCATGAGGGCACACCCATGCATGGCTGGAGAATCTCCAACAGCCCTGAATTCATTCGGTCAAAGAGAAGCCTCCTTTCTGACCTCTTCCAGGAAGACTGATCTCCAAACATTTTCTCTAGGGTCTCAAAAACCGAAAGGCTTATTGGGCATTCCAGAGAGTGCCAGGTACCAAAGTCCATATCCAGAAGCCCAGCACGAAAACCTGCCTCGGTTAATACATCACAAAGGTAGGAGAAATGCCTACTTTCTTCAACACTAAACAAGCTCATCAGGTCTTCATTTTCTTCAGGGTCATCTACAGATCCTTCCACAGAATCTTCATCACTTGAAACAATCATTCCAAGTGCCTCTGAGAGAGTTTCTGAGAAATCTGATATCAGAAACTTGCATCAATGAACCCAACCAAAGAGGGGAAAAAAGATATATAGAAAGAACTTGAATTAAAGTTGGGTTAATATAATGAGATGAAGTTCTAGTCAACTTACCACAAATATCAGTGCTGAGACTCCCTAAGCATTCAGAACTAGATGAAAGCTCTTCTTTATAAGCTGGTTCCAGAACCGAAACTGGACTAGGATGATAAGCTTCCTCCAAGCTCAATAAGGATTCTGGCTCTGTGCCAGAGCACTGTGAGAATACAGAACCTTCTTCATGGAATCCAGCTAATGTTTCCTAAAATTTACGACAGAATTTTCATAATGTTATAGCAAAATATTGATACCATAAAGCTAAAAATAGGTGAAAACAACAAAATTTCAAGATAAAGATTAACAGAATTGACATGATAATTAGGAATGTTGAATCTATATGAGAATCATTCATACAAAGAAACACACACACAAGTGCAGGGTCTATAAACAAACAATTGGGATTTAAAGATACCATATGTTGAAGAAAAAGAAGGGATGTTAGATTCTAGACAATGAAGACAGATATTAATTAATATTTGAGTCTAAGATTGAATTAATGATTTTGAACCACACTTGAAACTATGATTTTGAATTATTTTAGAAAATATAAGTATGATCTTTTTGAAAAAGCTGATAAAAAATGTTGAATTTTGCAGGTACAATAAAAATTGTATGTTCAGTCTCTTCCCTTACATATCATAAGAAATTGTCAAGGTGTGATACATATCGGTGTTACAATATCAAGCTTGACAAAAATATGAATAAAGCAGAGATATATCACCAACCCATATAGCAGATAGAAGAAGCCTAATATCACAAACTAGTATGCCAAAACCCAGAAGATCTACCATTTAGAAACACCTAGAAATGTAATTATGAGAGCTTTGCAAAAACAAATTAGTATCTTATAAGAGAGAGAAACATGACATCAAACCTGTTGAATTGAAGTATCTGAGGCATGACTAGAAGAATCAGAATTTGTCTCTAGGATGCAGGCTGTTGGTTCAAGTGGCCCTTTCTTGAAATTTCCAGAAGGCCTTCTCAGAACCTTAATCTTTGCATCAGCCCCTGCATCAGTTACCATGCCTACTGAGGCAAAACTACAAACTGATGGCATAGGAAGTGAAACATTCTGTTCACACATATTGCTGTTGTCAAGCTTGTTCGTCAGCTCACCTTCCACCAACCATGTATCTTGTACAATGTAATTATTTTCCAAATCAGAGTAAGAAAAACTGGAACTTGATGACTGAGTACCCATAAAATTATGATCAGATAGATCCCTCTCAAGTTTGCTTTTCACCTCATCTACAGTATGATTATTTTCCAAATCCAAGCAGGAAAAAGAATGGAATTTCTCATAGCTGAATAAGTTTCCACATTCAAAACCATCTTTCTGGTTTAAATTTTGCTTGCCTGACTTGTGCTGTGCCCAATTAACAGACTCTTCCAGGCTCAAATTCCAGTCACTTTGAAGACCTTCATATCTGGTCCTGTTTCTAGGACTCTTAGTGGCAGATGAAGATACAGAGAAAGATCTGGACTTTGGTAAGTTTCTATTAGACCCATCCTTCAAACCATTCTTGCTGCTAATGCTTAAAGGACCACCAGAGTTCACATGTCCATCATTTGAACCAGTTTGATTATTCAGGCCATGCTTACTACGCTTGTAATCAACATTTCTTGTCCCAGTTTCATGATCAGGCATAGCAAGCAATTCACCCAGAGTACTTGCTCTACCAGCCAGTCCATCTTTTTGAAACTTCTTATTCATCTTCCATCGTTCAGAGATTTGCCTTTTTGCTTCCCTTGCAACGTATGACCCATGCGAAAGGGAAAATGAGGACTTGTATTGGTTCTTCCAATCAGAGAAATTTGAAGGCATAATCAGCTCAGAATCTTTAGCAACAGTGCCATCAACTCTCATTCCTGACCATGATACCATTGTTGAAATCCCAATTGTGCCATGCCTTGTTTGTCCAGTAACTTCCTCTGAAATTTCTCTTGAAACTCTATGCCGTCGCGTCGTAGGTTCCATGTCATACATCAAGCTCTTCCTCTCTTTGACTTCAATGTCAAATTTCCCCTTATCAAGAATAGGAAAATATTTTAATTCCCCATCACCCAAAAGAGAACCTTCATACGAACTAGGTGAAGCAAAACATTGTGCATCATTCTCTGGATTGCCATTGTTTGGTTTCAAAACAACAATCCTTGTGGACGGATGGCATCCTTCACCATTTGACTCCAATTCTGATCTAGAATAGTTGCATATATTATCAAGACCAAGTTCTCCATGCAAATTTCTAACAAGGCCATTATCAGGTTTCTGCAGCAATTTAACATTGCCTTGTAATGTTGTCCTCCCTAATTTCCCACATTTGACCATATTGCTATGGTAAGAAGTATGTGATGACTTAGAGACTGTATGATGCTCAAATTGTGAGTAAGGAGGGACACTTTGCCAATCCTGTAAGTGCTTGGTAAACAAAGAATCTGGTTCCTGGAGATACTTTGGACAAAGATCCTTCTTAGAATCTGTAATGCCCATCGAGTCTTGAAGTTCCTTTGAGTTTTGAAGCTTCTTATCCACTGAAATGCATTTTTCACCTGAAAAATTCTGACTTATGAAAGCCATTCTTTCTTCTGATGAACTTGAGCTGATTTTCCTGTCTTCAACTGACAGGTTATGTTGCTTGTCTCTATTTAATGTTTCCAATACTCTAAAGATGTAACCTAATTCCTTCTGCTCTTCACTGCTTATCCTAAAGGAAGCACGCTTCTCCCGAACACCTATAGAAGCAACCCTCTGTAAATAATATTCAGAAAGCACTCTTTTTTGTTTTTGAACAGGCTGCTGAGGTGGAAGTTCATCAAGACCCATCAATCTTGCAATTACACTTGGCATTCTTTCTTTGGATTCCATTTTGATTGAAAACATTTCGGCTAAATACCCACTAAAACTCGAGTGCCTTTTAGAAAATGAAAGTATGCATCTGCACCAAAAAGGGAGAATGCCATATAAGGAAGGGAAAATATGCTAATCACTGCCAACTAAATCTAATAATAAATAAAAATCCCCATAAGAACAAATAAAACAAGCTATTTACCGATTCTTGCTTACTGCCACAGCATCAACAAATATCAGATTCAAAATTTGGAGCCTTTGTAATTCTTAAAACCTCCCTGCTTTTTTTGGGGTATGTTTCTATAAGATTAAATGAATACACAAAAAGACCTTATGCAAATTTAAGTAATGAAAAAAAAAAGAGGAAAAATATATAATAAAAAAATTGAATATATGAAAAGCAGTGGTGAATCCCTTTTTGAAAGTCCCATGCAAGCCTCCTCTAAGATCAAGAAAAAATTTCTAGAAGGAGAAACCTCATGGATACAAAATAGTAAAGTTTCAAGCAATCAACATGCAGGGACCAAATGATTGAAGCAACTTTTTTTGGTAGGTAGTTATTAGAACAAAATTGAAACAACTAAATAAGTGTAAAGTGCATGAGTAATTGGAACCTACCATCATGACCATTAAAATAGGAAAATCACATACAATAAGCCTTCAAAAACACTTGCACAATAATTACAACCACCATACAGTTCATTGAAACAAAAACTAAACAAAATCATATTGATGCCACTACAACAGCACATACCTATTCAATTCTCCACAAGAAAACAAACCTCACTTTGACAAAAGCACACGCAAAAATCAAAACCCAACAAAAATTATGAATCCCAATATTCCAAATACGAATTGTGAAAAAAGACAGAGACCCAGAAATTGATTACTAAAAATAGAGAAAAAGCTAACCTTGTTTAACAGTTCTCTGCATCATGACAAATATTCAGGCTTTTAATGCGTATACTCATAATTCAAATTCTCCATCGCATGCAACAAACTCTCATCGAACCCACTTCATTCCAAACCATCATGAAAGTACCAACAAAGTTCGAAATCACTTCCGTCTTCCTGCCCTTGTTAACAAAAAAGACGCGCCGACATATACACACAAATTTGGTCAAACAATAATATTATCAAAACTAAAAACGTCAAAATCACAAGGCAAAGTTTGTTCCTTTTTTCTATTTGGACACGCAAAATGGTCGGCAAAGCAATTCTGGGAAATGGGTTGTGGATATCTATTTGGATCGAAGACGTAAAATGTGGAAATAACCTGAGAATGACTGAAACGATGGTGAACCAACCGAAGCGAAAATATGGGAGATTTCTGAGTGTTTATGTGTTGGATTGGTGGGGTTCGGTTTTTTTTTTTTTTTTGTCGTTTCTAGAACTTCGCGCGAATATTTTTTGTCCTATCAGCGTAGTTCGCGCCACAAATATATAGTTTTTTTAATGATGGTTTGATATGGGCACCATTATTTTGCTAGGCACAAGGAATCATCTTTTATAACTAACTTGTTACTCAAATGTTTTGGTTTGTTTTTCATGTAGATCAAATCACTTTTCAATTTAATTTTTTAAAATTTTCTTTATTATCAATAGTTTGACATTTTAATTTGGTCTTTTGCAAGAAAGAAATCAACTAATACAATATATTTTATGATTTATTTATGATTTTTATCATAAATGTATCCCTTAATCTATATAGATATTTTGGTCTTTAGAAAAAAGAGAAATGCTATAATAAAGAAAGAAATCAATAATTATAATATTTTTCAGGATTATTTATGATTATTTCCATAAATGTATCTCGTAATCTGTATATATGATTAGAATATTACTTTCTAGTATCTAATTTTCTCTACTTTTTCTATAAAAATAAAAGTAATTGTCTACTTTAAAAAAAATGATCCTATTATCTAATTAAAAATGATTTTTAACAATAAAACAAATTAAGGATCTACAAATAAATTCAAATTCCATAAAATTAGGAAGCACATTTTATACTTGAAAGTTGAAACTATAACTACTTACCGTTATTACTTTAAGAAGATCATGTTTTGAGTCTCTAAACACGCACATAGTGTGGGTGAATATGGTAGTTTATATAAAAGTTATTATGAAAAAAATTATAAATTTCAAAATGGTTTAAATTATTTTTATTTTTATTTATTTTTTTACTTTTTTTAATAATATTGTTTTTAAATGATTTTTTTTTTCTATTTCTATTTGTGTTGACTTTCTTAATAGATGTCGAACTTTTTTTTTCATAATTGTATCTTGTGATTATATATTTCCTTAACAAGTAAAACCCAATATTTTTTTTTTGACATTGAGGTATTTGTTTGAATATTGACTCTATATATTTTATGTATGGTAACTTAAGGATTTGATAATTAAAATTTATTGTTAATTTCTTTTTTTTTTTGGCTAAATATGTTCTTTATGTTTACCTAATATAAAATAATGCATTTGAGAAAGTATTTTATGAGTTGAGATTTAAATTATTATTTTTGTTTAGTTTTAAAAAAGCTAAGTCAAACTCCAATTTTTCTGTATTATAATTCAAAATCCCCTGTTTTTTTTTCCACAAAATTGCATGGCCATACGGGCGGGAGCGGGGGAGGGAGAGTGGAGAATTGGTAGTGGATTTAGAAATATGAGCAGCGGAAATAGGCTTTCAATATTCGGTTTATCTTCTCCGACAAGCTTTTGCTTTACTAGGTTTCTGGTTCTTTTCCCTTTATCAGCCTATTTCGGTCAAAATTAGGATTGGATTAAAGTTATTTTTTTTTTTTGATGAATATTAAAGTTATTTATTTTGACAGCGGAATAAATTGACTGAGTAATAACTTACTGTTAACTTAACAGTCAGGTAAGATCGTGAAAATGTTGCGAAAGTTGGTGCATTTTAGTAATATTAAAGGCACGACATTTTTACGGTATTTCTTAAGTGTCAAATTGTTATTGGTTTTCACATTAATTTATTATTTACATTATTTTATCATTTACTATTTATAACTTGTCACTTAAAAAATGTTGTAAATTTTTTTTTTTTTTTTTATAATATTGGGTATCCGAGCTAGCATTCCGTAAATTCGTGCACTTCGACTAATCTCAAGGGACACGCAATACTCTATTAGTACGTGTATCATGATAGGCGTAAGATTTTGTCTTAGGTAATTGACCTTGAGGAAACTTAAACTAATAACTATTAAAGAACACACCCAAAGCCAGACCAGTTGAACTACTCCTTAAGGTTATTGTCTTAGGTAAGTGATCTGAAGGGATTTAAACTAGTGACCATTAGAGAGCACGCTTAAAACCGGACCAGTAAAACTATCCCTTAATATTATAATGTTGTAAGAATATTGTGAAAACATTGACCGTAAGTTTTTGTTTGTCGGCCCAGAAATTCAGGCTTTGGAAGCTGGGTCCACAATTTTTTATGACCCATAAAGGAAATTTGCTTTGGGGCCTTAATGTTTCGGCCATATGAGGTTTTTGTTAAATTAAGTTCTAAAATAGGCCTGACCAAAGGCCCAATGATGTTTTCACAAAGCAACGCGTTATGATTAGCCGAGACAAGCCCTCTTGGACTTCCAAACCCCAAACTGATTGGAAACTATTAGGTGGTAGGAGCAAGATGCTGATTTTGATTGATTGAATATAGTCCACAATCCACATAGCTTGTGCAAGAAATAAAAATTGTTCTGCTTTTGTATCAACAATACTTGCAACGTATGCTAGTGGAACTTAATTAAAACTTTAATCAAAAGCAAAAACGTGATGTGGCAAGAGAGCTGCCATCCAAACCACAGGCTACTAGCTTATTTATTCGATAATGTTGATTGATGGTTTGTCTCTAAGGCCCAATGAAGATGGTTATTTGTGTTGATGAGCCTTGAAAGTGTAATAGAATGTTGCACAAAGTCAAAACGTATCCAAAGTGCCTTGTATTTTAATTGACATTGATTGATTTATGTTATAAAAAAAAAAATCAAAATTCAAATTCTACATCCCCAATTATCAAATTATATATTAAAAAAAAAAATTCAATGTCTACTTTGCCATAGTTTGGGTTTTTAATTTGCAATTATTAAATTTCTACAAGTACTTTTATGTTTGTATATTTGATGTGCAGGTGAAAGGCATTTTAAATTTCAAATCACATGGGTTGTTTTCAGGTTATTATCTCCCAGTCTCCCCTCCAACTAGCATTCTACATTAGGCCATTTGGTACCCACTAGGCCCAAAGGCTTTATTTGAAAATGAATGGCTGGTAGCCTCGTATAGATATTAATTTGGTTAAATTATAAATCACACTTTCTAATTTTCCCATGTTTTTAAATCAATTCTTTAAAATTTATTTTTCTAGCTAAATATTTTAATTTTAATTTTTTTTTTTTTTTTAAGTTTAGTCATTTCGTCTATTTTCATCTAACATCACTGTTAGTTATAATATTCTAAATTTTCAAAAATGACAGAATGACTACGTTAAAAGCAAATGGAAGTTAAAAGAGTGAAATTAAAAAAATGAAACGTAAAAATTTAATTAAAAACATGTTAAAATTATAGAGTGCAATTTGATAATATATCACAATGTCATCTTCGGAGTTGGGATAATTTTTTTTATAAGTATGACAGGATTTAAATCTATAGTATATGCACTATGATAATAATTGATCTTTACTTTCATAGTTTCATGCCAAAACATTAATGTTTTTTTTAAAAAAAAAAAAAAAAAAAAAACTACATTCAATCTCAAATAATTTATTCGACAATACAATACTGAACCTTTTTTTTTTTTTGAATACTTGCAATAGAAAGTTTTGGTGCCTGGAGGGAATATTTCAACTTTAGCAAATGCCATTAAAAAAAAGAAAGGAACTTTAGCAAAAAGTAGAAGTCATGAAGACCAGTCACTCTCATGCTTTCCCTCTTTGACATTTTAGGGGAGGAATGTGTGGTGGAGCTTTAGAAAATGCAAACAGATGAACCCATTCTTTTGGACAAGTTGAAAATGAGATAATTCCAATAATTGCTTGGGACTGTTACTTTGCAGTGATTTGGAGTTGCTTTTACAAGACTGGCGGTTACCAATAGTGAGATTAGGACATAAAGGTTAAAGCAAAAGAATATTATTTCCTTTTCTTTTTGGGCCAAGAAGTCACATAACATAAGTAATAACATATTGACCCACTCTATGAGACTTGGAAAAGATTACACACATCTACAAGAATAGTAAAGTATTTAAAATCACTTACGTTAAAAAAATAATAATAATACCATCGACTGAACCAACTTAACCAAAAAAGAAAAGAAAAAACCTACCAATTAAAATATATCATTTCTAATATTAAATAAAATTATTGGTCATAAAATGTTAATTTAAGAAGAATAAATGAAATAAAATGATTAAAATCTCGTAAGTACAGACTCATTTATTTTAGTTTGATTTTAGTTTATTTTGACTCTGTTTAGGTACGTTAAAAAAATCTCTATAAATATAGTATTTTTACTCAACTTTATTTTTAAATAAAAAAAACCGATAAAAATAAACTCATTTAAATACACGCACATACACTTTTAGTGATGATCTTTTTATTTTTCTCTTTCTGATAATCTAATAATTTTTTTTTTTTGATAAAATTTTCGATAGTTATAATAAAAAAAATAATTGAAATTATGATTCATCTTACCAAATAAAACAAACTATAAAAACAAGATTCCAGATGAAAAAGTGACAACTGACAAAACATTATGACCAGATTAGTAGTGCATCACGAATTTGGCCCACAATATGACCGAATTCATGGTAGTGGAGTGGTTTCGTTGTACAATAAAGCAGATTTAAAATTTCTCACCTTATCAATGAGCGTGAAAAAGAAGGGTTATATTTATATGTGATTTAAGCATGAATGCCCATCTTATCATTTATAGTATAGTATGAATAAATATTCCTATTTTTTATTATAATTTTTAGTTTGTATGCAAATGCAATATGAAAAGAATAGAAATAAATCACATGGACAGTTATATTGCCAATTATTTCATGATTAAATCTATATGATAGTCTCTTACCATGAAAGTGAAAAAAAAAAAAAAAAAAAAATTACAAATACAATAATTTAGTCCCCTCCTTGAAAAGAGAGATAAAGCTAAGATATTTTTTTATTGGAGAAATGAAAAGCATATAAAGACACGAACTTTCTAGTACTAAAACAATGTCAGAATATGGGGCACCTGAGAAATTGAGAATCATCCAACCACCTTTCACAAAACGTAAAATACCATTCTATCCCCAACACACATTATAGCCCAATATAATCAAATCCCTCACAAGCTTAATAGGCTATAGCTGACATCTCTCAGCATCTACATTTCTCTCTTTGTGAAATCTCTGTTCCCTCAAAATCCCACTTTAAACAAATGGCTCTTGAGGTTTCTGTCAAGGCTGCTGCTGGTTGCCCTGAGGTTCTTGGAGACTGTATGATCACAATTCCTTTTTTTTTTTTTTTTTTTTTCCTGATTACACATTTCTGGGCTTTAATGGGGTCTTTATTTGTGTTAATCTGGGTGAGCCTTATGTTTCAGGTCCATTTTCACAAAGGGCCCTCTTAACTTTGGAGGAAAAGAAAATCCCACACAAGGTTCACCTCATCAATCTCGCTGAGAAACCCCAATGGTAATCACAAAGTCTGGGCCTTTTTACATGTTTTGGAGTTTGTTTGGTTTTTTGCTACTTTTTGGTGTTCTTTTTAAGTGTTTGGGCAAATGGGTTTGTCATGGCTTTGGGTGGTGATGATTTTTTGGATAGGTTTTTGGAGGTGAACCCAGAAGGGAAGGTCCCTGTGTTGAAGATTGATGAGAAATGGGTTTCTGACTCTGATGTTATTGTTGAGAAACTTGAGGAGAAGTACCCTGAACCTTCTCTCGCTACTCCTCCTGAATTTGCCTCTGTGTATGTTCTCGGTCTCTGTCTCTTTTTATCTATCTGTGTGTGTGAGAGTTTGGATTTTGTGTTTCAGTTATCAGATGGTGCTTTTGATACATAAAGGCTGTGGAAAGTTCAAATATTTGGATTTGTTTTTATGTGGTATCATATTCCACTCTTAGACTTTAGTGTCCCTTGTTCTTTGATTGAGTTAATTTTAAGGTAAAACTACACTTTTGCTACATTTGTGTTGGACCAAATTCAATTAGACAAACTGTGGTTTAAAAAGTTGTACTTTACCCATACAAGTCTAATTCCTTAATAATTTTGTTTTTTTTTATGAATCAGTAAGATTTTTATTTAACACAAAGAACAACTGTACAAGACAAAAGCAACAGATCTGCTGCAGTAACTACCCTGCACTACAAACAAGCCTAAGCTTGGCAGCAAAAACACAAAACAAAACAGAAAATTCAACCTCAAGCACTACACCTAAACCCACAGGAACATAGATGGAGGTTAAGTTGATCTTTTACAGATCACCTCGGGTCTAATGCCCCATTTACAACACAAGAACCCGGTTAAAAACTGAATCACAACAGTGATTAATGCTTTCATTTCTTCCTTTAACATCCTTTTTGATAAAACTAATGAGTTGTTCCGCAGTGTAGACATTTCCTGAATGGAGGATAGCGTTTCACTGTCTCCAAAGGTGATAGAGAGTTGCCCACCACGCCAGCTTGCTCAAAATGGATCTAAGCCCCTTCCCTTTAAGATGAGCAACATCCCATTGAACTATGTCCTACCAACTTGCACTAACTTGTGAAACTAGGCAGTAACCCATAACTCGATTCCAAAACTCTGTAAGTGAAAAAGCATTGAAAGAATAGGTGGCCCTATCCTCCATGGAAGATTTGCAAAAGACAAATAGACTATTAAGTATTAACTGACAATCCCCACTGAAGTAGTCTAGCTTTAGTTGGGAGCTTATTGTGCATAGCAACCCAACCAATAAAAGCGTGTTCAGAATAGCAAGAGGGAACCAGATTAGATTATACCAATCCACTCTATCACCTTTAACTCGAATTTCATCCTTAATAAAATTAGCTCAAATGACTTACAAAATTGCATGTTTAATAAATGTGTGTTAGGTCTAACAAACATGTGATAACTAAGCCCATGCTAAGTAAGAATATGCAAGTTTTATTTGAGTATATTTATACAAATGCTTATTAATATTTATGATGTCCTTTTACATTGCTGCAGGGAAAAATAATTGTTTTAAATGAAGTTCATGGTTTTTATTTTGTCAGAATTTGTAATCGAGCTCTTATCATTTAATTAAATGGTTTGTTCGTTTTCTTAATGGGTCTCACTCAAAAGGACCTTGATTGACTTGCACTCAGGGTTATAATTGACTTGATTTTGATTCAGAAACCTTTTGTAAATATTTCTGAATTTCCACCCTTCTTTTATGGTGAGCGTGCAGGGGATCAAAGATTTTTGGGGCCTTTGTGAAGTTCTTGAAGAGCAAGGACCCCAGTGACGGATCTGAGCAGGCGCTGCTTGATGAATTGAAGGCGTTGGATAAACACCTTAAGGCACATGTATGTGTGTTTACATTTAAAGAAAACACTTGTAAGAGTTGTTAAATTACTTTATTGTTTCTTCGGAAATGTATGCTGATAAGTTGGAGGATGGAATCAGGGGCCATATATTGCTGGAGAGAAGATAACTGCTGTTGATTTGAGTTTGGCACCAAAGTTGTACCATCTCGATGTGGCTCTTGGTCATTTCAAGAAGTGGTCTGTGCCTGAAAGCTTAACTCATTTCCACAAATACAAGGAGGTATATAATTGTTATACACTTATACTTCGTTGCATAGTGTCCACAGTTTTGTTTTAATTTTTATTTACGTTCAACAATCATATGGTGGAGCTAATATCTTATTATAACCTTTTGGCATGTGTGCTTTGATTAAAAGCAGATATCTCTTTTGGCTTTTTCTTTGTATGATGAAGTGTAGAAACTTCAGCCAACCCCTCAAATTGATCTGGGTGGCGTTTAAAGCCCTAATCTGACAGAATAATTCTATAAATTAGGGTTACGCACGCCTCAATATTTTATAAAATTTTGACTAATAAAAAATAGAAGTGTGGAAACTCCTTTTTCTTTTTCTTTTTTCTCTTCCCCACCGCGCGCTGGGCGGGGTCTATTAGGCATTGTGTTTGTTATTGTTGTTTTTGTAGTCATCCTATGCTTGGAATTTGGTCTAGGATTACTATAATAGTATCTATAATTGGCGTGTAGTGTGATAGTCATATTGGATAACTCTGTTGTGGCCATGAATCACGCATTGCATTTGGATGTGGCTTTGGCTGGGCAAGATTAGATGGATAACTTTCATGGAATTTGTTCAACAGAAGACAGGCACTGTGAGATAAATTACTTTGGACTATATCTCTGAATCTGTTTAAGACACTTTTTTTCTTTTCACGCAGTTTCCATCTAAGTAGAATGCATCTGAGGGTGAAATTCACTTTAAGGTAATAATAGGTAGCTCATGATATGCCAATGATGTTTATGGTAGTAATCTGGGGCTTCACTTGTTCTCTATTGGAGGTTGAGGTGCAGAAAATCAAGTACTGCATTTGAAGATTTATCATAATTTGGAAGGACATAGTCTAGTGGAAGATTAAACCCCCAAATCATGATGTGCCAATGATGCTTATGGTAGTTGTCTGAGGGCTCACTTATTCTGTATTTAAGGTTGAAGTGCACTTGTCAAAAATAGTGCAGAGATCAAGTAATCAAGTATGAATTTTTTTTTTTTTTTGATAAGTAAATTTTTTTATTAAAGAAGCCCACCTATACTAGAAGTATACAAAGGAATGAAGGAATTTAGAGCGTACAAAAGTCAATTAACTCCACAAGGGAGTGAAAAGAGAAAACGCCAAGCCCTACAACCCACTCATACAAAGTCTGAAAGAAAATTTGTATACCGAACATGGAAATGGAAAGACATAGTCCACTGGAAAGACAAATCTCTGGAAGGTACTTCTTGTTGGAGATAGTTTCCCCCAGCCTGACTCTGTTCTACACATCTACTGCCCCTTAACAATTAATATCTTCTTTCTAAGAGACCTACATGGTTATATGTTTCAAAATGTGAAGTTGTGAACCCACATTAGAAACAGACTTGTTTTTCTATCTTAAGTATGTCTCATAGACTAACAACTACTCAATACTTTTGATTGAAAATCCATTTTCTATCTGCCAAAGCTCCCTACAGAAGTTTCTCATTACGAGAAGGGGTTTAATATATTTAGATACTGGAAGTTGTCACTAATGAGTAATGACAATATATGGCATTGTAATGGAATTACAATATTGATTCTCAATGTACATGCATATTAAGACCTACACATTAGAGATTTATGTTTTACTTGTATAAAACTGATTAAAGAAAGAGAAACTAGTTGGCCCAAGCTGAAAATAGTGTCTCTGTCTATGTATTTGCATGCATATCTGCTAGTTTGAATAGTAGTAGATCATTAGAAGTTATTTGGGCTGACTAATGGTCTGTAATGTTCTGTCATCTTATTTTGCAGTTGCTTTTCTCTCGAGAATCTTTCCAGAAAACCAAGGCTGATAAAGAGCACGTTATTGCAGGATGGGCGCCCAAGGTCAATGCATGAAATAGTTCTAAATTATAAGGCTTCTGAACTCTTGTTACGAACTATGGGTTTTTTTTTTTTTTTTTTTTTGGGTTATGAACTGTGGGTGAACTTGTGTAGATTAGACCTAAAAGTGGACATGGCTTGTTACCATGCTTAATAAATGTATGCATCTATGTTTGGGTTAACTATGGTATTTGCTATTACTTGGTAACAGCTTGTCAATTTGTTCTTGGGATGTCAAAATGCTTTTGCCCTGTCCTGTTTTGCCCCATGCTGGTTTTCTTCATCTATCCATCCCAAGGAGGGGGACATAATTCTTTATACATATTCTATTATTCCCAAAACATTTGTTTTTCATCTCTCATTAATATCAAAGCCACTTAATTAACGATGAAAAAATGCCTCAAATCGGCCTCAACCTGACTTTATTTGCTCGTCTCGAACGGATTTTTCTCGCCTTAAAGAGGAGAAAAGGACACCCATGATTCGGCCTTATCTCGTTGCCATCCCCAACCTGGGGGTTGTTTCTTAGTAATCTTTCCATTTGCTTAAGAAAGTTTGTGGTGGGTGGTAAATTAGGAGTTGAAATCAAGGCTATAAATATCGTATTATATGACCAATAATCCTGTACACTTAACTGGTTTAAATACTGGGTTGTTTTGGACAGTACAAAATCATACTAAAAAATAAAATTAAAATTAAAACGTGTGTGAGTAATTTCTTTTGAATTGAGATTATTATATGGGTCTATTTTTAATATAACGATGAATTAAAGATGAAGTTCCTAAAACAATACATGGATATTGATTGTTACTGAAACATTTCTAAAATATTTTGTTTTCTTAGTCAAATTGGGTATGGTAAATGCATTTATATATATATATATATATATGAATGTATGTTGTGATCTCTCTCGTAAACTTTAACTTTGGCAATAACGGATGTAGATGCACCCTTTTACATAATTCGTTTTCTAATGGCTTCAGTTAAAAGTTTCAAACCGGAAGAGTAAGTTTACATAGACAATATCTTTAAAATAAAAAATCCAATCTCGTTGTTACACTATAAAATTGAAACAGGTCTTGAACAAATCGGTCTCAATCTTAAGATGGTGTAAAACCGATCTCAACCTCAAGATTGAAGTAGTATTGACCTCATCTTGAGGATGTAATATTATGTGTAACGGTTACATGTAATGTCTCTCATATAAAAGTAGATTTCACAATTGGGGGGTCACCTCCATGTTAGAGCGAAGTTGTATACAACATGTTATACAAAATACTTTTTTCACCTTGAGACAAGGTAGGATGGGTGGGGGAAGTATGAAGCCAAAAAATTTACCATTAAAGAAAAGAAATTCAAAAATCAAAACTAAATTAATATATAAAATTCCAAACTAAGCATATATTAAGTATTAACAAAATATAAATAAAAGAAACTAATCTATTATTGATTCAGCATTAAATTTTGTTACAATTTTTTTTTTTAAATGTATAAAATTTTAGAGTCCATTAGAAAACCATTTTTCCATTTTATTGTGAGGTCTAATTTTGACAAGATTCATGATTGAAAAAGTCAAATATTATAATACTTTCTCATCCATTATATGTCCAATATTATTCTAACAAAAAAGTTAATCATCAATGTTGTCAAGTAAAAAAAGAAAAACACCTAAAATTCACAAACAAAAGTTTAATATCTTCTAGATATGTTGCCAGAGAAAAAGAAAAAAAAAAACCACCCAAATGAATCATTTAGGAGAGCCAACAGCTAGACAACACATAAATCTCCAAGCCTCACATAGTCATTTGATTTTATTTGATTTATTTATTTTTTAAAAGAAGATAAAAGCCAAACACAGTAGTTTGAATTAAAAATAAAAATAAAAAGTCAAATATACAATCATTTCAGAAAAAAAACCAAACAAATTGATACAAGTAGTACTTAGAGATTTATATGTAAAATGAGGTTTTTGCTTTGGAGGGACCATCGGCTACTGGAAATGGGTTGGGTGACTAATTTATTTTTTAGGTTCTTTGGATAATTTTCAATTTTGGGTGAAAAAGTATAATATTCTTAACCAAATTTTAAATTTTATATGTCTATATATAAAATTTAATTTTTCTTTTAAAAATAAAAAATAAAATAGAGGCCATGGCCCCTTTTGTCCAAACATGACTCCATCTCTCCGTGTGTCGAATCTGTTAATCATGCAAGAGAGTCCATAAGGCAAGCCTTAAATGCCTTACTCCACGTGTGCCGTATTGATCATGCATGCCTAAGTAGGAGTAGGACACTCATGTCCAAACATATGAATTTGTTTCGGAGATCCAAAATTAGACTTAGAGCCCGTTTGGCCCCGCGATTTGGGAACTTTTTTTGGCTTGCAAGTGGACTTTAAAAATTCAGTCCATATCATTGTTTTGGACTTTTTTGGGCCATTTTAAAACGGGTTTTTTTAGCCATTTTTTTACTATTTATTTAAACCTCCTTATTTGCTAACTTTTTATACCATTCTTATATATAAAAAACCAAACATAAATGCAAGTATGCAACAATTCCTAAGCACATACAAATACAAATACAAAAAATCAATTTCATATAACAGTTAACGGGCGGGCGGGTATCCACACCAAAATTCCAAAAACCGTTATCATCCGGATATTTAAAATATCCGTATCCGTATCCGTCCGAATATATGCGAAGCGGGTCGGCCGGATTGGTCGGGCGGGTCGGGTTTCATCCCACCCCTACATCAACCAATGCCCTCTTTTTTAATCAATCATAATTATCACATCAATAAAAAGAAAATATGTTACTATAAAATATGTTGTTTTCTTAATATTCTCTTTCTAATTTTTGGATCAAGATCCTCTAGAGTTTTTAGGGGACTCTACCACATAGAGTTCCTTAAATCTTAACCTTTCTTTTTATAATAAATTGTTAAGATCATGCAATGTCATCAATCTACTCACAACTTTTAAATAATGCTTTAAACAAAACAAAAAAGCTAGTTAAGAGATAACAGTGCCGTTAACGTCATTTGAGAGGCAGGCCGTAACCGGAGTTTCCCATCCCCCTCCGCCTCTCCCTCCACTCTCTTATCTCTCATCCCTTATCACATTCCTCCATAGTTTCTCGCCGGAGTCACAACCGTCATCGTTGCTGATGAGAGCAAGGAGCAGGCCAGCGATGATTCCTGACAGATCTGAAGGTTGGTTTAGGCCTCAAGAGATCTGAATCCTTGTAATGCACTAAGGACATTTAAAAAGTAAAAGGGAACCCCATTATCTTATAATAAATATGAAAAGTCTTAGAACAAATATTTGTTGAAATTTGCTGCATATATAGTCCAATCTCTCAGCTAAAACTAAACCATAAAGACCAAGATGGCCACGTTAAGCTTGAAACTTGTTATAGACAACAACTCTAACAAGTTGGTGTTTGCAGAGGCCAGAAAGGAATTCGTGCACTTCCTCTTTGAACACCTAAGGTACCTCTTTGACTCCGGTCCTTTGTTTTTTTTTTTTTTTAAGTTAACGGCACTGTTATCTCTTAACTAGCTTTTTTGTTTTGTTTAAAGCATTATTTTAAAAGTTGTTAGTGGATTGATGATATGGCATGATCTTGACCATTTATTATAAATTTTTTTCTTGTGAGATTTTTTGTTATAGTGCCGACCAATTGGGCTAAAAATAAACATTTGAAAAGTCCAATATGCATATATATGCTCTTAGTGCGTAAAAAAGCTTGACTTATCAAGTCTAGTACGACAAACAGCCATCATTTCATGTCCAAAAACTCCATTACTACATTAGAATCGGCCAAGAAGGTTGTTAAAATTTCTGTCAGGTCTCATCAAACATACTAGAGGGTCCGGGCCATCCGGCTCACCTCCAATTAGGAGGTGGTGGCAAACGAAGAAGAAGGTGGAGGTCTTGGCAGTGGACTGCGTCCATCTCGGCGATGGGTTTGTTGCAAAAATGTGTGGGTTACTAAGAAATAAAAGTGTTTAACGTGACTTGATTTTTGCCGTTAGATTTTGTACTTAACACATGTCTTTCATCCGGATAAAAATGGAGGGAATGGAAGATATTTTAATTGGAGGTGAGCCGAACCCATATTAGAACATCTCATCGTTTAAACATTCAATGAGATCTCAAAATATCATAATATGAGGTTAAACATCTCAAGATCTTGACCATATCGATTTGGTGCATCACTTCAGCCATATGTCTTTGGCAAAATTTGTATTCTTTTTTTCTTTTCTTTTTATGGCTGAATGCCTAGATTTGTATTCAGATGTTTATAAACCATGTCCACAACATTTTCTATACGATTATAAACCGAGAACTAGGGTCTGTTTGGTTTTCTTTTGGAGGGGTTTAAAAGTGTTTTAAATGGGTTAAAGTAATTTTAGCAAAATTTTGTTAAATTACAAAAGAGCTAATTGTCAAAAGTTTGGCAATTTTACTAAAGAGCTTTACTCTGGTCCTTAAAGGTTAAGGGCGTGTCTAATTTTAATTTTGAAATGGTCGAAAAAGTATTCTAAAAGGTTAAAACTCTTTTAGCTTAAATTGTCAAACATTATGAAACTCTATTATTAAAAGGATCTGTTTAAGGAGTGTCTTATTAAAGCGTTCGTTAATTAAAAAAGCATTTAATACATTTTTTATCCAATTTTTATAGATTATAGGGTCAATTGATGCTAACTTCTCTAAATTATTTCACTTGTCAATCCTTTCAAACTCTCCAGTCCACTCAACCCTTGACAATAATTTCTATGATTTTCTTCATTCAATCATTAAATTTTCCGTAGTTTGGATTGAGATCATGTGAGCTGTGAGCTTGCACATGCAATACTTAGTTCAAAATTTTAAAAAATTGAAAGGTAAAATACTAAAATACTAAAAACATAAAAAGTTCTGCAAAAATTTTTTGATCCAAAAATTGAGATTAAAGTTGGACTTTTCAACTTTCAAATCTCAACCCTTACAAAAACCCTTACAAAAAGGATTACATGTGCGCCAAATCTCAATCCCGTTCCGTACTCCCATCTATTCTTTCTTATATGGGTGAGGTTACATCAACTTAATTTTTCTTGTACGTTCTACTTTTTGGTTTTGGCTTTCGCTCTTGAATGATCGAAGTTTTTATTATTATTATTATTATTTTAAATCCGGATACCTGAGAGTTTAGGCAAGCCACCAGCCTAACCCAATCCAACCCTACCCAAATGCAGCCAATGAGTATGTAGTTTTCAAGCCATGTATTGATGACTTTTGTACTCATTCTTTGTCCTATCAGGTCAAAAGCAACATATTTCACCGTGAGAGTTTCACTTAGCATCCTCATACAAAGCCACTATCATTGCCATCCTCACTCAACAAGAAATTAATTAAGGATCATGACTGCGACAATGTAATAGTACTACTATACAATAATGACATCACATGCAATATCATAAACAAATTTTAAAGAGACATGAATTCCCGATGGTATGTGAAGATTCTAAGTGTATGCGCGCGGTTAATAAAGATATAGGACAAAACTTACATACAATTACATAGGTCCTGTTTGTCCTGTTCCCAGGCTAAAAATTAGCCACATGTCTACTTTAACATCTTTAACAAACGGCGTTAAAAAAAATCTCAGCTCTCTCTTTCACCTCAGCTCTCTCTCACCTCAGCTTCTCTCTTACCAGGCAACCATGGCAGAGCTGGTCCAAGTCATGAGAGACGGACAGCCAGAGACCCAAACCCAAATTTAACCCATTGGTCTTGAGGCCTCCATGGCCAAAAGCTCCAAACCTGCAAACCCACGAAGCAACCACCACCACAAAAAATCCAGAGACCCACAGGAGCTTAGCTCCTTCAACCACACACACGGAGCCACCACAAACCCAAAACCCCATTTTTCTTTTATTAAAAACGAAACCCATCCCACATCAGATTTTTCTTGCCCCTCTCTCTCTCTCTCTCTCTCTCTCGCTTCGTTCACCAGACCAAACCAAAACCACCATGGTCGTGGCTCGCTCAAGCTCGCCGTCGCCTCCGATGGTGGCTCCTCTTTCTCTTTTTATTTCTCCCAAAGTGAGCACTCTCTCTCCGATTTTAAACACAACATCTCTTCAACCTCAAGCTCTCTTTTCCTTTTGGTTTTCTCTAAAGAAAACTTCAATGGCCAAAACCCATTTTTTGGGTTTTAAACAGGGGTTGGATTTTGTGGTTTTGGGTTTGTGGTGGCTCCGTGTGTGTGGTTGAAGGAGCTAAGCTCCGTGGGTCTCTGGATTTTTTGTGGTGGTGGTTGCTTCGTGGGTTTGCAGGTTTGGAGCTTTTGGCCATGGAGGCCTCAAGACCAATGGGTTAAATTTGGGTTTGGGTCTCTGGCTGTCCGTCTCTCATGGCTTGGACCAGCTCTGCCATGGTTGCCTGGTAAGAGAGAAGCTGAGGTGAGAGAGAGCTGAGATTTTTTTTAACGTCGTTTGTTGAAGATGTTAAAGTAGACATGTGGCTAATTTTTAGCCTGGGAACAGGACAAACAGGACCTATGTAATGTAAGTTTTGCCCTAAAGATATATATGTTCACTAGTAGATTTTATTTTATTTTTTTATTTTTTTTTTTATGAGAATGTTCAGTAGTAGATGAAGCTGTAAGTGTTAAAAAAGTTATACATATTCGAAAGGACGGTATCACAATCAATCTTATCATCGACAAACCAACTACATATAGAGTCACCAAGATTCATTATAATCCACAAAAGCGCTAAGAAAGTAAGACATGTTTATTTGATATTGCAGAGAGAGGAGACAGATGGCTCAATTATTGCATCGAATTTATCACATAAATACATAACGTTTTTATTTTTCTTGTATTTAAATTGTACTGGTAAAAAAAAAAAATTCATTTACAGTTAGTTTAATTGGTAAAGTTTATTGTTACTTGTGGAATCAGGGCTCACTGAACCCATAGGCCACTTAAGTCATGGCCTAAGGCCCCCAAAAAATAAAAATGGAGTAAAATCTTTGAAATAAAAATCACATTTATAAACTAATAAAATCTTTTGGAGAATGTCCATTACAAAAACTCTATAGTTTTAACATTAAGACAAATTAAACCCCATATTTTTAAATGTGATGATCCACCACTCATTGTGTGCAACAGTAGTTGTTGTAAAATATGTGGCACAAAAGTTGTGTCCCTTGACTTTCTTTTTAGTAAATAAATTAAAATTTCTATCTTAATAGGTTTTACACTTTATTTGATCTTACTTTTTATTTTAAACTGTTTTGATTTTTCCATATACGTTCTAAATCTCCTACGCACACCTACACTTAAAATTATCGCCTCACTTAAACTATGAATTATTGTTTCTTAATAAGACCTCACATAAAATTATTGCTTTAGGCCTCAAAATGCCTTGAGCCGACCCACAACATTTGATATGAAAAGAAAAGAAAATATTTTAATGAGTCCACCACAATTCAAAATAAAGAAAAGAAAATAAATAGAGATTATATTGGGTTCATCACAACGCAAAACCAACTTGTTGTGAAAAATGTTGTTAAAGCCATAAACTTTCTTAGTTTGTAAAGAGTACAAATGAGATTTCGCCTCTCTAAAAAAACAAATGACCTCATTTTCTATCCAAGGGGAAATTGGAATTAGAGAGAAAACCAAAAAGAAAAATAAATTGAAGAGAGGAAGAAAAGACTAGAGCACTCAAATATGTGATTCAGGATGTGGTATCTTATGTAACAATTCATACAACACCGAACACCCCTCTTACATATAAAGATGAACCAAACACTTGTGTGATCCACATCCATGTGAGGGGGGTTATGTGTAATCCTTCCACAAGATAATAAATCACGATTCATGCTATGCAGTACTTCAAATTGCCTAAAGGGCTACATCTTTATATTTTTCTCTCTCAATTTTTTGTACAATGAAAGCATAATATTTATAATGTATGAGGTTAATTATTAGACTTGGTACTTAATTTGATGGATTGGTTTGTTATAATTTATTTTGCTTAAAAAATAAGCTGAATAAAAGTGAATAACAAATCATGGAATCAATTTTTTCTGTTTAATTAGTATTTGCAATTTCTATTTGAAATTAATCTATTTCTTGATTTATATTATATATTACAAATCAAAATATATAGTCATTGTCAAATATTTAGAATGTTTAGTGATATGTCAATTCTTATACACACATATTCTTAATATAAAATCTTAACCATTAAATTGATCCTCACTTCTCTAAATAATTCACTTGTCAATCATTTCAACCTCTCTGGTCTGCTCAATCCTTGACAATAATTTTTATGAATTTTTTCATTCAATCAAGAAACGTTCCGTACTCCCATCTATTCTTTCTTATATGGGTGAGGTTACATCAACTTAATTTTTCTTGTATGTTCTACTTTTTGGTTCTGGCTTTCGCTCTTAAATGATCAAAGTTTTTATTATTATTATTATTTTAAATCTGGATACCTGAGAGTTTAGGCAAGCCACCAGCCTAACCCAATCCAACCCTACCCAAATGCAGCCAATGAATATGTAGTTTTTAAGCCATGTATTGACTGTTGTACTCATCCTTTGTCCTATCAGGTCAAAAGCAACATATTTCACCGTGAGAGTTTCACTTAATTAGCATCAGCGATTTCGGAGTCCCCTGGCTCATACAAAGCCACTATCATTGCCCTTACTCAACAAGAAATAAAAAAAAGGTTCATGACTGCGACAATGTAATATGCTATACAATTATGACATCACATGCAATAGCCTAAACAAATTTTAAAGAGACATAAATTCCCGATGGTACGTGAAGATTCTAAGTGTCGCACTACCTTTGCTACAAACGTCGTACAAATATATTTAGCTTAATTAATGTAAACAATACAAATATAATGTGGCATGGTTCTGATGGTTACTGCATGCCTCAAAAATTATTTGCGGGGACCCTGCAAAGAGATTCCGTACGGAAATCCCAGATATAATTCCATATTTTATTGTATATGCACATAGGTAATGGGGGGATTTGGGGACCACTGTGACACCAGACTCTTAATACTTTTGTGTTTGGCTGGATGTAAAGAATTTTGAGGTACTCAACTATACCAACCCGAACCAAAAGGTAAGATCGTTTTCTGATAGCATGTTAATCGTCGGAATCTTTGGACGAATCCGATATCATCTTCTGTATCATTTGGCTTGTCTCTTCCTCGGACATTTGATCTGATTTGCTCTGGGATTGAGTATAGGCCTCAAAGAATTCTTTGTTTTCTTTCTCTAGTTCTTTCCACACTGCAAAATTGATGCATGGCTTGGCTGTAAAGTTATCATAATAGAATAATCCTCTCTCTCTCTCTCTCTCTCTGCGCGTAACTTTAAAAATTTAAAAAAAAAAAAAAAAAAAAAAAAAAGTTTCTTTCTAAATTTTGATAAAGAAGTCTCTTCACACCCATTACTTGAATCGCGTGTATATAAAATTATAAACATATATTAAATCATATGATTCATTAAATCAGTCAAATGAGTTACATGACTATTTAATAACTCATTATTAAGTAACTCATGTGATTAAAATATATAGATTAAGATCCTCTGTAATACCACATAAGGATATTATATGGGTATTGGACAGTTCAAAAATGTGTAATATTTATACTTTTTTTTGTCTTTATTTATTTATTTATTTTTTTACATTTTTACTGTTTGACTTTTTTTTTAGAGATTAAATTTTACACAATTTTGAACTGTGCAATACCAATGCATATCCTGCACGGATTCACAATCCAATATATACATGCATGGTGTTTTGAGTTGTCAGGGCTGAAGGAACTTTTGAAAGAAATTTTTGTTAGGAAAGAAAAGTGTAACGTCAGCTTTTTCACTTTTTGTTTGTTTTATTATGTAATGGAAGGTAACTCACGAACCTAAACAAGACTGTACGATTTTTTTTACAGTTATAACAGTATTTAAATTTATGGTGTCTGCTTATGATGATTGTTCTTATCATTAAATCAAGACACCAATCGATTTTTGGTGTAGGCGGGATTTTAATCCAGGTCCTTTGTTCGACGACAAAAAACTTTACTAATTGAACTAACTGAAAGCCACAATAAGACAGAACAAAGATTTCACACTATTACTAAAAGTAGGAGCTCATAAAATTTTCTTTTAGTTACAAACCTAACTAAATCAAAAGTAGTACTAGATGTAGGCTTGAGAGGTTAATTGGATTTCTAATTACTTGCGCACAGTTTGCGATCGTGCTGTCAACTATAAATTAGTTCAAGATCATTAATTCCAAGGATAAATATGCCAAGCCCAATCCTACTTGGGATTTTGTGAAATTTTCAAGCCAAGCTTAAAGCATATTTTACTCAACTAAGCTTTGTTCTTTTGCAGCCTCTCTCTCTCTCTCTCTCTCTCTCTCTCATGTATGAGTTTGCATGTGTTGCTTCCAAGCTTGTGATCCATGAGTATACGAGCAGGAAATTAATAAGAGAGAGGTAAAGGAAACAAACCAGTGGAGGTGATGACAGGCTCAATGTTTGCATGTTTTGAAAGGGCTTCCATGCACTCTTCCTTAGTCATGCGGAAAATCAGACACTTCTCTATCAGGTGCTGCACCTATAACAAGTAGTTCTAATTACAATCCGTAGAAAATATGACTAATGAAATCAAACTGAGAAATGATTGAACAAAAAAAGTTGCATCTCAGTACCAAGTGTATGTATGAGGCAGAAGAGTCTCCCATGATTCTATGATCTCTGATCTTTAGCAAAACTATATATGTAAGTTATAGAAGAATAGGAAACGGTTATTTAATTAGCAAGTGAAAGAAATAATTGGTGCAATTTGTTGGAGCATATAGCAGGTGCAAAACTATAGGATATATAGTATCGAAAAGAGGAATGGGTGGTGGAGTGGGACCAGGAGTCCCACGTGGGAGATAGATGATAATTGGTTGGGAAGGGATTAGGGGAGATTGTCAATGACCATTTCTTTGTATTTCGGATGCCAATAAGCCATAGGTAGTCACGTGATTAGTGGGCCATACAATTCACAAACAAGAAATCCTCTCCTAAAACTGACAAATCCACAGTTTCCACATGGCTACGTCTCCTGTAGTATTAGCAGCCAGGGGCCGACTTAAGCTATTTTGAAACCTAATATGATAATTTTAAATAAAATCTAAGGAAAATATTTAATTTTATTTTTGGATTTTTTAAGAAAGAGATAGAGAATTTTTTTTATTTTTTTTATTTTTTAGTATATGTAGAAGATTCAGACATTCAAATCTCACACGCATATGAAAAGATCTCAACAACTTGAAACAAAAAGTAAAATATACTGCATAACCTATTAAAATAGAAATTTTAATTTATGAACTGACACTCCTTGGACTAGCCTCTCACAAATCATAAATCACCACATTTTAGTAGCAAAACAATGTTTCATTTTATATTCAATTTAAGTGCATAACATATACTGTCCTTTTTTTTTTCTCGTTACTGCACATTTATAACTGAACTTGTAAGAGCATGACCAGCAGTGCTTTAAAACTGCACTCTATCTCCACAAATAGCCAACAAAGCAAAATAATATGCTCCAGTAGTCCTCTATTTCAACACTGCGTCTTCAAATTTTTTTAGAAAATGTACAGTAGCTTTTCACAAATGAAAAGCTACTGTACATTTTCTATACCATTAAACTCGATTAAAAAAACAACGCGGGGCCACCAAATATAAATTTTTCCGCCACCAAGTATAAATTTTTTAGTTTTTTCCCGAAGCTCATTTCTAACTGATTTTTTTCTCTCTCTTCATTCTGTTCTCTCTCTTCTCTCTATGCTCTCTTCCTTTTCGGCTGAAGCACGATCTCAGATCTCTGTGCTCTCTTTGTTTTCTGCTGAAGCAAGAAACGGGTTGGGCTTCGGTTTCGGTTGGAAACACCGGCGTGGTGGTTGATTGGTGAAAAGATCTCAGCACGAAACGGGCTTGGGCTTCGGTTTGAGGTTGGAAACGCCGGCGTGGTGGTGGTGGCTTGGGGTTGCGATCTCGGCGTGGTGGTGGCTTGGGGTTGTGATCTCGGCGTGGTGGTGGCTTGGGCTTGCCGATCTGGACCCACCGAGGCCAGCCACCACCAAGGAGAGACCCACGGCGTGGCTCTCTGCTCAGATCTGTAACCACCGAGGCCACGCCGTGAAGCACGGACCACCACGCCGCGACGATCCCAACGGTCTAGAGGCGCCACCACGGTGGTTTTTGGTTGTTGGTTGTTCAGATCTCCACGGTGGGTTTTGGTTGTTCAGATTTCCGGTGGTTTTTGGTTCCGATCTCCACGGCAGCAGTTAGTTTTTTTTGGTGCGAAACAACAATTCGGAAAAGTAAAAAATATAATATTTAAATGTGGTAAAATAATAAAAAAGTATATTTATATAGAGTAGAGAGTGAAATAGAGAATACTGTTGGAGTAAAAATAAATAGAGAGTAGCTGATAGTGTAAATATAGAGATAGAGTAGATAAAATTTTTAGAAACTGCTGGAGTTGCTCTAATTACCTCACTGTCTTGTCTAGAATTGCAAAGGGGACAGACCTATATTTGTGGGGAAACTGGGGGTCATCACCTACTAGTTCTAGGACCTCAACTCTACTACTTTCGATAGCTCTGTCTTCTTTTAGCAACATGAGTAGTGCTGCACACAATAAAATGATAAATTATTATCTTAATTAAAAAATAAAAAATAAAACATGATAAGTTATTATTAGTTCTTACATCTATCCGTCAC
Source organism: Fagus sylvatica (assembly GCA_907173295.1). Classification (NCBI taxonomy): domain Eukaryota; kingdom Viridiplantae; phylum Streptophyta; class Magnoliopsida; order Fagales; family Fagaceae; genus Fagus; species Fagus sylvatica. The sequence continues at coordinate 33,561,842 of OU015769.1, forward strand.
TAATGTTTTTTCATTATTTACTATTAATAATTTATCATCTCGATTATTATGAAATAAATGATGAAATTTTTTGTAATTGTAGAGTTATTATAATGCAAATATTCTTTGGATGTATGAATTGATCATATGGCTTATAGCTCAATACACATTACAGACATCAATAATAATTATTTCATGTGTATCGGATATATATAACCTTCCTTTTGTAACTCCCACATAATTCTTATATAGATCTACCACTAATATTATTTCATTATTTACTATTAATAATTTGTCATCTCGTCAATTGTGAAATAAATGGTGAATTTTTTTTGTAATTGTAGAGTTATTATAATGCAAATATTCTTTGGATGTATGAATTGATCATATGGCTTATAGCTCAATACACATTACAGACATCAATAATAATTATTTCATGTGTATCGGATATATATAACCTTCCTTTTGTAACTCCCACATAATTCTTATATAGATCTACCACTAATATTACTTCATTATTTACTATTAATAATTTGTCATTTCGTCAATTGTGAAATAAATGGTGAATTTTTTTTGTAATTGTAGAGTTATTATAATGCAAATATTCTTTGGATATATGAATTGATCATATGGCATATAGTTCAATGCACATTGCAGACACCAATAATAATTATTTCATATGTATCGGAACATATATAATTTTCCTCTCATAGCTCCCATAGACAAATTGATAGGGAGGATGTATATATCTAATACATAAAATATCTCAAGGAACATCAATAAGCTGTAGATCCAGCTTCACTGCTGTAAAGGCAAACCAAATCTAAATTACAGCTAACCTCATAATTAAGGCTCAAAGCACCGGAAATTACAGGATTTGAGAATGATTAAGAGAATAACAGGTAATTAATTAAGTTCGACTATGATCGAAAACAATAGGCCCAATTAGTCGGTTACACTATTAGTTTGTCACGCTAGATTATAACGTGAAGGTCACTGGTTTGAGACCCACAAGGGCCAATTCATTTGTTTTCTTTAAAAAAAGTTGCGAAAATAACTGCAAACCAAAACGAACATGAACATGATGCATATAGTTTGAAAGACTTAGGTATAGTTTTGCTTTAATATTACATCAACGTTTCTGTCCTATTACTAGAGTTCTTGACAGTTTTGTCTTTTTCCTTGTAGTTCATTAAGCTGCAACATCAACATATTCCCACTTTCAAAATATTTAAACAAGAAAAATAAGAAGAAGATCAGAGAGAACAAAGAACAATTCGGGTCTAGTGGCACAATAGACCAGCCAATAATGGACTATGCATTTTTTTTTTCTTCTAATACATTGTCTCAACTCTCAGAAGATATGATTAATTTACAAAAGTATCAAATTCATCCACATAAGAGTCGGAGCAGGGGCCTGTAACTTCAAATGACACGCAAAAAGCAATAAAAGTATGGGTTGGTCTGAACTCTGAATAACTGTGTTGTTATCTACCCAAAAAAAAACTAAACTGTGTTACCTATTTTCAAAAAAAAAAAAAAAACTGTGTTACCTTCATTAGGTTTTTTTTTTTTTTTTTTTTTTTTTTTTTTTTTTTTTTAAGTCGAACCCTAGGCTCCAGCATCTACAAGTTCTAAAAAAAGTGAATGATAATTAGAGAGATGTCAAAACAAACCCAAACTCATTTATTCATCTAAAACCCATCTATTATAAATGAGCTCAAACTCAACCATTTTTTAGGTGGGCCAAATGAGTAGTTAGATTTTACGTATAATAAGTTGGGTTGGATATGAATATTAACTACTTTATTAAATAGGTATTAAATTGGAAAGATCACACATGAATCATAAAATTGACAAATAAAAAGATTTTTAAATAAAAATGATCATATCCCCAAGGTCTAACCTCTTTTATCATTCTCTATTAGATTTTTTTTTTTTTTTTTTTTTTTTCCACTTTTAAATCTTGAATTCAAACAATGCAGAAATGGTGTCGGTAAATGCGAATTTCTTCTGTGGACTACAGTCCATCAAGTTGGTTTGCAAATAGTCACAAATGTGGATTGAAAGTGAGTGGTCATAATGTAATAAATGTACCCAATATTTTTTTTTCATAAGTAGTAATATTACTTTTATTTGGAATACAACTTTATTTACAACCTTTTCAGCCCCCTCAAAAAAAAAAAAACTTTATTTACATTCATATGTAATGATTGGTGCCGAAGTTCACATTATTTTGCCATTGCCATGTCAATCTTCTATCTTCATTTTTTTTTTTTTTTGGCTAAATCCATGTCAACTCACACCAATAGCTATGATTAGATATCGTTCTAGATTGAGCTAGAATAGCTATGATTAGATATCATTCTAGATTGAGCTAGATGACGTGTCAGATAAGGATTGGTCTACAATCACAAGTCTGAGTGATGTCCTGTCTCTATTCAACGTTTCTTATCTTGCGATCTTTTATTTACTTTTGGAATGACTAGAAGCTTTTTTTTTTTTTTTTTTTTTGATAATTACTAGAACTAAAAGCCCATTTAACATTGTTTGAAGTTGTCAAATGAAACTTCCTTCACCTCCCACAAAGATGGAAGGAGTGTGAGATATTTAAAATTCATTCATATACATCGGATTGAAATTTCATATAATATGGTTGAAATTTGAGATTGAAAATTCAATCACTAAATAGAAAAAATTTAAAAAATAAAAAAAAACTAAAAATGAAAAAGTGAAAATTTTATGAAGGGAGAGTGAGTATTTTTATTTATTTTTTTATAGTTACGATAGTATTTAAATTTATAGCATCTATTTATGATAGTTGTTCTTATCATCAAGTCAAAAAACTAATTGATTTTTTGTATAGATAGGATTTAAATTTAAACCCGTTATTCGATGATAAAAAATTATATTAATTGAGCTAACTGAAATTATCTGGTATTACAGTTCATGCATGTGCATATATAATTTATCGATCAAAGGAAATACATTATTTTCCGGGTCAGACAAACTACTTTATAGCGCAGTAAGGTACATCAAGTGATGATAAAGCATATTAATTGCTCCATAGTCTATGGACAAGAAAGGATCCGTATCCTGCGTAATATTTATAAGTGTAATGTATCATGCATAATAACTTTTTATAATAACTTTTTTTTTTTAATAATAATTAAGTTCGACAGTTTTTTTTATCATCAAATAAATTTCTAAACATATCGTTTTTCTTTAAACATTATACAAAGGCATGTAGCCTTTATCCATCAACCATTGAACAGATTGAGATCTCACACAATATTTTTATATTGCATGCGATGTAATACCTTCATTTAAAAAACTAAAAATAGTAAAAATTAAACATTTAAAAAGTTTAAAAAAAAAAAAAAATTGAACTATTCAATACCATGAGATCTCAATCCTTGGTCATTAGTCTTTGGGCATGGACCATATACTCCATTAACTTTTAGTAGCATGCTGATGAATAATACTAAGGGTACAGGTGAAAGATTCATTCAACGCATCAAGGGCAACTACAATAATATATATTTGATTACATTATAGCAGCTACAGGCAAGCCATATGAAGAGTACAAAGTGCCAATCAATTAAAGAGAACAGAATGCCAATCAATTAAAGAGAACAAAATGCATCAAAACACTATGTGTATGGGTATTATTTTTGTCAAGACTCGCTATTATCCTTCTCCAATAAGAATGCAATACTTGTCTTCTCCTTTTTGGCTATAAAAAGAAAAAGAATTAAGATTAAAGAACTAAGCTTTTCCTTTCTATGTAAGAGTTCATCACCTCTTCAACTGACTTAAGCCGTGAATTCTTATAAATTATGAAATTTTATGTGCCTCTAAATTTACTGTATTTAAGATATTGCACGTGTATAATAGTTTTTTAATTATTGAGATTATAAGTTAATTTTTAATCCACAAGAGTAAAATAGTATATAAAAAAAAGTGTATAATAGTTTTTTAATTATTAAGATTATAAGTTAATTTTTAATCCACAAGAGTAAAATAGTATATATAAAAAAATGTAAATAGAATCTCAATCCACAAGAGTAGACCTATTTGTGAAGCACACTTACTAGCGAGAAGTGTGTACGACAGCTGTATGCCTGTATGAGGACTGAATCAACATCATAGATGTACCAGTACGGTTGGATGTGCTATCTTTTTTCTTTTTTTTTTGATAGCTCGCATCAAATGAAATTAGAAAAACATTATGCACGTTAATTATTAGCTAAGAAGAGCAGATTCTAACATTGCATGCCTTGGTTAGAAATTGTTTCAAATTCTTAATCTGATTTGGTTTAAGCTTTATTATTATTATTATTATTATTATTATTATTATTATTATTATTTCATCTCTTTAGTGAAAGAAAAGTCTATCTTTTATTAAAAGAAAAAAAAAATCAAATGATGATTTTATCCCCCAAGCAACTGCTTTTGAATTCTTGGAAATAAACAATATTACAAATGTTTTGGTCTCCTACATGGGAAAGGGAAAGATGAGAAAACTTTTGAGAATGATTTTTTTCGGAAGAGTAATTTTAGTGTTTGTCTATGTATTAGGTGAGAGAGCACTATTGAGTGTATTGGGCTTTGTGGTACTATTGAATTAGTTTTAGGGGGTTCTAGAGAGATTTTATTATTTGTGAGTGTTGTGTAAACATGTTTTAATCTCTCTTTTATATAATAAATTCATTCTATGTTGCGCATGAACGTAGGTGGTTGTTGTTGAATCAAATGAATCTTTGGTATTCTTCTTTTGTGTGGAGTTTTTTTTTTTTTTTTTAATTGGTTTTTTTGTGAGATATTCACAATCCTATAATAGAATTCACAATATTGTGTGTGAGTACTATTTGGATGTCCTTACACATAAGAGCATTCATAGTAGCTGACTCAAACTGTATAAACACCCAAAAAGATAGCAACAAACCCACAAAAACAGCGCACATCAGCCTCAACAAACAGCCGGAGCTCTTAAGCTTTTGTACAGTAGCTTGTCCAAACCGTGGAACTACTGTTCATCCTCAAACCAATTAAATACTCTTTTTTTCTCTCTCTTTCATTTTTTCTGCCGCGTTCTCTCCCTCAACTTCGTGCCAAGAATAACGGTGCCGATCTCACCAGCGAGAGGAAGACCAACAGATCTACCCCACACTGACCGAGAGGATCTTCACTTCACTTTGACGGATCTTCACCTCGCCCCGTTGACAGATCGACCTCCGATTGAGTGCTTCAACTTTTGTGGGTAAGTGAATCGGTTTGGGTTTTGTGGGTGACGGTAGAAATGGGTGCCAGTGTATGAAATTGTGGCTAATTTGTTGCTGGTTTGGGTTTGGTGGGTGAGTTGATTTTGTGGCTGTGAATGGATTTGTGGGTTTGTGGGTTTGTGATTTGGTCCGGCAATGGTGGCCGTGGGTTTGTGATCTGGTTCGGCGATAGTTGCTGTGGGTGAGTGGGTTGCCATGGTTGTCAATGAAGGAGGTGAGTTTGTGGTTTGTCAATTGAGGAGGTGATCTGGGCTGATTTGTGGTGTTTGTTTGGGATTTCATGGTGGCTCCAGTGGTTTTAGGTTGATTTGGGTTTCCGGTGGCTGATTTGTGGGATGGTTTTGTTGTTGTGTGTGTTGAAATGGGGAAGAAGGAAAGCTGGGGAAAGACCGAAAAAAAAATTGACGAAGAGGAGAGAGAAAATGGTAATAGTAAAAAAATTAATATTTAAATAGAATGGTGAAAAAAATAAAAAGTCTGATATAGTTGATGTGAAAAAGAAGTTTGTTAAAATAGAAAAAGTGGGTGTTTTGTAGTCATTTGGGCTAAAATTATACCTAGTCTAATGAGAATGCTCTATTAAACTGGTATTTGACATTTCATTATCATCGAGGCGAACTTTCCCACTAGGGCACTTAGGCATTGACCTAAGGCCCAAGTTTAAAAATTATTAATAAATAAGAAAAAACCCTTAATGTGTTAGTCAATAAATTCTTTGAAAAAATATATTTCAAATATTGACAAATAAAGTATAAAAGAAAGAAGCCAATAGATGAAAATTTGGGATGTATACTCTCTCTCTCTCTCTCTCTCTCTCTCTCTCTCTCTATATATATATATATATATATATATATATATATATATCATTATGTAGAGTTTTAATTAAGGTCCAACTATTAGTCAATAAATTAAAATCTTTCTCTTCGTGGGCTTTGCACTCTCTCTAATCATCTCTTTCAAACATTTTGTATTTCTTATTTGTGTGTGAGTTCTAGACTCTTAATCTCTCTCCATGTACACATACAAAAATAGAACAATTGAATAACTCTCTCAATACAAAAAATTCAAAATTTGCTCCAAATTCATTATTGCCTAAAATATTCTCTCACAAAATGTATTAAATGCTTTTCAAATATAGATAGTGTTTCTTTTATTTGTAAATATTTAATTGATAATTTATACATGAGAAAAATGACTCACATAAAGTCGTTGCCTTAGGCCAAGAGCCTTGTAGTTCAGTAGTTCAGTGGAATTGTCTACTCTCCTTGATGGGGAGATATAAGAGGTTCAAATCTTCCTCCCTATTGGTGTAATTATCGAATTATAGAAAAGAAAAGAAAAAAAAGATGTTCCTTAGGCCAGGGCTGACTTTTGAGGCCTAATGCGATAAAATTTAAGTGGATTTTTTTTCAATATTTAAATGTCAATTAAATATTAGTTTAAAGTGAAACAATTTGGGATTTCAATTTTGTTAGATTTATATTGGTTTAATATTTTGAGGGTATTCTTGGAGGTAGAACAAATAATACAAAACTCACATATATATTTTCCTTAAAAAAAAAAAAAAAAAATCAATTATCATCCTACAATTTTTTTGGACATTTTTGCATAATTTTAGAGCATTTTGTTTATGTAGTAGAATGCATTGGGACCCTTTTTTAATTTGCAACAGGTTGGGCCTTAGGGCTAGGCCTAGAACCGGTCCTGTCTTAAGCCTCAAAATACATAGAGCTGGCCTGGACTGCCACAACACACAAAATTCTGGAAGTCAATAGCTAACACATGCATGGATGTATCTAGCTTGGCCTAGGACATGCAAAGCAGTTATTCAATATCAAAATAGTTAAATCAAAAACCAAACATTAATCAATTTGGGGCAGAAACTGGAAGAATCTCAATATACTTTAAAAAGCATGAGAATATAAATATTCATGGCTTCATGCTAACTAGTTTCAATAAAGTCATTTCCTAACGTTTCTCTTTAAACAAGCTATATATCCATCTCTAATAAAACACTATCCTTCCAATTCAGTCATTGTATTTCTAAATAACAAGTATTAGAATTCTAGACAGCAGTTCACATTCATAATGATTTTGATGAGGTAGACATTTAATTGTGTGCATAAGACAACAGAGGGGAAACTATAATGGACAGACTCCCTAGTCCCTACTAAGGGTGTAATTTTAGTACGTAGTAGGGTTGCTCTAATCTCCTTCACCATCTCAATTTATATTGCATTACCAAAACATGCATGGATAATGATGGATCCACATTTTGCGGAGGAGGATTATCCAACCCCTAATCCCTAAACTAGTAATTGTTATGTTCCATAGTAGAGGCCAGTGCTTTCTAATTTGTCTAGTGACTAAAATGATAGAGTTCTACTGTGAATTTAATTAATGTGATCTACCTCTCACATAAACTTTTAATTAAGAGGAAAGTAACTCACTACTCCGGTCTATGTGGGTAATACTCATTCCTCTCACATGATAATAGGTTTCACCGTGAATTTAATTAGTATGACCTATAGCTCTCATAAACTTCTAATTCAAAGAAAAATTACTCACTACTCGAGTCTCTAGGAGTAATAGTACTCATTCCTCTCACATAATAGTAGTTTCCACTTTGAATTTAATTAGTGTGACTATCTCTCACATAAACTTATAATTCGGGGAAAATTATTTACTACTCCGGAAGTAATACTCATTTCTCTCAAATAATAGTGGGTCGTACTATAATCTCCAAAATAATATATATTTATTCCTCTTACATGAATGATAGATCCCACCAAAAATTTAATTATTGTGACTCACTATTATATATATGAGAGGAATAAGCATTGTTTAGTGAATACTTACCCCTAATTCATGGTCCACAATTTAGCTTTCATATCCCATCAATGCAAAGGTTGTAAAAAAGGATTTCTAAGTGTGAATTAGTAATTCAGATTTTCCATATTCATTGGGAATGGTTACGATCTTGTACCAATCTATTTGCATCTTGCGAAAAATTTTCACCACAAATCACATCCTTTTGACCTTCCCATACTTCTTCAATGCCTTAATTATTAACGTCATGCTCTTATGTAGGAACTGATATACACTCCCTTTGTTACTTCCAGAAAAGAGATCATCTTAAGTGGTTAGCATTGAAACCTTGTTTTTTCTTTTCTCCAAAAGAACGGATGGAAGGAAAGTAGAGTGCTTTATGGTGGTACTTTTCCACATTCAACAATTCCTAAAGGAATTTTATAATCAAATGACCATCAATATTGGCCGAAATGATCTGATTGCTGATAATGTAATGGCCATTATTGAAGGAAAAAAAAAAAGTCAATGCCTATGTGGACTTGGTTTTTGCTCAACAATCTTGAAATATGGATCATATTTATAAATAGAAAGTCTAAGAACACTTTCAGAAGTTAATTTTATCACAATTCTAAAGTGGTGGGTTCATATGAAAGTGATGATCTATCATATTAGAATGTAAATATTATCTTATAAGAGATTGATGTTTGACAAAATATGTACGATGCTTTTGCCCTTTCTTGATATGTATTTTAAAGACACCTTTTTAATCAAGTTAATTTTAAAGTGATACACACCAAAACAGTGAAAATAATTTATTGTATATGCACACACATCCTTGATACACCATAGGGGTGGGCTCGGGTCGGACGGGTCGGGTTTGGGGATAATTTTTTATCACATCGGGTTTGCATTCAACCCGTTTGTTAAGGTGGTCTCTCAATAACCTCCTGAGCATGCAGGCAAGAATATTCATTTGAGGCTCACAACGGTGCAAGCAATAAAAATGAAAAAAAACCAAAGAGTGAGGATTGAGAGTAGGGGAGAGACAGAGAAGGGGGTTGAGAGTGGGGGAGAGACAGGAGGAATGAGCCTGAGGGTGAGAGAAAGTCAAGCAGATAAGAGGACTTCGGTAGTGTATGTGTTGTGGCTAAATATTTGGACATTCGTAATGGGGATGGACAATTGGGAGGCCCGCTCAAGCGAGTTCTGCAAAGTAAGCAGCGTCAACTCTTGGCCAGCCTATCACCCCTCCACAAATTCTTGCGCACGTTATTATTGGCGCGGCAAGCAGCTCTCGCCACTCGCTTTGTTTTCCTTACTCATTAGTTTAAGGCAGTTTTGTCTGTGCTAGCGAAGCACCATTTATAGGGGCTTCACCCGGAAGAGGTTGCAAGCCTTGATCGATGTGGGACTAAATTGAACTTACGGTATACTAACAGTAAGGACAGACAGATCACCCCACGCACTATGCGCAAAACTGCCAACCGTTTTTCTCCCTATCCATGCCATGTCATTACGTAAGATTGATGATGCTTATAGGCCAAAATTTTAAATTATGTCTTCAAAATTTCAGTTCAACAAAAAATAAATCGAAACTGGCCTTAACATATCTGACTTCAGTCCGAAATCTAAGCCAAACCAGACTGCTCTAGCCAATTCACACTTAAAAATCAACTTATTCCAAGTTTTCCTTTTCTTTCTCAGGAAAAAAAAATACAATTAATATTGTTAATTATTTTCCTTTTCAACAATTCAACTTTGTTAGGAAGTGCAGCCAGTCCAAGTTTCCAAAGAAACGAAACAACTTTGAATGGGAGAAATAGAAACCAAAGTTTAGACTATTTCCAACAATTGAACCCAGCATTTGAGATGTTTCACTGCTAATCGACTACCAATCCCTCCTTCAAAGGAAACCAATTGGAATTCTTTAAGCCTATAGATTAGCCATAATGCACCCAATAATGTGATGTCTATATGGCAGCTCATAATAAATGTAAAAAAAGTATATTAGGCTTATGGATGTCCAATGTTCAGGGACACGATTAAAGTTGGATTTGAGATTCATTAAATTTTGAAATCAAAATAAGGTGTTTGCATAAAGCAGGCAAATAATCCGAAATACTTGAAAGCAAGTTTGTCTCAAATCTCAATTGCCAAATTTAAAAATAAATACATTTTGATCGGATTTTTATTTTTTATTTTTAGAAAACCTTTCAGTCCAGTATTAGGCAAAATCATCTCCCAGAGTAAAATGTTTAGAAACTCCCGATAACCTTGGCAATCATTTCTTTTTAAGTTGTCAGTCATTATCAATTCTGAATGCTAGTGTAAAATCATATGGCACAAATATGGGATAACCAATACCATAGTTACTCGATTGCCTGTAATCCAACAAGAAATAAGATCTCAATTGGCTTGAGCCAAAGAAAAATTGAAACAAGAAAATGTCGTGGCAAAAATAATGGTTAATTTTAGATTGATTATTTGACCCATCAAATTAGGTCATTTCTTTGTATGATGTATGGTCTATGACTATGCTCTATAGTCTCAATTTTTATAAATATTGATGCTTCCACGTAAAAAAATAAATAAATTAAGAGATAAAATACAAAGACGATGTAGACCTTTCGGAGATTTGTGCCATGGACGTGGTGCATGGCCCCAACCACATATATCTGTGTGCTCTAACCTTTCTTCCTCTCTTCAATTTATTTTAGTTTTATCTTGAATTCTAATTCGTCTTTAGATAGAAATGGGGTCAATTGATTTTGGCAAATTTCTTGACTCCCTATGAAATCTTTTAAAGCCATGGAAGCCAATTTGCACTCTCATCTTCTTATTTATTATATTTAAGTAATATTAAAAACACAACATTTTTCATATATAATGATTGATGTGACATGTTGAATACAGTCGGTAATTGAGTAGTTTTATGTTAAGCTAAGTATGCCAATCTGGGTAGATGAAGAAATCGTATGGCTGGAGAAGTGTCAGGCTTCATCTTGATCATTCTTGAACTATGCACAGGACGATGTAAGAAACACTTTAAGATACATTAAAATCAGGCTTTCTTCTACTGATCCAAAACAAAAAAACAAAAAATCATGGAATTGATCCTTGATTTTTCCATTCAATATATTAGGTTAACAGATCTATCAATCACTTGAATCTCTCCACTCAATATTTTTATTTTATTCGAAGGACATTGCATCTATCCTTTATTGTTCTACTTTTTGGCTTGCGCTCTTGAATGACCAAAATTTCAAATAATTATACAATTGGAAAATAATAAAATATGTTAAAGAACAGTCGTAATTCAATATTCTGGATTTGACTAACTCAAACCCTATCCTCCCTGAACCCCAAATTAGGGTTAGGTTTTGATGCAAAGATCCATTGTACCTTTTGTTAATAAAGAAATGAGAATTCTATGAGAGTGGTGATCACATATGGAAGGATTGTTTGAAGAGAGAATATAAGGGCCTTAATCCACTTGATCCACATCCCCTTGTTTATAGATGAGCATACCCCTTCATGGAGAGACACAACCCTAGGAAGAATTGTGTACTTGTGTCTCTCTCAAGACTTATATAACACACATCACTAAACAATATTGTGAAACAAACCATCCTTTCAAGAGTGGAATTAATTAGTACATGAGGGTGCACCATGGGTGATCACACTCATATACTTACATCTCCCACTTAAGCACACCATAACATAGGTGATTTGTTGTAGTTAGCGTAGTACCTTGATATTAATATTTTGTTTCATGCTTACTCTCATATGTGATAACATACAAATCGACATTAGTGAGTGACTTGGTTTTACATACGCACGTTATGTGTAAACACCCTTGTGTGCTAGTTAATAAATTTGAGTCTTTGATCCCTAATGACAATGATGAAATAAGGTGGAATAGAACCTCTCTTGAGAATCAAAGTGGACACAATTGTAAAGGTGTTTAAATTGTGCTAAATTTGTGGTAAGAAAATGACATATGATCACTTTTTTACTCATATATTTTCAACTATTAGGAATTTTTTAGTGAGACTTGTTCCATTAGAAAGTATACATCCAGGACTACAAAATGGACATGAATTTGACCAAATTTAGATTTTAAAATGAGTGAGATATAGTCATTTGAAGTTGGGACAACTAAGCTTTCGCATCTGAAAGGTTATGGATAATTTGAAATGTCATATTTTTCATAAAGGATGCCAATTCAAAACGAAGGGTCATAACTCTTTCTTGTATATAAATTAAGGGTTTGAATCATTATCAAATACACAATTTCAAAAGAAATTCCCTTAAAATGAAACTTAAGATTTGTTATCTATAGTTAGTAACTTTGTTGTGTCCTAAATGTGAATTTTTCTTCACCCAGCAACAAACTCTTTCGAGTGAATGAAATTATCATTTAAAAAAAAGTGTTTCTACACACCTCAAAGTTGCAATAATTTTCTAATCATTATCTTATCTACTCTCATGCTTTATAAATTTTTTTCAACAGTTTAAATTTATAAATAACTAGTCATTAACCCGTGTAATACGTTGGAAATTAAGTTCGACGAAAAATATTTATAGTTAATAGATGTTTAATTAATAAATATAAATAATTGAAAAAGTCAAATTAGAGAATTTATAGAAATATTTTCCTAATTTAATTAGAATTTGTTTCAAAAGATTAAACCTAATTTAATTAGATTTTATTTAGAATTGGTTATCCAAAGAGACGATAAGTTCTAATTAGCTTAAGCTTATGTGGCAAGATTAAGGTTCAACAAAAAAATTATTTCCCCTTTAAAAAAAAAATGATATTCTTTCTCTTTTAATTTGTTCTAAAATGTGCAATTTGACAATTTTGATAGTTATTTGATACACAAGATTCTAATAGAGAGTGTAAATAAATGGGGGGTTTATAGGAAATACTAATAGAATGTTAATCCAAATAAAAATATATATTAGAATAATAATGTTGAAAATTATAAGGTATCACATTAAAGTTTATGTGACAAAATATTAAGAGGTCAATTAAAAGTCATAAGTTTTTAGTTTTTTATATCTTATAGATTTATAGACATAGTCAAGAGATTTATAACTCAATTGGTTAATACCTCAAAATGTAAGATTCAAATCCTTCAACTATCGAATTATGAAAAAATATAATTCTATAGATATATAATTATTTCTCCATCAACTTTAATTAGATACCGCTTTATCATAATTTTTCCATATAGATATACATAAACACACAAATATACATAAAAGAGATCTATATCGCCCATCAACTTTAATAGGATACCGATATATCATAGTTTTTTCCATATATATGTGGATGAGTGATTCTAGACCACACACTGTGACATCGTACTTTAATATTTTTGTGTTTGGCAGGATGTAAAGAATTTTGAGGTGATCAAGTTCCAACCAGAACCCATCGTTTTCGGATGGCAAGTTAGTCATCAGAATCTTTGGACGAATCCGATATTATCTTCTGGATCAATTGAGTTGTCTCTTCCTCCGACACTGGGTCTGGTTTGCTATGAGATTGAGAATAACCCTCAAAGAATTCCTTGTTTTCTTTCTCCAGTTCATTCCACACTGCAAATTTATGCATGGCTACGCTGTAGTGTTATAATTAATTTTTCTCATAAAATAATCCACTCTTACTGTGTGTGTGTAACTTTTAAGTTTTTTATTTATTTATAAATGTTTATGTTTGTGAGATTACTTTAATCATGCCAAATTTGAGGAGCTCATAACACATTTTTACATAACCAAACTAGAGCAAAGGCCCTATATGCAGGTTTCATATTACGAAACATATAGAGTTGAGCGCAGTTTGTGACCGTTTCAACTATATACATACTAGTTCAAGATCATCTAGAGATAAAATGTGTCACACCCAATACTATTTGGGATCTTGTCAAATTTTCAACCCATGCTTAAGCATACTCAACTAAGCTTGTTTTGCAGCCTTCTCTCTCTCATTTGTGTGTGTGTGTGTGTGTGTGTGTTTTTATATACATATATGCTTCTTTAATTGTGTGAGTTTGCATGTGTTTCTTGCGAGCTTGTGATGAGTATACGGGCAGGAAATGAATAAGAGAGAGTTAAAAGGAAACAAACCAGTGGAGGTGATGACAGGCTCAATGTTTCCATGTTTAGAAAGGGCTTCCATGCACTCTTCTTTACTCATGTGGAAAGTCAGACACGTCTCTATCAGGCGATGCACCTATAACAATTAGTTCCCATCATCAACAACAAAATTAAAATAAATTAAAATACATAGTTACCCGTGGAAAACATGAAATCTAACAGAACGGTCTTAGGAAAAAAAAGAAAGATTCTATACTCATTACCAAGTGTATGTATGAGGCAGAAGAGTCTCCCATGATCCTATGATCTATGATCTTCAGCAAAACTGTATAAGTAACTTAACAGAAGAAGAGGGAATAACCGTTATATAATTAGCGAGTGAAAGAACTGGTACAATAAGATTTGAGTCTAGTACCAGATTGTGCAGAACTATCAATATATAGTAGTATCACAAGGTGGAAAGGGTTGGTGGAGTGGAGCGTGCAGAAATCCCACGTTAGAGATAGATATAACTCTCCAATTGGTTGATGAGATTATAGTGTTGATTTTAATTGACTTCTTCTTTGTCTTGTACGATGCCACAAGCCAGCATCCTTTGACACGTGATACCCAATAGGAAATCCTCCAAACAGTCAAACCCATACCCAAGTTGGAGTAATTAAAGAATAAGAATTTGTTACAAACCAGTTTTTAGCTATTTTGTTATAACACACTACGTAGCAGCTTATAAGATCATCCACATGTATTATTTAAAGAAGTCACATGACTCATTAAATAGGTCATGTGATCATTAAAATACACGTGGATGATCTTATAAGCTGCCACATAGTGGGTTGTAGCAAGCTGACTATAAACTGGTTTTTAGTCAAACTATATCCTTAATTAAAATAATGTAATATCTTTAATGATCAGTGTAACTTATAGTTTTGGCCTTTAAATCCAAAACAATCACTTTCCCCATTGTGTGACATATATTATAAGAGGAATGATACATGAGATGTATAACATAATTATTACCATACTAATGACAAGTTTGTTGGGTATACATTAATCATTATCCCAAATAGAAAGCTCCAACCTTTGAGCCATAGACAAGTGTGCGTCGCATAGGCAAAATTCCTTAAACATGCAGCGTTCCAATGGATTGACCGCGTGGAGCTAAGCTTTTTTTTTTTTGCTTAGAACCGTGCGGAGCTAAGCTAACAATGGCTTAATACGTGATTTTCATGGATACCATACGATATTTCATGAATAGCGTGCAATGAAGTAAAAAAAAAAAAAAATCCAATGAATTAAAGTGCCCTTGGCTAAGAGGGAGTTAATAGGATTTGTACGTGACCCACAAAGAGGTTTTAAAGCTCAAACTCTTAACCTAAACTTTTGGTAGAGTGAACTGTATTTGTTGAGTTAACTTTTAATTGTTTGGATGACATTTTTAATTGACGTGCCTTATATTTATTCGGTTTTATTGTAAGTGATACGTTTGGGTCTATAATGTTAGATTTCTCTTTGTTAAGACAAAGTTTAATAGAGGGAGACAAGTATTTTAAATATGATTGTCTCATTAATGAAAATGTGACTTTCAATTGTCACAATTAAAAATATAGGATTCTCATAAAATTCCAGAAGGAAAAAAAAATTACAAATATAGGATTCAATTTGTTATATGTATAAAATTGCATGTAGAGATTTTATTTATTTGTTTTGGATTTTCCTCCATAGAATTTTGGAGCTACATGCCTGTAGCTTTCTAGAAATTTAGCGTGTCTGTGGCAAGTTTGACGAATTAAGATTTTTGGATAACTTAGTTAAATTTTAGTAAGTCTTGATGTGAATGCTCATATATAACACACCATATACTATTTAGATATTATTTTTAGATTGAGCTTGATGCGAGGTCATGTCAAGATTAACTGGCTTATAGAGAGACATGTATGATGTATCCCTCTTTCTTGACTTTTATATTTACCCTTTCATTTTTTTTTTTTTTTTGCTAAATATATTACCCTTTCATGTTTGCGCCTAGTGGAAGAAGTTGTATTAACATTTTTTGTGGTATCTGACACAGACTAGTGACTATATATATATTTGATAGAAAACTAGTGAATATATATATATATATATATTAGCTCCGAATACAAATAATAATAATAATAATAATAGGGAAAATGATATTTCTGTATCAGTTTATGATAATTCCGTATCATTGATATGGAAATAACAAAAATTGGTGTGAAAATAACACCATCCTAACAGTAATATGGCTATAGAACAAGAAGCAAGCACCTGCCACCTATGCTGTTTGTGCAGCACGCTTCCTGGCGTTAAGATATTTCTGACAGTTGTATGATAATAGTACTAAATCCATACTTGTGGCCTCCAATTAAACTTTCTAGAAATTCAGCAACAACAAAAAATTAAACTTTCTAGCAATTTTAGGCCTTACCTTTACATTTCAATTTAATTTTGCACCAAATATATAATGAGTAATCCCCCAATTAAACTTTTTTATTTCTTATATCAACCTTTTAAATTTGTTTATTCTTCATAATGGATCATTTTACTCTTAAATATTGAAATTCAAGTTTCGTCCTTGATTATATAAAATTCAACGTTATAGATATCACGGTTTAACCACATCAAATGAGTCAGAGAATTGTTCTACAGTTAATAATTAACCTAAAACAGATAGTTATTATTTATAATAAGAGCAGATTATGACATGGTGTGCATGTGTGTACACTATCCCTCAAAATTCTGGAAGGCAGTAACTAACACATGCATGCATGTATCTAGAGTCGTAGACATGCATTCTTCAATATCAAAATAGTTAAATCAAAGTGATCTTCACCTTGTATTTTGTCAAAATTAAACCAAACCTTAATAATCAATTTGGGGTAGAAATTGAAAAACACAAGTGAAAGGATACAAGAATTAATGTGTAAAAAAAAGGGGGGGGGGGGGGGGGGGAACAAGCTTTTTGGATGTGGGGCCGCTAAAATAAAACATTTTTTGGGCATGTCAAACTCACTTTCTTTTTCTTTATCAAAGTATGAAGTATGAACCCCACCGAAAGAATCTCAATAAACCTTTTTTTTTTTTTTTTTAAATAATCTCAATATACCTACAAGCATGAGAGAAAATAAATTTCATTCTAATTAGTTTCTATGAAGTTATTTTCTAATTAACTTATGTAGTCCAAACACTATCCTTCCATGTCAGTCATTATATTTCTGAATAATTACAAGCATATATTCGAATTCTAGACAGCAGTTCTGATACAATACAATTAATGCTTTTGATGAGATTCTAGTCCCTAGTGGTAGATAGGATTCATATAGGAAGTATTATATCGCTTGTTATTCATAATGTTTTTTATTAGATTCGATTTCCCCTCCATTATTTGTTTTTCTTACCAAAAATATGTACCTTGAATCACATCCTTTACCTTCCCATACTTCTTTAAAATATTCGATTTCCCCTCCATTATTTGTTGTAAGAAAAAAAAAAAAAAAAAAAAAAAGTCAATCAGGCAAAGTTTATGTGGTGATACTTGAATGTAAAAAAATTTCGTCATTTGCCGACTGTTTTAGCTATTTAGAAAAACAAATTAATGAAAGCTATGGATAACATTGACAATTTCATGTCCTTTACTGCTGTGTTTTTTATATTGTCTTGCATCAGCTGTCAAGGACTATCTCCATCAATAGTCTACTCAACAGAACATGCGCTGAAGAGGCCGTCGGTGACTTATATCAGCTGCAATATACCAACGACATTTTTCATTGGATGAGACAAAAGATTGTAACTTTTCAAAAAGTAATTTTTTATCTTCTTTGTCGGTTCAAATTAATATATTAAAATATGTTTAAAAATTACTTTTTCGTTGGACGATTGAGATGAAAGAGCAATGCTACAAATATCACACTTTTATAATAATTTAGAAATAATGCTTGATAACACTAACAAACTTTTGTAATACACCAAATGCCTAGCATAGACCAACAAATAACAAAGCAATCCACCAATCAAGAATTAATCATTCTAAGAAATTACCTCCAATCAATCTTTTAAAAAATTGAGTCTTCTTCTCAATTAACATCTCATGAGACTTTGCATTCTTTCCTGTCCCAAAGATCCACAAAATATTAGAAAACAGTAAATAAATAAAACAATAAATTAAGAAAAAAAATGTTTGAGTACTTAAAAAAATTATATAAACAAAGAATACCGAACACATACAACAAAACAAGTATTTTATTTTGGATTTGACAATGAATTTTCCTTAACCACATGCCTTAAATATAGTTGTATAAGAACTAATTAAAGAATTGTCATAAAAATAATTAATTTGAGTGGAGCTTCTATAAAATTTTGATAGTATATTTGTAATATTTTCTTTATGAGATACTACTGTTAAAGTTCAATTGGTTTAACTCAATTTCAAAATATACTTTGAGAGATGAGAATTGCTCATATCTTCAATGTGGGACTAGACTCTTTTTTTAATATGCCCTCTCACGTGTGATATCATAACCAAACACGTGGACCACAATATAGGGAGATTTAACCAAACACATGGACCATAATATGGGGAAGATCTGTCCAACACTCAAGGAGTGGTCTTGATACCATATATGTTAAAGTCCAATGGGTCTAATTTAATCTCAAAAGACGCATTGAGAGATGAGGATTGTCCATGGCTTCAACGAGGGACTACACTCTCTTTTTAATAACTACCATATATCTTTTTTAAACTTATTTTAATTTCCTTAAAAGACTAGTTTATTTTTTGGGCGATCAATAGTCTTGGCTACAGAGACTTTGTCCTCAGCTTATGAACATGTGTGATTGAAAGACTGTCCTGGATCTATTACTTCTATTGTAATTTTGGATATTATTCAATAAAGTGACTATCGTTTCCTTAAATATATATATATTTGAATGAGCCAGAATATTTTAATTTTGATAATAATATACATAAGATACTAAAAACTATAAGAATTTTGGGAGGCAGGGGTACTATGACCCCTCTTAGCTCCAATGTAGTTCCGTACCTGGCTCGGCCCAATTCCAAAATAGTAAGCAAGAACATGAACCAGAGACCTTCCGTCTTTTTATTGAAATTAGTATTAGAAATCTATGCTAGTATCTATCGAAAACATGAAACATGAAAATGCAAACAAACATTTCACTTTAAAACCTTTTTCTAATTTTGGCCTATATATGATCTCAAAGGGGCCCCTTTTTTCTTAAATTCTCTCCCTTGTCCACCCACAAAACTTTGTCCAAAAAAGAAATGATCGAGTTAATAATTGAGATCCTTGTTGTATCTATCAAGAGGATTTGAAGGACCATTACTCTCCTATGAATTATTGTACTACTTATTGTCAGCCGGCGCGGCGAGCGGTTCCCATCACAGTGGCGGAGGGAGTGGGCTATGGGAGGATATGGTCCTCGGCAGGGGCAGTGCCAAGGGGGGCCAGGGGGAGCCTTGGCTCCTCCTAACATTTTGAAAAATTTTTAAAGTTTGTTAAAAATATCTAAATTAAAAGAGAATTTTCTTATTGGCTCCCTTTGGAATTTTTTTTAGTGGGGAAACCATTCACAATTGATGCATATTTTAAGGGAAAAAATGTTCAAAATTGAAATGATGTATATTTTAAGAGAAAAATTTGCAAGATTGAGAGACTAATGCTCAATCCTTCTATCCCAAATGCTGAAATTTTAAATGTTAAATCTCCTAAAAAAAGATCAAAGATGTCAACCTAAAAAAATATTGCTTGTTTAGAATGTTTAGTATTATTTAGTATGTTATTTCACTAATAAGCCAACATGACATGTAAATTCATTTGATGTTTTCTTAGAAATTAGAGAATATATATTATATTTAGTTACGGCCCCCCGAAATTTTTTTTTAGCTTCGCCACTGATCCTCGGAAAATTATCAAATATTCTCGAAGTATATTAATGACATATTCTTTTTTCTTATATATATAAATGATGAGTCACATCATAAATTTGATTAGAGGGATCCATCATTCATGTAAAAGAAAAAAGTACGTCATTAATGTACTCCGGGAGTATTGTATAATTTCTCATAGTCCCTAGCTTTTAAAAAAATTTAAATTCCTCCTATATATATATTTTTTATATAAAAAAAATTATATATAAAATTTAATTAATGGTCTCCTTAGATTTAAAAAACTTTGTAGTACATTTATATAAATAACTAATCCATCATTTTGTTTTCTCTCTTAATACTCTTATATCATACGTAGTTTATTAAATCAAAGCATATTCAAGATATAAGTTTCTACAAATAAATAAATCTTTTTAATAAAAACCTTCTTTATTTTCCAAAAAACAAGACATTTTTTTTTTTGCAAGTGGAGAATTAGAGATATTGTCACTTTTTTTTTTTTTTTAGAAGAAGGATTTCATGGTCAAGAGTTAGGATTCGTATTGCATTTTTTATCTATGAAAAATAAAGTTTTTCTTTAGTTTTTATTATTTTATATTTTTCTTATATTGCCTTGTATGTGTTTAGTGATGTAAGGTGACGTTTGTTATTAAAATTATTTAAAACTGATTGATTTATTTATAGTTTCATCATTTTTAAAACTATTAGTATACTTTAACATTATAATATCTAAATTATTTAGTAAAAAAAATTAATGTGATCTAAAATATTTAAAGAATATTAATTATTTGAGTTATATAAAGATTAACTTGGTGTAAATATTTTGTTATATATGAAAAAATAATATATGTTAAATCATGTTATATACTAAATATATAATATATATATATATATATATATATATATATATATATTATTATATTGGACCTGAAGAAATTATGACTCCACCACCACACAGACTTATAGTCTTAACCCAGACATGGACCCCAGGCCATGATTAATTTGCTAAAATATCATACACACAAGAGCCAGAGCAACTGAGCAGGGACCTGATATACTAAGGCCTTTTTTGATAGAATGATAAAAGAATGGGAGAGAATAAAATATAAGGAAGATTGGGAAAAATGAAAGAAGAAATTATTTTCCATTATATCTTTTTATGGAATTTAGAGAAAATAAATCATTTTGTATTAAATTCCTATTATTTCTTTTTCTTTTTCAAGATAATTCCCATTATATCTTTGTATGAAATTGTTTTTAATAGATTAGATGGATAAGAATGTCAAATCATTTATGTAAGACAATATTTTCTCTTTTTTTTTTCTTTTTTTTTTTTTCTTTTTTTTTTTTTCTTTTTTTTTTTTTCTCTCATATTTTTCTTTCATTTTGAGAAGACAAATGGTGGGCCCAGATGAAAAAAAAATATTCATCTCTCCCTTTTTTTCCTTTCCATCCACTTTTTCACTCTATCAAACAAAGAAAATAGGAATTTTGTCCAAAAAAACCCCTACAATTTTAACTTATGACAAATCAAACCCCATATTTTTTTTAATATGTTACTTCAATCTCGCACTTTTATTATTGTGTCAAACACTTAACAAAATATGAAATACTTGACACTATAGATGGGGTTTTGTTTGTAAGAATAATGAAAATATAGGGTTTAATTAAAGTGGCAAATTTAATAGGTTTAATTTGTCATAAGAATAAAACGGATCAAGATCCTCTAGAGTTCTTAGGGAACTCTACCACATAAAGTTCCTTTAATCTTGACCATTTATTTAAAATAAATGGTCTAAATTATTCCAACTCATCAATCCACCAACAAGATCCCTAAAATAATGGTTTTAAAAAACACTTATTAACCCTAACATTAACTCTGTTAAACTAACGACAGGTGATTGATGGGGGTCCTTATGTTTTGTATATGCCTTCTTCTTCTACTTCTACTATGGCCTCTCATAAAAAATCCCCCACTACCCTCAAACCCAGATTTCCAAAATATAATAAGAGAAACCCAATATAGAGATGTTCAAATCTCAAAGATCACCAAGTGCTTCAAAGGTTCCTAAGGCGTACGAGTATATAAAATATAACATTGGGATTGGATTAGATATTAATTTCAACTTTCAACTATTTTCAAGGAAAAAAAAAAAGAATAGAACTTTTTCCTCGTCAAAGTTCTTTAAATTGATTCCAAATGATGAGAATGCATCAAGACAGTTATCTAAACTTTTATTTATTAATAATTTTGTCCTTTGCCTCAATGTATTTTTTGCTCAAAGATTTTCAAGTTCACTGTACATCTATGCCAGGAGCTCCCCTATGTAGGAAGAAGAAGTTGAGTCTCCAAAAGAGAAGAAGTTGAATCTCCCTCAACTGAAGTGTTCATCTCCTTTGCAATAGTCTTGGGTCATGTGACTAACGGAGGAGGGGGTAGGGGTGAAGATGTTAGGTTAATGAAATCATTATTTTAAGGATTTTGTTAGTAGAATGATGAGCTATATTAATCTTAACCATTTATTTAAAAGGAAAGGTCAGGATTAAAGAAACTCTATGTGGTAGAGTTCCCTAGAAACTCTAGAGGATCTTGATCCGAATAAAACTATAGAGTTTTTTCTTCTTCAAGAAAACACACTCGAAGCAATAAAATATAAGAGAAAGTACACTTTACCCACTTGTAGTTTGACCCATTTACAATTTACCTACCTTTGGTTTAAAAATTGACACTTTACCCACCTGAGGTCCAATCTGTTTACTCCGTTACCCACTGCCGTTAAAAACAAAAAACAAAAAAACATAATAATAACAAAACACTATCCTCACCGGATCTCTCATGCCCGACCACCAATCAACACTACCACCAACGGTGGTGGTTATCCTTTTCAGCCCAAACTCAAGCATCCCCCATTGTTAAGACTATACTTGATGATATGCGATGCAGTCTATTAAGAACAGCAAGTAGTAATGCAGAAAGGTAGAGAAGAGTTTAGGGAGAGAAAGAACTCGAGAAGGATTGCAATACTTGCTTAACTTTATTTATGAATCTCACTCCTTATTTATACAAAACAGAGGAAGATTATTGAATAAGCTGAGAGAGTAACAAACTCTCTAACCAACTAAATAACTGACTCCACTAATTCTATAATCAATTAACTAATGACAGCTGTACAATAACAATACAATAAGCTACAAGCTACAACAAACTAATCCAAGAAACTACAAGTCGTAGCAGATTGCAGTTAACCATAGCAGCAACATAATTGGTGCTTGCTTGACAGCTCACAATCTGCTGGAGGATTCTGGAAGCTGCAACTTGGAAATCCTGGAAGTTGGTGCATGAGATTTAATACTCCCCCTTAAGATGGAGCATAGATATTGCTGATGCCCATCTTGTCTATCAAAGAATGGAATTGGACAGAACCAAGAGCCTTGGTCATGATGTCTGCCAATTGATTTTGGGAGGTTACATGCAATGTTCTAACCAGTCCATCTTGTATCTTTTCTCGAACTAGATAACAATCCAATTCAATATGTTTTGTTCTCTCATGGTAGACAGGATTTGC
The DNA here is from genome assembly GCA_907173295.1 of Fagus sylvatica. NCBI lineage: Eukaryota > Viridiplantae > Streptophyta > Magnoliopsida > Fagales > Fagaceae > Fagus > Fagus sylvatica. The sequence goes on from OU015769.1 coordinate 33,585,508, forward strand.
TGCTATGTGAATAGCTGCCTTACTGTCACAGAATAGAAGAGCTTCTTTAGAATGTTCAACTTTAAAATCTTTAAGTAAAGGAACCATCCACATCAGTTCACATACAACTGAAGCCATAGCCTTGTACTCAGCTTTAGCAGAAGACCTTGAGACAGTATGCTGCTTCTTTGACCTCCAAGATACTAATGAATCTCCAAGAAATACACAATAGCCTGTTATAGATCTTCTAGAATCTGGACAGCCTGCCCAATCTGAGTCTGAGAAGGCCTTGAGTTGTAGATTAGTAGTGCTTGGGAAAAATAAACCTTGACCTGAAGTACCCTTGATGTACTTGAGAACTCTGTAGGCTGCTGCAAGGTGAGTGCTGCTTGGTTTAGCCATAAATTGACTCAGTTTCTGCACAGTGTAACTGATGTCAGGCCTTGTGACTGTTAAATAGAGCAACCTACCAACCAATCTTCTATATAATGAAGCATCATCAAGGAGATCACCATCTGATTGGCTAAGTTTCAGATTTTGTTCCATAGGTGTGGACACTGGTTTGCAACCTAGCATGCCACTGTCTGACAGAATGTCCAAAGCATACTTTCTTTGGCACAATGAAATCCCCTTGTTAGACCTTGCTACTTCTAGACCAAGGAAATATTTGAGATTTCCTAGATCCTTCAACTTGAACTCAGAATGAAGAGAAGCCTTTAGAAAATGCATAGCTTCAATATTGTTGCTTGCCAGTAGTATGTCATCAACATATACAAGCAATGCAATGAAGGTAGTTCCTTGAGTTCTTGTGAATAGGGAATAGTCAGATTTGGATTGCACAAAGCCTTGTTTAAGGATGGTGGATGAGAACTTGGCAAACCACTGCCATCAGGGGCGGAGCTACGTTGCTCCTTGGGGGGGCTTCTGCCACCCCAAAATTTTAATTTTTCTGGACAGACTATAGGACAATTAAAATTAAGCCCCCCCTTTTCAGAATGTACAATAATTTTTCTTCCCAAATAGCATAAAGAGAGTAGTCTTTAAAACAACATTTAACTTTTTCTTTTGTTTCTTTTTCAAAAATTGTAAATTTTAAACAATATTATTTTTTGACTGCTACACTACACATTTGGAATGTACCTTACATACTCATCAATTATTTCAGCTAACACTACTTTCTCTTCTCCCTATGCAGCTTTGCTTATTTCTCTTTCTCTTCTCATTACAATTTTCGGCTGCCACTACTTTCTCTTCTCCCTATGCAGCTTGCTTATTTCTCTTTCTCTTCTCATTACAATTTTCGGCTGCCACTACTTTCTCTTCTCCCTATGCAGCTTGCTTATTTCTCTTCTCATTACAATTTACAAATCTCTCTTCACTCTTCTCTTCCCAAAGTGTCGGCTTTTCTCTCTAGTCATTTCTCTCTACTCTCTAGTCTTTTCTTCTTTTTCATTTCCTAAAATCTAAATTTTTTTTTTCTTCTTTTTCCTTTCCCTGTGTCACAACAAATCTCAAATCTCTCCTCTTCAGTTTCCAAATTGCCGCCCCTTTCTCTCTAAATCTTCTTCTGACTTCTTTTATCTTTTCAGCTTTTCCTTATTTTTCTTTCTCTTCCCCTTCCCATTTTGTCAACCCAACATAATTAGCCCCCCATATGAAAATTAGCCCCCCCATATGAAAATTCCTAGCTCCGCCCTTGACTGCCATGAGGCTTGCTTGAGACCATAGACAGATTTATTCAACTTACAAACCATATTAGTCTCCCCCTTGTAAGGAAAACCAGGGGGCAGCACCATATATACCTCTTCACTGAGGTCTCCATGCAAAAATGCATTGTTAACATCCACTTGAGTGAGAGACCAATGCTGGACAGAAGCAATGGCAAGAAGAGTTCTGACAGTAGAGAACTTGGCAACTGGAGAAAAAGTTTCTAAATAATCTAGGCCCTCTTGTTGTGTGTATCCCTTTGCAACAAGTCTGGCCTTATACCTCTCCAAAGAACCATCTGCTTTAAGTTTCACCTTGTAAACCCATTTACATCCAATAGGATGCTTACCAGGAGGCAATGTAGTGAGAGACCAAGTGTGGTTAGCTTCAAGTGCAGAAAGCTCAGCTGACATGGCTGCTTGCCAATGAGGATTCTGACTAGCTTGGGTAAATGAGGTAGGTTCTGAGATGGTAGTAACAGAGAGAGCAAAGTTCCTATGAGAAGGAGACAGCTTTGCATATGAAAGAGAAGATGACAAAGGATAAAGAGAAGCATTGGAGGGAGAATTGGTGGAGGTAATACCAGAATGAACAAGTTGATAATGAAAATCTTTGAGATAACCAGGGGGTTGTGTAACTCTGGTAGATTTTCGTAGTGGAGGAGGAGAATGCTGTATAGGAGATGAAGGTTGAGTAGTGTGTGTAGGAGATGAAGGTGGAGCAATGTCAGAAACTGTATGAGGTGAAATGGGAATGTCAGGAACAGAATTAGGAGAAGAACATGGTTCCAAAGGAGAAGAAGAAGGACTAGAACAAGATATAATAGATGGGACAATATCAGTAAAAGTAAAAGGTGTTTCTGGAATGGAGGATGGAGTATAAGAAGGAACAGAATCAATAGTAGAAAGGTTAGTGTCTAAGAATGTGGAAAAATCCTGGGAACAAGGTTTGCTTTTGAAAGGAAATATTGTTTCATGAAAAACAACATCTCTAGAAATGAAAAACTTAGAAGTATGAAGGTCAAGCAACTTGTATCCCTTGACTCCAGAAGGGTAACCAAGAAAGACACATGTTCTAGCTCTAGGATCAAATTTTGTCCTATGAGCAGATAAAGTGGATGCAAAACATAAACAGCCAAAAACTTTGAGGTGAAAGTAGGATGGAGGTTTATGTAGTAATAGCTCATAGGGGGATTTATTTGAGAGAATAGGATAAGGCAATCTATTGATCAAATACACAGCTGTTTGAATGCAGTGACCCCAATAATGCATAGGGACATGAGATTGAAAACAGAGAGATCTAGCAACATTCAAGATATATTGATGTTTTCTCTCAACAACAGAATTTTGTTGAGGGGTTTTTACACAACTATGTTGATGTATGATGCCTTTGGAAGCATAAAAATCAGGCATGGAAAACTCTTGGCCATTATCACTTCTGATGTGCTTAATGAGAGCATGAAATTGAGTTTGGATCATGGTAATAAAAGAAACAAGGAGAGATCTAGTTTCAGATTTTGATTTCATCAAATAGAACCAAGTGGTTCTAGTACAATCATCAACCAATGTGAGAAAATATCTGTAACCCTCAATAGTTGAAACATGATAAGGACCCCAAATGTCAACATGTAATATATCAAAAGCACAAGGGGACAAATGATTATTGTGTGGGAATGGAAGTCTTTTCTATTTGGCTAAAGGGCAGACTGTACATACATGATTGTCTTTGCAAGAATGAGAAACATTAGGTACAATATCAGAAAGAAAAGACATTTTAGAAAAAGAAGGATGGCCAAGCCTACAATGCCAAACATGAACATTATTTTCTATGTGCTTCACTGAACTAAGGCTGTACAGAAAGGATTGTAAATTTGTAGTAGAAGTATGAGCTACAACATGTTTGGAATTTGAAGAGAGATCCAAAATGTAGAGAGCATTCTGCTGTTTACCCATACCAATCATCCTCCAATGCATGAGGTCCTGTATGAAACAGTAATTTGATAGAAAGAAGATGCAACAATGCAGAGATTTGGTGAGTTTAGATACAGATATCAGATTAAAATCAAAGGAGGGAACACATAGGACATCTGTGAGTAAAAGGGATGAAGTGACTTGAATAGAGCCAATGTGAGTAACAACAACAGACTGCCCATTTGGTAAAGTAACATTGAGGTTATGAACAACTTGCATGCTAGTGTAATATTGAGTATTGATGACCATATGGTCAGTGGCACCAATGTCTATGACCCATTCTGTGTGTGAGATAGCAAATTTATCAAGGATTTTGCTAGAGAAAACAGAATGTTCTAAAGTTGGCTTACTAAAGGATGAGAGACTCATAGGTTTACCTGCCATATTGAGAGGAGGTTGTGTCATAGTAGCCAAGTTGCAGCTTGGTGTGGGTGAGCATTGGTGATTGCATGATGCTGTTGAGAAGATTGACCATTCTGAGCATTCAACAAATTCAAGAGTTGAGCTGTCAAAGTGGATAAGTTCTGTGGATTGTTGTCATGAAAATTGGATCCAGTGGACATATGACCAGAAACTTGGTTAGCTGATGCACCATTTCTGTTCTTCCCTCGAAAGCCTGGTGGATATCCATGTAGTTTATAACACTTATCTGCAGTATGACCCTTTAATCCACAATGTGAGCATATAGGCCTGTCCTTTCTAGGGTACTGAGATGACCTATTGCTGTCAAAATGACTCAGCAAAGCATTAGAACCAGCATTGGGATATGTAAGACCAGTGCCTTCATATGAAAGAGTCTGTGGCATGCTATTATCCATCCTAGAGACAAGAGCTGTGCTTTCCACAGTGGGCATACCAATGGGTAAAGGCAGTAACCCTACACCTCTTTGCTTTTCATCATTTTGAACCAAGGAGAAAACCTTATTAATGGAAGGAAGTGGCTCCGTCAACAAAATTTGGCCTCTAACTTGAGAAAAAGAATCATTCAGTCCCATAAGGAAGCTGTGCACATAATCATAGTGCTGATATTCCATTAAGGTCTTGCTTAATCCACAAACACACTTAGCACCACATGTACAACCAGGAATAGGCCTATAGTTCAGAAATTCATCCCAAAATCCCTTAAGCTGTGTAAAGTAAAGACTTACAGGTAAATTGTCTTGTTTAAGAGCTGCTATAGCCTGTTTGAGATGATGCATTCGAGTACCATTGCTTTGAGTGTATCTCTGTTGTAGATCATCCCACACTTCCTTTGCAGTGTATACATAAAGAACAGTAGCATGAATACCTCGAGATAAGCAATTTGTGATCCAAGATAGGACCAAGTCATTGCACCTCTGCCAATCTGAGTAGAGAGGATCAAATTCATCAGTGGGTTGTGGTATAGCACCATTCACAAACCCTAGTTTATTCTTTACAGAAAGAGTAGTTTTCATCTATCTTCTCCAGGATTGATAATTGTCTCCAGTAAGTGGCTCAGGAACAATTCGAATTCCTGGATTATCTTTATTGTTGAGATAATAAGGACTTCGAGAATTCTCAATGGAAATGGGAGAATTTTGAGCAAAAACAGATGAAGAAGAAGAAGAAGCTTCAGTGGAAGCCATATATGCAAGATCAGAGTAAAAGGAAATTGATGCAAAAACTCAAAAAATGAGAGCAGAGAATCAAGAATTCATCAATGGCAGAAAACCTTGCTCTGATACCATATTAAGAACAGCAAGTAGTAATGCAAAAAGGTAAAGAAGAGTTTAGGGAGAGAAAGAACTCGAGAAGGATTGCAATACTTGCTTAACTTTATTTATGAATCTCACTCCTTATTTATACAAAACAGAGGAAGATTATTGAATAAGCTAAGAGAGTAACAAACTCTCTAACCAACTAAATAACTGACTCCACTAATTCTATAATCAATCAACTAATGACAGCTGTACAATAACAATACAATAAGCTACAAGCTATAACAAACTAATCCAAGAAACTACAAGTCGTAGCAGATTGCAGTTAACCATAGCAGCAACAGAATTGGTGCTTGCTTGACAGCTCACAATCTGCTGGAGGATTCTGGAAGCTGCAACTTGGAAATCCTGGAAGTTGGTGCATGAGATTTAATACAGTCCCTGGCTTTAATAAAAATAAGTAGGAAGCATCGACAACAAGAGGCCTTCGAAGAACTGGCGATTTCTTTATTCCTTTGGAGCCAGTGAGTTTACAGCGCACCAAAAGGCCATTATCTACAACCTTGACTAATCGTGTAAAACAATAAAAATGCACTTATGTCAATGAAAATGCAAATAAAAAAAATTAAATGTTATGATTCAAGGAAGTGCCTAGCAAAATATGTGTTATATCATAATCATTAGCGTTCTATATGATAATTTATATAACTTATATCAAATCTAATAGAACTTCGACTTGAGATCTTATAAGTTTCATACACGCTCTGTTGTGAAAATTAATTGTTTGTGCAAGATTAGAACACAAGAATTTACGTATAGGGAGAAAGCTTCATTAAAAGAAAATAGGAAGATTATAACAGTGACACTAGGACTCTCTCAAAGAACCCAAACCTCAAATACACCCTAGCTCTCTCTCACACTGCTTAGAGAATAAAACCAAGAATAAAACCAAGAGAAACAACCTTCTCTAATTTATTCTACTATTGCGGCACACATTGAGAGCAAGAGAACTTTGCTATATATATATAACAATAGTCGGCTGCTTCATGAATCCTAAAAGCAATAGAAAAACTCTATTCCAAGCCACCTAAGTCGGTTACTAAAGTCCTACAACCAAAAGGAATTCCATTTGAATTAGGTATCATAGTCGGCTATGAATACATGGGTTATAATCCCATGTGCACTCACACTTGTAACCCATTCAAGCCACCAACTCAACACACTCTCATATAAACCAATTCACATATTCATGAGCAGATCTCTGGCTTACCAAAATTCTTGACTATTTTGCTTGGCTTGGATAAATTACTTATTACTCAATCATATTGAATATCAAGGTCTTCACCTCAGAAAATTACTTTGTCGGTAGACTAGGGGTCCAGAGGCCAAACTTTGATAACAACATTCTGTTTTTGACAATATTTTAAAATTTTCCATTGATGCTGTTGTTGATGGTGGTTACTCATCGTTAAATCCCTTGAGATTCTCGCAAATTATTCGCAGATCCAATGGCAATTATTGAATACCAAGGTCCCCTCAATCACTTAATTTATTGTCCGTGAGCTTGATGGGATTGATATTATATTTGCTCATTTCAGATTATGTTTCTACAGTTGTAGTTTCAGTTCGGGCTGTAAAGGATAACCACCACCGTTGGTGGCAGTGGTGATTGGTGGTCGAGCATGACAGTTTCGGTGAGGAGAGAGGAGCTAGTGTTTTGTTTTGATATGTTATTATTTTGTTTTTTGTTTTTAACTGTAGTGGGTAACAGAAGTAAACATATTGGACCTCAAGGTGGGTAAAATATCACTTTTTAAACCACAAGTAAGCAACTTATATGACTTAAACCGCAGATAGATAAAATGTATTTTCCCCTAAAATATATATGTATAATTTTTTAGGATTGCTCTCTGAATTACTGTATTGCGCAGCATTTCTATTCTCCTACCATTGGTATTAATATGTTTTTCCTTCTCGATGAGCTTCTTTTTTTTTTTTTCTTTTTTACTTTTAAATATTGAATACAGAAACAATGCAGAAATGCATGCATGGTGTCCAGTGAATGCAACTTTCTTCTGTAATCCGTCAATTTGGTTTTGCCAATAGTTACTCAATGGGGACTGACAGTGTACATATGCCAATATGCTGCGTGCAGCCTGTAGAACTGCAAATCTAATAATTCAGTTTTTATAATAACAGCAGATTATAGCATAGCGTGCATGTGTGTACTATGCCTCACAAAATACTGGAAGGCAGTAGCTAACATATGTAAGCATGTATATATATATTTATAGATTTTAGAGTGGTGAACATGCACAGCAATTATTTAATATCAAAATAGTTAAATCTAAATCTTCACCTTTTGTTTTCTCAAAATAGTAAAGCTATGAACATGCACAACAAATAATCATAACATTTTTACAATTGTTGATGTGGCAAGTTGTTAGTAGCAAGCAATAAAATGATGTAAGTGGTGAATCCAAATGAGAATTAATAAAAACCTATCAAATCAAATGTTGTAAAATGTTGTAACCATTTGTTATGTCCGTACGTAGTATTACTCTTCTCCTAAACCAAACATTTTTCAATGGATGAGACAAAAGATTGTAACTTTTCAAAAAGTAATTTTTTATCTTCTTTGTCGGTCCAAATTAATATATTAAAATATGTTTAAAAATTACTTTTTCGTTGACGATTGAGATGAAAGAGCAATGCTACAAATATCACACTTTTATAATAATTTAGAAATAATGCTTGATAACACTAACAAACTTTTGTAATACACCAAATGCCTAGCATAGACCAACAAATAACAAAGCAATCCACCAATCAAGAATTAATCATTCTAAGAAATTACCTCCAATCAATCTTTTAAAAAATTGAGTCTTCTTCTCAATTAACATCTCATGAGACTTTGCATTCTTTCCTGTCCCAAAGATCCACAAAATATTAGAAAACAGTAAATAAATAAAACAATAAATTAAGAAAAAAAAATGTTTGAGTACTTAAAAAAATTATATAAACAAAGAATATCGAACACATACAACAAAACAAGTATTTTATTTTGGATTTGACAATGAATTTTCCTTAACCACATGCCTTAAATATAGTTGTATAAGAACTAATTAAAGAATTGTCATAAAAATAATTAATTTGAGTGGAGCTTCTATAAAATTTTGATAGTATATTTGTAATATTTTCTTTATGAGATACTACTGTTAAAGTTCAATTGGCTTAACTCAATCTCAAAATATACTTTGAGAGATGAGAATTGCCCATAACTTCAATGTGGGACTAGACTCTTTTTTTAATATGCCCCCTCACGTGTGATATCATAACCAAACACGTGGACCACAATATGGGGAGATTTAACCAAACACATGGACCATAATACGGGGAAGATCTATCCAACACTCAAGGAGTGGTCTTGATACCATATATATTAAAGTCCAATGGGTCTAATTTAATCTCAAAAGACGCATTGAGAGATGAGGATTGTCCATGACTTCAACGAGGGACTACACTCTCTTTTTAATAACTACCATATATCTTTTTTAAACTTATTTTAATTTCCTTAAAAGACTAGTTTATTTTTTGGGCGATCAATTGTCTTGGCTACAGAGACTTTGACCTCAGCTTATGAACATGTGTGATCGAAAGACTGTCCTGGATCTATTACTTCTATTGTAATTTTGGATATTATTCAATAAAGTGACTATCGTTTCCTTAAATAAATATATATATATATATATATATATATAATATAAATATATATATATATATATTATATATATATATATATATATTTGAATGAGCCAGAATATTTTAATTTTGATAATAATATACATAAGATACTAAAAACTATAAGAATTTTGGGAGGCAGGGGTACTATGACCCCTCTTAGCTCCAATGTAGTTCCGTACCTGGCTCGGCCCAATTCCAAAATAGTAAGCAAGAACATGAACCAGAGACCTTCCGTCTTTTTATTGAAATTAGTATTAGAAATCTATGTCGAAAACATGAAACATGAAAATGCAAACAAACATTTCACTTTAAAACCTTTTTCTAATTTTGGCCTATATATGATCTCAAAGGGGCCCCTTTTTTCTTAAATTCTCTCCCTTGTCCACCCACAAAACTTTGTCCAAAAAAGAAATGATCGAGTTAATAATTGAGATCCTTGTTGTATCTATCAAGAGGATTTGAAGGACCATTACTCTCCTATGAATTATGATAGGAGGACCGTACAAGCCAGTTTTGAAAAGAAAAGGGCCAACCCTCCATAAATTATTGTACTACTTATTGTCAGCCGGCGCGGCGAGCGGTTCCCATCACAGTGGCAGAGGGAGTGGGCTATGGGAGGATATGGTCCTCGGCAGGGGCAGTGCCAAGGTGGGGCAGGGGGAGCCTTGGCTCCTCCTAACATTTTGAAATTTTTTTAAAGTTTGTTAAAAAATATCTAAATTAAAAGAGAATTTTCTTATTGGCTCCCTTTGGAATTTTTTTTAGTGGGGAAACCATTCACAATTGATGCATATTTTAAGGGAAAAAATGTCCAAAATTGAAATGATGTATATTTTAAGAGAAAAATGTGCAAGATTGAGAGACTAATGCTCAATCCTTCTATCCCAAATGCTGAAATTTTAAATGTTAAATCTCCTAAAAAAAAGATCAAAGATGTCAACCTAAAAAAATATTGCTTGTTTAGAATGTTTAGTATTATTTAGTATGTTATTTCACTAATAAGCCAACATGACATATAAATTCATTTGATGTTTTCTTAGAAATTAGAGAATATATATTATATTTAGTTACGGCCCCCCGAAATTTTTTTTTAGCTTCACCACTAATCCTCGGAAAATTATCAAATATTCTTGAAGTATATTAATGACATATTCTCTTTTCTTATATATATGAATGATGAGTCACATCATAAATTTGATTAAATGGATCCATCATTCATGTAAAAGAAAAAGTACGCCATTAATGTACTCCGGAAGAATTATATAATTTCTCATAGTCCCTGGCTTTTTAAAAAATTTAAATTCCTCCTATATTTTTTTTAATAAAAAAATTATATATAAAATTTAATTAATGGTCCCTTAGATTTAAAAAACTTTGTAGTACATTTATATAAATAACTAATCCATCATTTTGTTTTCTCTCTTAATACTCTTATATCATACGTAGTTTATTAAATCAAAGCATATTCAAGATATAAGTTTCTACAAATAAATAAATCTTTTTAATAAAAACCTTCTTTATTTTCCAAAAAACAAAACATTTTTTTTTTGGCAAGTGGAGAATTAGAGATATTGTCACTTTTTTTTTTTTTTAGAAGAAGGATTTCATGGTCAAGAGTTAGGATTCGTATTGCATTTTTTATCTATGAAAAATAAAGTTTTTCTTTAGTTTTTATTATTTTATATTTTTCTTATATTGCCTTGTATGTGTTTAGTGATGTAAGGTGACGTTTGTTATTAAAATTATTTAAAACTGATTGATTTATTTATAGTTTCATCATTTTTAAAACTATTAGTATACTTTAACATTATAATATCTAAATTATTTAAAAAAAATTATTGATCTAAAATATTTAAAGAATATTAATTATTTGAGTTATATAAGATTAACTTGGTGTAAATAATTTTGTTATATATGAGAAAATAATATATGTTAATCATGTTTTTATATATATATATATATATATATATATATATATATATATATATATATATATTTATATTGGACCTGAAGAAATTATGACTCCACCACCACCACACAGACTTATAGTCTTAACCCAGACATGGACCCCAGGCCATGATTAATTTGCTAAAATATCACACACAAGAGCCAGAGCAACTGAGCAGGGACCTGATATACTAAGGCCTTTTTTGATAGGAAGGATAAAAGAATGGGAGAGAATAAAATATAAGGAAGATTGGGAAAAATGAAAGAAGAAATTATTTTCCATTATATCTTTTTATGGAATTTAGAGAAAATAAATCATTTTGTATTAAATTCCTATTATTTCTTTTTCTTTTTCAAGATAATTCCCATTATATCTTTGTATGAAATTGTTTTTAATAGATTAGAGCATTCACATCCGTTTTTTTAATATTTTTAGCTACTTTACCTCTTCAAAACCTACTTTATTTATTTTACCTCTCAACATTTATAACATACTCACATCCCACTCTTTATTTTACACTACATTCTATTAAAATATTATTAAAAAAACTAATTTTTTTTTTCCCAAACTCCCCCAACACCCACCCACATCCATGGCAGCAACCAAGTACCCCAACACCCACCCACACCCACGGCAGTAACCAAGTCCTTCACCGCCCTAGCCGCCACAAAACCACAACCACTAGCTCCTTCGCCGCCCCGACCACCAACACCAGCTCCTTCGCCGCCCCAGCCGCCACAAAACCCAAACCCATGACCACCTTCAAAACCCAGACAGCCGCCACAAAACCTGCAGAAAAATCCAAACCCAAACCCATGGACTTCTTGGAGAAGACGGTGGAGGAAAGCGACGACCGAGACTCTAACAAGAAGTAACGCCGACGAAGCTGACTGCGGGAGCACAAGGTTGCCGCTTGCCGGAGTTCCAGATTTTCAGAGGAGAGGAGTTGTGAGGGAGAGAGAAATGGGTCCGAGAAGATGGAATAAAAAACGAAGGAAAATAGATTTACATGAGCAACAGTAGTCGGTATCTTTACCGACTACTGTAGCAACTTGTAAAAATTTGAGCAATAATACAATACCGGATGCGGGTGTTATTTAAGCACATTTGATGAATAGTGTTATTTATTTTTGCTAAAAAACCGGTTTAACTAGCGGGATGAGAATGCTCTTAGATGGATAAGAATGTCAAATCATTTATGTAAGACAATATTTTCTCTCATATTTTTCTTTCATTTTGAGAAGACAAATGGTGGGCCCAGATGAAAAAAAAATATTCATCTCTCCCTTTTTCTCCTTTCCATCCACTTTTTCACTCTATCAAACAAAGAAAATAGGAATTTTGTCCAAAAAAAGCCCTACAATTTTAACTTATGACAAATCAAACCCCATATTTTTTTTAATATGTTACTTCAATCTTGCACTTTTATTATTGTGTCAAACACTTAACAAAATATGAAATACTTGACACTATAGATGGGGTTTTGTTTGTAAGAATAATGAAAATATAGGGTTTAATTAAAGTGGCACATTTAATAGGTTTAATTTGTCATAAGAATAAAATGGATCAAGATCCTCTAGAGTTCTTAGGGAACTCTACCACATAGAGTTCCTTTAATCTTGACCATTTATTTAAAATAAATGGTCTAAATTATTCCAACTCATCAATCCATCAATAAGATCCCTAAAATAATGGTTTTAAAAAACACTCATTAACCCTAACATTAACTCTGTTATACTAACAGTAGGTGATTGATGGGGGTCCTTATGTTTTGTATATGCCTTCTTCTTCTTATTATTGTTCTTCTTCTACTTCTACTATGGCCTCTCATAAAAAAATCCTCCACTACCCTCAAACCCAAATTTCCAGAATATAATAAGAAAAACCCAATATAGAGATGTTCAAATCTCAAAGATCACCAAGTGCTTCAAAGGTTCCTAAGGCGTACGAGTATATAAAATATAACATTGGGATTGGATTAGATATTAATTTCAACTTTCAACTATTTTCAAGGAAAAAAAAAAAAAGAATAGAACTTTTTCCTCGTCAAAGTTCTTTAATTGAGTCCAAATGATGAGAATGCATCAAGACAGTTATCTAAACTTTTATTCATTAAAAACTTTGTCTCTTGCCTCAATGTATTTTTTGCTCAAAGATTTTCAAGCTTACTATATATCTATGCCAGGAGCTCCCCTATGTAGGAAGAAGAAGTTGAGTCTCCAAAAGAGAAGAAGTTGAATCTCCCTCGACGCTACAACTGAAGCGTTCATCTCCTTTGCAATAGTTTTGGGTCATGTGACTAACGGAGGAGGGGGTAGGGGTGAAGATGTTAGGTTAATGAAATCATTATTTTAAGGATTTTGTTAGTAGAATGATGAGCTGTATTAATCTTGACCATTTATTTAAAAGGAAAGATCAGGATTAAAGGAACTCTATGTGGTAGAGTTTCCTATAAACTCTAGAGGATCTAGATCTGAATAAAACTATAGAGTTTTTTCTTCTTCAAGAAAACACACTCAAAGCAATAAAATATAAGGGAAAGTACACTTTACCCACTTGTAGTTTGATCCATTTACAGGTTGCCTACCTGTGGTTTAAAAATTGACACTTTACCCACCTAAGGTCCAATCTGTTTACTCCGTTACCCACTGCCGTTAAAAACAAAAAACAAAAAAACATAATAATAACAAAACACTATCCTCCCCGGATCTCTCATGCCCGACCACCAATCAACATTACCACCAACGGTGATGGTTATCCTTTTCAGCCCAAACTCAAGCACCCCCCATTGTTAAGACTATACTTGATGATATGCGATGCAGTCCCTGCCTTTAATAAAAATAAGTAGGAAGCATCGACAACAAGAGGCCTTCAAAGAACTGGCGATTTCTTTATTCCTTTGGAGCCGGTGAGTTTACAGCGCACCAAAAGGCCATTATCTACAACCTTGACTAATCGTGTAAAACAATAAAAATGCACTTATGTCAATGAAAATGCAAATAAAAAAAATTAAATGTTATGATTCAAGGAAGTGCCTAGCAAAATATGCGTTATATCATAATCATTGGCGTTCTATATGATCATTTATATAACTTATATCAAATCTAATAGAACTTCGACTTGAGATCTTATAAGTTCTATATGACCATTTATATAACTTATATCAAATCTAATAGAACTTCGACTTGAGATCTTATAAGTTTCATACACGCTATGTTGTGAAAATTAACTGTTTGTGCAAGATTAAAACACAAGAATTTACATATAGGGAGAAAGCTTCACTAAAAGAAAATAGAAAGATTATAACAGTGACACTAGGACTCTTTCAAAGAACCCAAATCTCAAATACACTCTAACTCTCTCTCACACTGCTTAGAGAATAAAACCAAGAGAAACAACCTTCTCTAATTTATTCTACTATTGCGGCACACATTGAGAGCAAGAGAACTTTGCTATATATATATATAACAATAGTCGGCTGCTTCATGAATCCTAAAAGCAATAGAAAAACTCTATTCCAAGCCACCTAAGTCGGTTACTAAAGTCCTACAACCAAAAGGAATTCCATTTGAATTAGGTATCATAGTCGGCTATGAATACATGGGTTATAATCCCATGTGCACTCACACTTGTAACCCATTCAAGCCACCAACTCAACACACTCTCATATAAACCAATTCACATATTCATGAGCAGATCTCTGGCTTACCAAAATTCTTGACTATTTTGCTTGGCTTGGATAAATTACTTATTACTCAATCATATTGAATATCAAGGTCTTCACCTCAGAAAATTACTTTGTCGGTAGACTAGGGGTCCAGAGGCTAAACTTTGATAACAACATTCTGTTTTTGACAATATTTTAAAGTTTTCCATTGATGCTGTTGTTGATGGTGGTTACTCGTCGTTAAATCCCTTGAGATTCTCGCTAATTATTCGCAGATCCAATGGCAATTACTGAATACCAAGGTCCCCTCAATCACTTAATTTATTGCCCGTGAGGTTGATGGGATTGATATTATATTTGCTCATTTCAGATTATGTTTCTACAGTTGTAGTTTCAGTTCGGGCTGTAAAGGATAACCACCACCGTTGGTGGCAGTGGTGATTGGTGGTCGAGTGTGACAGTTCCGGTGAGGAGAGAGGAGCTAGTGTTTTGTTTTGATATGTTATTATTTTATTTTTTTTGTTTTTAATTGTAGTGGGTAACGAAAGTAAACAGATTGGACCTCAAGGTGGGTAAATTATCACTTTTTAAACCACAAATAGATAATTTAAATGACCTAAACCGCAGTAGGTAAAATGTACTTTCTCCTAAAATATATGTGTGTATAATTCTTTAGGATTGCTCTCTGAATTACTGTATTGCGCAGCATTTCTATTCTCCTACCATTGGTATTAATATGTTTTTCCTTCTCGATGAGCTTCTTTTTTTTTTTCTTTTTTACTTTTAAATATTGAATACAGAAACAATGCAGAAATGCATGCATGGTGTCCAGTGAATGCAACTTTCTTCTGTAATCCGTCAATTTGGTTTTGCCAATAGTTACTCAATGTGGACTGACAGTGTACATATGCTAATATGCTGCGTGCAGCCTGTAGAACTGCAAATCTAATAATTCAGTTTTTATAATAACAGCAGATTATAGCATAGCGTGCATGTGTGTGTACTATCCCTCACAAAATACTGGAAGGCAGTAGCTAACATATGTAAGCATGTATATATATATTTATAGATTTTAGAGTGGTGAACATGCACAGCAATTATTTAATATCAAAATAGTTAAATCTAAATCTTCACCTTTTGTTTTCTCAAAATAGTAAAGCTATGAACATGCACAACAAATAATCATAACATTTTTACAATTGTTGATGTGGCAAGTTGTTAGTAGCAAGCAATAAAATGATGTAAGTGGTGAATCCAAATGAGAATTAATAAAAACCTATCAAATCAAATGTTGTAAAATGTTGTAACCATTTGTTATGTCCGTACGTAGTATTACTCTTCTCCTAAACCAAACATTAATTAGTCAATTTGGGACAGAAACTGAATAGCACAACTATAAGGATACTAGAATTAGTTTCGGCTCAACACTATAGGCAAGTGAGGCCATGGCCTAAGGCTCCCAAATGATAGAAGGCCCTCAATTTTAGCCAATAAAATCTTATTTAAAAAAAAAAAAAAATGTGTGTGAGACATTAAAAAAAATGGGTAAAACTTAGGTATAATACTTTAGGTTCCTCAAGTAAATTTTTTTTTTTTTAATTGAAAAGGTGGGGAAAGGGGGATTTGAATCCTAGATATTTCCGTTAGAAATACCAGAAAGTGTCAGTCTAGTTATAAGGCTCTTTACAGTTTCCAAATTAAATTAAAACAAATAGTTGCATTACATTTAATTTTCATTGAAAAAGAAAATATTATTTGTGTTTCTTTAGTCAATACAATTATGTGTTTGAATTTAATTAAAGAACCTAATGTATTATACCTAAGAAATTATGCCTAAATTTTACCCAAAAAAATAATTAGAACAAGCTCTCTCTCTCCAAAAAAAAAAAAAAAAAAAATTACCAACAAAATTAACTATGTCACAAAAAAGATTATAGTATCAATTGAAAAAGTGATGTTGGTAATAGAACTTGAATACAAAAACTTAATTAGTATTTACATCTCAAAAAGTAATAAAAAGAATTTAAATGAAAAAAATTATTATATAGAAAGTTAATAAAATTTAATAAATATTTAAATATTGGAAAATACCTTATTTAAATTTTCGGCTTAGGCCCCAGAATTCCTTGAGCCAATCCTAATTAGAATTAATCATTCCTCTCATTAATATTCATCTACTCAATAATTACGAATGAAAACCACCAATGGTCCTCACCGAAACATTCTTATCCAACATCGAGCAGTGAATGTAGTTGGTGATACTTGAATGTTATAAATAAATTAAAAATTGTTCAGTTTCCAACTCTTTCATCCTATAATAGATCAAATGGTTGACACAAATTAAACTGGGAAATAGTTCAGCTGGTGAAGGAGTGGGATCGAGGCTTTGCCCTCAAATCTAGTTAGAAATTAAATAAAAAATAAAAAATTATTGAGATTACATTGACATTTTAAGAGGAAGAAAAACTGAAACCGTGTGAATAGGAAAGTTGAAGTTGCATACCATAAAAAGGGTCATTCTACAATACCCACACTCTTTTTGTAAACTCAATTGAAAGAATAAGTACAAAGATGTTGGTACTTTAGAAAATCCCCTTGAATTACAGTAATTATATAACGTACCCACATGAAGAATTACATAAAGAAAGAACAAAGACTTTAGAAAATCCCCTTGAATTACAGTAATTATATAACGTGAACATTTAGAAAAGAGACCCATATTCCACAATTAGAGCATATCCCAGCAATCTATACGACTATACTACAAAACAGACATTTAGGAGATCCTATCACAATTGACAGTTTGGGGACATTTTTTTGTTTTGCTAATCAGTTGGGGACATTTTTTATTGAAGGTCTTTTGCAATATCATACTAGCTTTTCAACTTCAAAATAGCCACCCTTGGACATTCACTAGGGGCTAGGGGCTATGCAAAATTCAACTATAACTCTATAAGGACCACTTACCATTATTGTTATATATATGATCATGATACTGTCAACCGTCAAGGACCCCTTACCATTTATTGTTCTATACTTCTGTTTTTTTTTTTGCTAAATGGGAATCTTCATTAAACAACAACCGCAATACAAGAGAAATCTCTAAACCACGCCTCTTCAAGAAGAGATGGGAGATTGTTAGGGAAATACAAAACTGGGGAGAGTCTTGAAGGGACCAACTTGGCTAATGTGTGTGCCACCATGTTGATCTCACGGCTCACCCAACAAAAAGAGCAAAAACTAAACTCTCTAGCTAAATGCTTAACGTTATCACAAATAACCGAAATACTCCAGTCCGCATACTTAGGATCTGCCACCAAGGCATCAATACACACCTTTGAATCACTTTCAATCATTATGTTACTCCAAGACTCTGATTTGGCAAGAAGAACAGCCCAATGAATAGCTGTAGCTTCAGCTATCAAAGGGTCAGAAGTCACCACTGATTTTGCCCAAGCTTTTATCAACAACCTGCCTTCATCCCTTGCAATGACTGCAATTCTTGCTGAGGTAGGTAGGATAGCCGCATCCACATTTAGTTTGATACTACCAGGTGATGGAGGACACCAAAAACTCTTCTCAGTGGCTGAAGCACCAGCCAGTCCAGTAATAGCCCGCCAATGTTCAATGATTTTAAGCTCAAGAATTTTAATTGAGACTAGGGGACTTTCTAAATTGTTAGAATGAACATACCTGTTTCGGTAATTCCAAATGGCTTCCAAAATAAGGGCAAATTGCACCGATGATTGAATGGAAATTGACCTGGGGTTTAATGAGGTCGAAGGTGGGACTGGTGGGTTCACAACCAGCTTAACCACATCCATTTCAGAGGCCACTGGTAACAGATCAGCTCGAATTCCCCAACTAATCCCGAACCAAAATATTCTGGTGACTTCGCACTTGAAGAACAGATGGGAGATAGACTCCACTTCAACACCACAGAGCGGACATAGTGGAGAGCCTTTGGAGAGTCTAGAGAAAATATTCAAATTAGTTGGAAGAGCATTGCACCCTATCCGCCAAATCAGAGTTTTGAGTCTCTCATGCAATTTGCATTTCCAAAGGGCTTTCCAGCACGGGTCCGGGTGCAAGGCCATGTGTGACTCAGATGTAACTTGTATACCGATTTTACCGAGAAAACACCCTTCGGATTAGCAATCCAACAAAGTTTGTCCGGCGAAGGCCGAATAGGCAAGTGAATTCGGCATATAGCGTTGACTGAATCCGCATCAAAATGTTCTTGAAGAAGATTTACATTCCATGAAGGGTGATCCGGGTTGATGAGGGAAGACACTAGCATCGGATTGGGAGGAACCAGAGAATCTTTTGGTGTAGGGAGGAAACCTGGAATCCAAGGAACCCACGGATCCTTCCAGCAGTCAACACTTTTGCCGTCCCCAATAAGATAGCAGGCACCCTTGCAAATAACGGCTTTCAATTTATCAATCGCTCGCCATGTGGTTGACGCGTTTTGGGTGGGTCACTATTAATCCAACCATGCCGAACTTTGTACTTGCTTCTCAATGCGTTCATACAGGGGCTATCTCGGCCAGAGGCAACCATCCAGGCAAGCTTAGAGAGTAACGCGTCATTGGTGTGTTTAGCTCTTTGGAAACCCAAACCTCCACTAGCTCTCGGGGTACAAAGATCCGACCAAGCTTTCCAGGCCAAGAAGCGACCAGAATCATTACTTGGGTTCCACCAAAAGCGCCGGACAGCAGCATCCATCTTCTCACAAATAGCTACTGGAACATTGGAGGAGGAGAAAGTGTAGGAAGGGAGCGCTAAGGCCACTGATTTTATAAGAGTTGCCCTGCCGGCCCAGGATAGTGCCTTACTCCTCCAACCCAATAATCTGGACTCAAGTTTATCTTGCAAGAATTTGAAGTCCTTGATTCTGCTTGAAGAGTTAAATAACGGAGAGCCAAGATACTTGGCATTTGGTTGGATTTTCTTCATGGCTAGCATTGACTTCAGCTCTCTTCTTCTAGCACAACATACCAGTTTGGAGAAAATAAGCCCAGATTTAGACCTGTTGATTAACTGTCCAGACCAACTACAGTACTTATCAAGGCATTCATCTAAAATCTTCACTTCCCTGCAATTAGCCTTAGCAAAGACCATAATGTCGTCAGCGTACATCACATGAGTAAATGCTGGACCAGCCACATTCATCTTGACTCCTTTGACATTACCAGACAGAAACTCTCTATCTATTAGCCTAGAAAGAACTTCTTGGCAGATAATAAAGAGGTATGGAGAGAGTGGATCGCCTTGCCGGAGACCCCGAGATGGCTTGAAATATTTAGTCATACCTCCATTGACCAGAATAGAGAAAGACACTGATGAGATGCACTCCAGAATCCAACCTATAAACTTCGCAGAGAACCCAAATCGAATTAGCACCGTTTTGAGGAAGTTCCAGTTTACTCTATCATAGGCTTTTTGAAGGTCGAGCTTCATGGCGACAAAACCCCCTTGAACTTTACGAATTTTGAAGCTATGGAGAATTTCTTGGACTATCAACTGATTCTCTGCAATCCAACGGCCCGGAATAAATGCAGACTGTGCTGGAGAAATCAAGCTCGGAAGAACACCTCTTAATCTGTCCACTAACAGCTTGGAGATAATTTTATAGGTCGTATTACAGAGACTAATAGGCCGATAATGGTTGATAGTAGAAGGGTTTTTAATTTTAGGAATGAGCACAATAAAAGAAGAGTTCATTTCCTTTAGAAGCTTACCTGAACTGAAGAAATTCTGGACTGCCTTAATCACTGCGTTGCCCACAATGTGCCAATACTTCTTGTAAAACAGAGGCGGGAGGCCATCTGGCCCTGGGCTTTTCAAACTCTACATGTTGAAAACCGCTTCCTTTATCTCACTATGGGTAGGCATTAGGCAGAGATGGGCATTTTCGGACTCAGAAATACAGGGGTGAATTAAGTTCTCCAAGTCCACTGGGCAGGATGTGACCTGTTCTATACTTCTGTTACCACTTACCATTTTTTGTCTTATGATAACATCATTTGTCATTTGTCAAGGACCACTTGTTACAATTTTTGTCCTATGATACTTTCTGTCAGCTATCAAGGAGCACTACAAAACAAAAAATCTCGTACAGTGTATGATTTTACTGTCTGCTATTAAGGTCCACTTCATTTATTTGATTTGAAGAACAAACACTTTTTTTTTTTTGATTTGAAGAACAAACACTTCGTGCTTACGTTTGGGGATGGGCAACTGAGACTTCTTGGCCCGCACAAGCGATCCTCATAATTCTTGCGCACGTTATTGCGTTATTTATAAAGAGATAAGGCTACATTTGCAGTGGAAAAAGTATCTCTTATAATTGTCGTACCAAAATACACCATACTTGGAAAAAAATACATGTCTCTTATAAGTGTGGCATACCAAATTACGTGTTACTTGGAAAACAGAAGAATTTTTTAAGGACAGAGTTTGGCTTATTTGTAGCCAGCTTATTACAACCCATTACGTGGCAACTAATAAGATCATCCACGTGTACTTTAGTCACATGACCTATTTAATAAGTCAATGTGATTTATTTAAATAATATATGTGAATAGTCTTATAAGCTGCCACCTAGTGGGTTATAGCGAACCGGTTACAAACCAGTTTGTAACCAAACCTTCTCCATTTTTTAATAGACATAGTTTAGCTTACAAAGCAGTTTGTAGCAAAAGGCTACATACCAATTATGTGGCAACTCATAAGACTATCCAAGTGTACTTTTAGTCACATGACTTATTTAATGAGTAATGTAACTTGTTTAAAGTGTGGCATACGACAAGAACAACCCAACGGTAAAAGCTAAACTCAAAAGGATCTCTAAACACAAATTAAGAAAAGAGAGTGTTTAGAGATACTTTTTGAGTTTAAATGGACAGAAATTCCAAGTAATGAATAAAAAATAAACAGAGTTTAACTACAAACCAGTTTGTAGTTCAAGATTACAAATCAATTATGTGACAATTCATAAGAGCATCCAAATGTACTTTTAGTCATATGACCTATTTAATGGGTCATGTGACTTGTTAAATAATACATTTGGATGGTCTTATGAGTTGTCACATAATTGATTTGTAGCCCTATGCTACAAACTGCTTTATAGCTAAATTCTGTCCATTAAAAATTCTATTGTTTTCCAAGTAACATGTAATTTGGTATACCACACTTATAAGAGACATTGTTGGAAGTGACTTTCTTTCCTTAATTTAATCTTTTTGTGCTCAAATTTGTACAAACAATATAGATTCTTTAATAAAACTATGTTGGCTTTTACTCAAAAAAGAAAAAGAAAAAAGTTAGACATTACCATTCATATATATGATCATAGATGACTTGAACAATCCGGGATTAGAGATCTTTTGCACTACTAGTTGGCTCCTCTAGCATCATAAAAATAAGAAACGCTTGGGACTTCAAAGTGTATGTCCATCTCTGGATGCTTTAGTCTGGAAAGCAGCAGATTTTGTGATTCATTACTTGGAGATTCTTGCTAGCAATAACAATGAAATGAGAACTCTGAAGAAAATGTTGCCTTTGTCTTTACTTTCACTGGAGTAACCCTCCTTCCCTTGAGCTCTTTCATGCTCAGGTTTGTACAAACATTTTAGATTCTTTATATTAAATTATGCCAATTTTACACACACACAAATATATATATATAATTCGATGGTTGGGAGAGAGATTTGAATCATGGTTCTCCTCATCAAGGAAAACATGAATGCTAGTTAATTAAGGTCCGAGACTCTTGGCATTTTGTACTCGTTTGTTTTGATTCCACCAATCTACCACATGTTATTAACTCATTAGATTGATCCCCCCTTTCCATATGCTATAACTATCGAAATAATTGACTTAATATGACTTAATATGAATACTAGTTCTTATCAAAAAAAATATGAAGACTAGTTAAGCTGCAAGACTCTTGACATTTCGTACTCGTATGTTTCGGTACCACCAATCTACCACATGTTATTAACTCATTAGATTGATCCCCCCTTTCCATATGTTGTAACTATCGAAATAATTAACTTAATTGGACTTAATATGAATACTAGTCAAGTTGCAAGACTCTTGACATTTCGTACCCGTATGTTTTGGTACCACCAATCTACCACATGTTATTAACTCAATAGATTGATCCCCCCTTTCTATATGTTGTAACTATCGAAATAATTGACTTAATATGACTTAATATGAATACTAGTTAAGTTGCAAGACTCTTGACATTTCGTACTCGTATCTTTCGGTACCACCAATCTACCACATGTTATTAACTCATTAGATTGATCCCCCCTTTCCATATGCCGCAACTATCGAATACTTGACTTAATATGCCTGTCACGATCGATAATACTTTCTCATTCAGTGGGGGTTTCAATCTTTTTCGGTGTCTGCTATACGATAATACTTTCTCATTCAGTGGAGGCTTCAATCTTTTTCGGTGTCAGCACTGATAATAGAGCACCCTACCTGCTCAGTTCAATCTATTAACATCAAGGAGTATGGTATGTGCGACACTACAAATAGTATTTCTCTCGATATATATGTTCTAACTGATAGGTTTATGTCGTGACATTGTGTTAAGATGTTTATACATTATTGGCCAAAAATTGACATTTTGTCTTCAAATTTTCGGTTTATTGTTATGTACAGTACAATGTGAGTTACAGGTTTGATGCAGGGTGTGTTTATTGGCCTCAATCACGACCGTGACTAATATTATATGCAGGCAACGGAGTAATGTGATGTCTATACTCTATATGGAAGCTCATAATCAATGATTAAATGTCAACCAAGTAGATTGGGCTTGTGATGTCCAATGTTTAGAGAAATTATTCATTCCATCATGTAAACACGTCAGCGGTCCATGCACCCAACGAAAACAAATCACACTAAAAGTATTCAAATTGTAGAATAAAAAATAAATAAAAAATTGTTGAGATTGTCGTTATTGGTTTACTGCTAATTTTTATGAAGAACTGAGGAGTTTGGCCGACATAAACAGGGACTAATTCATCTTCAATGAAACCTTGTGGACTGTAGTACAGGTGTAGAGGCATGGAGACAATCTATTAACGAAAGCATAGTAATTACTTGAAGGGATGGAGGTTAAATTTAATTTTTGATCTTTTAAACATTGATGCAAAAGCAAAACTCTTTATTAAGTCTCTTTGCCGAAAGAATGAGAAGCACTCAAGTTTCTAAGAACGGTGAAGGAACCTGCTTTGACAGTGAAATAATGTTTAGAGGGAGTGGAGTGGTGGAGTTTGGGCACAGGATTCATGTCGAAAAATGGTGGAAGCCAGATATGGGATTCTGGGCGACTATTTGGTCTTTTTTAAATTTTTGTTTGTTGTGGCTATGTGTAGCTGAATCATTAAATTCAAATACATGACATTTTTTATGAATTGGGTGGATGGATTACCTGATTCACTTGGTGAACTAAATGATTTCTCAAACCTTAAGAAATGTCACTAATGTTGGGTTTAAGACTTGTAAAATATTGAAATCCAAGCAAATTGTTTGCAGAAAAAACAATCAAATAATCCGAGATACCTAAGAGCAAATATTTGTCAATTTTCAACTGCAAATATTAAAATTATATGCTTTTTTTTTTTTTGGGGGGGGGGGGGGAGAGGTGGGGGGTGTATAGCAAGGCCAAATCATCAAAGCAGTCCATTTTTCATTTTTTCCCCAAGTCAAATGTTTTGAAACACAATTCTCTTGCATCCAAATTTGACCTCTTTAATTTGAGCACACTCCCAATAATCTTGACAATCATTTCTTTTTAAGTTGTTAATCATTATCCATTCTAAATGCTAGTATAAAATCACATCGCACGAATCTGGGATAACCGATGCCATAGTTATTCAATTGCCCGTAGAGCACCGAGCAATAAGATCTCAATTGGCATGAGCCAAAGATAAACATAAAACAAGAGAATGTTGTGGCAAAAAAATATGGTAAAATTGAGATCCTTGCTTAAAGCTGTGCTAAAAGATGAAGTAAATCAAGCTTATTTCAAATGTTACAAATACAAACCGTGCATTCATAAAAGCACATACAGATGGGAGAGGAGCAATACAACCAAGACAAATGCACATTACATACAAGAAATCTAAGTAGCTACACAATAGGGGTAACCTCCCCTTCCCCAAGTTCTCTCTCTGTTTGTATTACACTATACAACAAAAGAGCCTAATTACAAGAAACAATCTAAAAAATTGATCATACGAACTACAAGCACTTCCTTGCAAAAATATTGGCATTATTTATATTTGCAAATAATCAAAGATATTCTCAAGACTTACGAGACAACAATGGCTCCAATTGAGGATCAATGTCCTTCGAAGTTAAAGGATTTTGGATGCCTGACTCCAAATGAGATGTTGACAAATCCTCCCCTCTCTGTTTCAATAACCTATGAAACAAACCCGGTTTATCATCAAGACCTGGTGTCTTAGACGTTTCTTTTAAGCTCTGAACATGCTGAAGGCAAACTTGCACAGCATCATGCACTCTCACAAAGTACCACTCTTTACCAATCAGCTCTACAACACTAGATCTTGATAAGGTGAGCAGAACTTCTCTGTTTGGATTGGAAATGGCAATCTGCAAAGATCCCAGATGTAACCAATAACATTACGGTTATGGTCACGAGAGATTCTAAGAGTTCAAGAAAAAACATTTATAAACTTCAACAAGAGGGCACTGAACCTGGATGTCCCGTAATTTGTACTCCTGATACAAGTCTTTCAGAGCTTGAACAGCACTAGAGTCTATATACGTCACAGCTGCAATAACGATAACAAAAATTTGGAATGTAAATATAAGAACCTAATTTCAATGAATTGTATGAGCAAAGGTTTATAGAATAAGGAGGTTAAGAGTTTTATTTTATAGCATCCTTAACTCACTTCAAACTGGCAATCAATGAGGGAGACAATCCAAAATATTCATAATAGAAAACCATTTATGTTGACAAACAACTCATAATAATTAATATCGAGTCAACATTAAAAAGTGCCATGCATTAATCATCTATGATTGTGCTAGTACTGTAACATTCATATGAACCGCATTACTAGTATGCCATTGTATACTGTATTAGCAACTAATTAACTTCATGGCGTGAAAAAGATCTTGTGAATATGTATGGATGATACCAGCTGATGCCATAGAAGGTAATATGATGAATAGGGGAAAGAAAATATTGCATATAAAAGCTTAAGAGGCTCACATGTAAAGTAAAACTTCAGATAGAAGCTATTAAATCAAAATAAATATATTTTACATATACTCATAAAAATAAAAATATATATATATATATTTTACATATACCAATTTGAACTCTCTTCCTCTCAACAGTGAATCTTTCTTGCCTAATAAAGAGTTTCTTGCTTCTTTTTATTTTTTTATTTTTTTGGCTTCAACAAAGAGTTGAAAATATAACAACTTATTTGTTAGAATAGTTTGGAGTATACTTACCCAAAAAAAATAATAATAATACAGAATACATCCAACATCTTCATAGTGGATATGACTAATAGAACTCAAAGTGGATGAGTAAGACTTACGTGCCATCTCTATAATGACGAAATAAATTCTTTCAACTTCTGGCCCACGACTAGTGGATCTATCAACATCAACTTCATATTCCCGTAGCCTGACAGAGAACATACATGCTTAAATTTTATTTTTTTAACTTGGGGAAATTGGCAAGAACTACTCAACTGTGATATAAGCAATATGAATTAACACGAGTACAATGGGAAAGCCAGTATGATCGGATTTTATCAATATAAGAAAGCATGAATCTTTACCTGTCTTTTATGTAACTTATGTTAGCAAAATATATAGGTGCATCAATCCGAACAATCACAATTCCATTGTATGTATATGATTCAGGATACTGTTGAATGTTTCTATAAACAGTGGTGCCTGGAAGACGGCCCAAGACAGCTGCAATACACACCAAATTAATACTTAGAAGATTCAGGTATTAGAATATCTGAGTCCAGAAGTATTCAAAATTGAAGCTAAATACAATTGCAAACAAAAACAGTGCCAACATTGAGCTCCTAGATTTTATTTCTATCCCAAATGCACGAAGGGAAAACATTTTTTTCAATACCAGAGCCCTCTAAAGGAATTATGTCTTTTGAACAGAGAAATGATTAAGAAATCTGACTTAATGAAGTTTATTAAAGACGTGATGATGTAAACTTATGAAGCCGCTAACAAGAAATGAGAAATAAGATTGCTGCAGCTGATATTAAATAGTAGAAGGCTTGATCAACAAAATAAATAAAATAAAAAGATGACAACAATTATCACAAAAAAAATAACGAATACAGACTAGACCTCATCTTAAAAATACAAAGCACGCATATGCATAATATGCTCTAATAAATGGAGCACCATGGCTCATCTAAAAAATGCGTAGACTCCATGATAAAATGAGGCCACTTACCAATATGTGGATTTGCTGATTCATGGATAACAAAAGCAAGCGAAACACCAACCTGCAATTTGAAAAGCATATTAAAATCGTAAAGATGAGTTTCTTCCAGGTTCAAAGTGAAAATCATGCAACCTACACACTTTTATTTAGGGTATATCTACCATCCTCCTCTAGGTTACACTAATGCAAATATCGTTGGATTGTCATGTGAAATATTCATTTTCCACAAAAGTGGACATACTCAATTTATCTATTAATTTTTTTTTTTTTTGATAGGTAAGATCAGAAATTTTATTGCAATAGAGTGTAGTGTGCATAAAGCATGAACACTAACACATCAAAGATATACATCATGAGAAAGCAGATACAAAGAAGAAATAAATTCAGGAATAGAAGTGCAACTAGAAAATCCCCAAGTTTTGGACCAATCAAAGAGGGTTTGTATAAAGCCCTCTAAAATTTGATTATCCGTTTTAGAAACATCCTCAAAAGTTCGTTGATTGCGCTCCTTCCAAATCGTCCACATCAAGCAAGCTGGTACGAAATTCCAAATGTCCGATGAATGCCGACCTAAACCATTCCACCAGCTATGCAGCAGCTCAGCCACTGTCCCAGACATAACCCAAAATATCCCAAAGGCCTTAAAGATCCAATTTCACAGAGCACCAGCAACATGGCAATGGAGAAGGAGGTGCTCAACAGTCTCACCATTGCAACAACACATACAGCACCAGCTGGTTATAGAGTACCCTCTCTTGCGAAGATTCTCACAAGTTAGGATTTTCTGCCAAGCCGCTGTCCAGACAAAGAAACAGGCCCTCCAAGGAGCTTTAGTACGCCAAATACATTTCCAAGGGAAGATTGAAGGAGGAGATTCCCTAAAGGATGAGTACCGGGAACGAACGTCGAATATGCCGCTATTCTTTAGGCTCCACCAAAGACCATCATCCACCACCCGTGAAGGACAATGAGTTTGAAGCAAACCCAAGAAAGAAGCAACATTATCAAGCTCCCAATCATTAAAATTACGCATAAAGGTCACCTGCCAATCTACCCGACCATTCTCGCGGACCAGAACCTCACTAATAGTGGCTGCCTTATTAGAAGCACAAGCATAGAGAGCCGGAAAAGAGTCCTTCAAAGGAACATCACCACACCATCTATCATGCCACAACCGAACTCTATTTCCCCTACCTACCTTATATTTCACATGAGCAGAGAAAGCGTTCCAGCCAAGCATGATGCCCTTCCATAATCCACAGCCATGAGAATCACGAGTCCAGCCCGTACTCCAATCCCCACAACCAGCCCCATGACACTCAACCAGCACACGTTTCCAAAGCCGGTTGTCCTCAACTCCAAATCTCCACAACCATTTGTCTAGTAAGGCCCGATTAAACGGCACCAGCTTACGAACACCTAACCCTCCCTTGGAAACAGGGGAACATACAATATCCCATTTCACCAAGCAATGTTTAAAAGTGTCATCCGACCCACCCCAAAGAAACTTCCGTTGAATTTGCTCAATTCTCTTCGCAATACTACAAGGAATAGTGAAAAGAGAAAGATAAAAGGTAGGGAGGCTAGAAAGCGTACTCTTAAGAAGAGTTAGTCGACCACCTATAGAAAGATATAGTCTCTTCCAACCAGCCAACCGACGTTCCATCTTCTCTATGATAGGATTCCAAATCAAAGTGGATTTGAATGTAGAACCCAAAGGCATGCCAAGATAGTTCATAGGGAGGGAGCCTATGCGACAGCAAAGAATATCAGCAAGGACCCGCAAGTTCACAACATCCCCCACAGGGACTATCTCACTTTTACCCAAGTTGACCCTGAGACCTGTAGAGGCTTCAAAGCAAGTCATAGCCAATCTAAGGTACATCAATTGCACTGGATCCGCATCACACATAATCATAGTATCATCTGCGAACAGAATATGGGAAATACTCAACCCAGGCACACCACTTCGACTCGCTTGAAAGCCTCGAATTAAACCACTATCCTCCACTTTTTTCAAGGATCTTACTCAAAATTTCCATCACCAACAAAAAAAGAAGAGGGGAAAGGGGATCTCCTTGCCTCAATCCTCTAGAGCTACCAAAGTAACCTGCAGGAGACCCATTAATAAGAACAGAGTAACGAACCGTGGAAATGCAAGCTCGAATCCATCCTTGCCATTTGGTCCCAAAGCCCATAGTATCCAGAAGGTGAATTAGACAATTCCAATTCACATGATCGTAGGCCTTCTCAATGTCGAGCTTGCAAATGACTCCTGGCTGTCTCCGCTTTAGGCGGCTATCCAAACATTCATTGGCTATGAGGACAGAATCTAACATTTGGCGACCCCCCACAAAAGCATTTTGGGACTCAGAAATAAGGTCATCAAGCACCTCCTTGAGTCTATTAGCCAGTACCTTAGATAACAGCTT
This sequence comes from Fagus sylvatica, assembly GCA_907173295.1. Lineage (NCBI taxonomy): Eukaryota > Viridiplantae > Streptophyta > Magnoliopsida > Fagales > Fagaceae > Fagus > Fagus sylvatica. Next base: position 33,615,130 of record OU015769.1, read on the forward strand.
ATAAACACTTCCAATCAAGCTGATAGGTCTAAAGTCCTTAATATTCCTAGCATCATTCTTCTTAGGGATAAGGGCAAGGAAAGTTGCATTCAGAGAGCTCTCAAACTGACCTTGATCGTAGACTTCCTCAAAAAACCCCATTATATCATCCTGAAGAACTGGCCAGCATTTTTGAAAAAATGCCATAGTAAATCCATCAGGCCCAGGGGCCTTATCCCCTTCAAGATCCTTCAGAACCTGGACTACCTCCTCCTTATCGAATCTCCTCTCCATTCTATCCTTAGCTTCCTCTCCAATAGAAGCAAAGGAAAGCCCATCCACATCAGGACGCCACTCCTCATTTTCATTGTAGAGCGACTTGTAGAACTGAACTACCTGATTTCTAATCTCAGATTCTTCTTCAAACTGAGTACCATCAACCTCAATGGACTTAATCTGATTGCGCCTTCTATGGGAGTTAGCCATCTTATGGAAAAATTTTGTGTTATTGTCCCCCTCTTTCAAGCAAAGGACCCGGGACTTTTGACGCCATGACACCTCTGCCAGATGAGCTAGGCGGTCCACCTCAAGTTTCAGCTCCTCCCTAAGAAGGCGTTCAGCATGAGTCAAGACACCTTGGAACTCTTTCTCATCCAATCTGAGGATATCAACCATTGCCTGATTTTTCTTGAGACCCACATCCCCAAAAGTATTTTTGTTCCAGGATTTTAAATCTCCCTTAAGAGCTTTCAGCTTCCTAGCCAAAACACGACTAGGAGGGCCGCTAAAAGAATATCCCGACCACCACCCTTGCACCAGCTCCACAAAACCCTCTGATTTCAACCACATATTCTCAAATTTAAAAGAACTCTTACCTCGAGCCATCCCACCAGCCTCCACTAAGATAGGACTATGATCCGATAGAGGACGAGGCAGCAGCTTCTGAGTTACATCAGGAAAGTGCTCCTCCCAGTCGACTGAGACAAGAACTCTGTCAATACGGGACATGGATGGCTGGTCCGATCCACTACTCCAAGTATACAACCTCCCTTCCAATGGCAAATCCACAAGATGATTAGAATCAATAAACTCAGAAAATTCCAGCATTCCCTGGCTGAAGTTTTGACACCCCAATCGTTCACCAAGGTAACGAATGATATTAAAGTCCCCAAACAAACATGAAGGAGTAGCCCATCTGTTACTAATCAAATTCAGCTCATCCCAAAAAGCTCCTCTTACACTCTCTGAGTTCGGACCATAAATGCCTGATCCAGACCAAATAAAGTTATCATCCAAACTTTTCCACTGGCACGAAACAGAATAGGTACCGATATAACAATCAAGCTTTTCCAAAGCCCTCTTGTCCCACATCATAAGAATCCCTCCTGCTGAGTTAACAGCGTTTAGAACCTCCCAACCCACATACATATTCCCCCAAATACTTCTAATGATCGACAGATTAGCTGCAGCCAGTTTGGTTTCCTGAAGGCAAACAACATCACCCTTCCAGTCCCTTAGAAGATTTTTCACAACTTCTCTCTTCCGAGGATTGTTTAATCCTCGAACATTCCAAGATAGAATTTTTAGTTTCATAAAAAAACATAATACCCCCTTCCATACCAAACTAGACACATACTAACAAGAGGCCTTAGCCTCCTTTCTTCCTTCATAATTAACTGAGGAAATTAGACTCCGTAATTCACGTTTACCTTTGTTCACCGAGCCTTTTGGGTAACGAGGACCAGTAGTCAATCTCAAACGTTTCCGTTCAGCATCAATACGGCGCAACAAAGAGATACACTCATCCTCAAAACCCAACAAATCCATACCCACTAGTTTCTTAAAGCCTTTATATCTTTGTTCAACCCATACTGACATAGCTTCCTCCAACGCAAGAATATCCCCTGTATAGCTCCTGTGTAAATGCAGCAAAATCCAGAGGTTCAATCCTGTCAAGTGGTGTGCATGAAAGAGGACTCTGAGTATCCCCCGTTGCATAATTCCCAAAATCCCCCAAGAGAGTAGAACCAGAAAAGGAGTCACTATTCCATGGTTCTTCCAATATGAAGCTCCCAAGAACTAGAAAAGGAGTCACTATTCCATGGTTCTTCCAATATGAAGCTCCCAGGCAAATTCGCCACCCCTTCCTTAGTCACTCCCGTTTCATCGGTATCTAGGGAGAACAGAACCAACAGTAATGAAATCTCCTCCTCAACATTCGACCTCACCGGCGAAGCTTCAATTTCACTCACAAATAATCTCTCGTCTTCAACCGTCGGAGGTATCGCCTGAGCTCTGGGTTCACAACACTTGTCTTCGCCGGAATCCACAGGAACGTCGTTGAAAACCCCCTCGGAATCCACGATCGAAGGCTCCGACGGTGTTTCCGAGTCAGAATCATCGTCTTCATCGGTTGAGTCACCAGTCGTTGACTCCGTGTTGAGCTCTTTGGTTCCGGAAGCTTCTCCAACACAGAACTGGCTAACCGAGTGCTTCTTTGTGTCCAAAAGACCATCTACCCCCTGGTTATTCATCATATTGGGCTGTTGGGCTTCCGAATCTGGAGGCCCACTGGTCTGCACTTCAGGGACTAACTTAAGCCCATTAGAAGCCCCAAGCCCAACCCATTCCACAATCCTACGAGAACCCATAACAGTAATACGTAAAGTCCTGGACTTGGGTTTCCACACAAAATGGGAGAGGCGGGTCGGACGAGGTGCCTTAGTGGCCATATCCGTTTTTAGCCGAGGATCTTTCATCCCCGTATCATGATTCGTTACAGTTTTGGGAAGTAAAGGCGCGGATCCCGTGGTTTTTCGAAACGACCGTGATTTACGGACTTGCCGATTCTGGTTCCTGGAGACGTTACGGTTCCTCGAGACCCCTATCGCCGGAATCTTCTCCTCCGCCACGCCCAGCGGTTCTTCCCTATGTTTTGGGAACCACAACTTCACAAAGGAAGTATTTACGTACCTGGAACTCGAATAAGGACCACCCAGCCCCTCGCCGGCCTTCAGGCAGTCTGATGTTACCACGGTGGGCTCCACTATGGTATTCCGATATATCGAGAAACCTTCCACCGCGATTGGATAGGCAACTAACTTCTAGCACTCTGTATCCGTCTCTGAAAAATTCAAAGAAACCATCCAAAGTGCATGCCAGGGTTACGTATTTTTAATAACGTGTTAACTAGCCATCGCAATCCTCCCAGACCAAGCCACAGTGAACCCCGGAATCGTCCCCTACGTTCCATAATGTGATATGGATCCGTACGACCCCCATCAAAACCCAATGTGAAAGTTTTAGAATCAATGATAAAAATATTCCCGTTCCCCTCAGGCTGCACCCTTTTGATTTGTGCACCACCCACTTGAGAGTCAGAGATGTTAGGACAGGCTATGTGTGTTTGTGGAGGCCTATCTGGTTGAGAGATGATCGGTTGGTTTGGGGGATAGGTAGGTGTATATGGAGGTTTAGATATGGGGAGTTGATATGGTTGTGGGGTATGGTATTGAAGGATATGTGAGTATGAGAATGGATGTTGGGTGTTGACTGGTGCTGTCAGGTGGGGGAGAGGTTGGTTGATTTGTGGAGGAAGAGGGTATAAGGGTGGGGGGAGGGGGGAGAGCCATTTACATGTTCACAGTTGGTTCTAAACATTCTTGTGTGTAAATAGAGCTTGAAGAAGAATTCTGGATATATGCATTGGGACTCAAATTATTATCAGATGCAATATTCTAAAATGCTCTTCTGATCCCATTTTGGGGGTTTAAAGATGAAATTCCAAAAAAATGTTGCACAAAGCTTTCAAATATATTACATTGATTATTATCTGAGTCCCACTACAAACTACATAGCAAACTGCTTCAAGTACTCACCCCAACAAGGACACCGATCTCAATACCAAGGAACAATGTTGTAATGCAAGTAATGGTCCAAAGAAGAAAATCTTTCTTATCTACTCGCCATAAAAAAATAGCCTCATCGTAATCCACCTGAAATAATACATCCAAAAGAAAAAGTAAAGAGTTGTGATCTGAACATGGTGGTTACCACTCCTAGTCTGATGAATGTCAACACATACCTCAAAAAACACTACATTCAATTGTCTAACAATAAAGGAAACTGATGACGTAAATATCCTCAGCATGGAATTATAAAATACTCACCAGACCCATTACGGCAGAGATCACAATGGCAGCAAGAACACACTGAGATCACAGAGACCACAGATCCCATAGTTAGCATTCCAAATAATTACACTCCTTAAAGTTGGAAGCAAGAGTGGATAAAAACAGGAAGGAAAAAAAAAAAAAAAAAAAAAAAAAAAAAAAACGGTAGTGAAGGTACCATCTCATGTTTTATATAATATTTCAATGGACCATGGATTCTATAATAATCCACTGACAATTTAATAAGCAAACTATTCTGCTCAAATGAATCTGTAATAGGAAAAGACATGGCAGAACATGCTGTCAAGCATTGCCTGCAAGTTACAATCCCAACTGAGAAAAGAAATGTATGATAGTGGAAACAAACCTGGGGTATATATTCAAACAATTGAGTCAAAAATAAAAGGGCACAGCCCATTATGATTCCTGTAACAATTCCAGCTAAGCCAGTTTTTGCTCCACTTTCATGATTCACAGCGGACCTTGAAAAGGAACCTGCATGGCACATTCAAAATACATGAACCTATTTTTATTAACTGTATTTATATAAAAACTTTTGTGATAAAAAAAAATAAAAAGAATGAATCGGATCATTTCTGTCAACACTCATAGTTAATTTTAAATCTTGGACTCATGTTTGCAGCTCTTAGAACCTCACAGAAGTATCACCTGTGGTGGGGTATGACGAAAAGAATGAACCAATAACGTTGGCTACTCCAAGACCAAACAACTGTTTACAACAAATAGAAGAGTTATTAGAAATTTCTTTGCTCAAAATAACAATTCCATATCGTATTACTAAAAATGCTAATTACTTTCATAAAATACCTTTCACAACCCAGAACCACAGTTCGAATTCCCTTCCCCTTGTTGTAATTGAATTATAAAAAAAAAAAATTAAATACCTTTCACAACAACCCAGTTCTTTTTCAATATCTTTTTTTTTTTCCATGCATAATACAGCATTCATTTTATTTTTAAAAATAATCATGTTTGATATGCAAACTTCCATAACCAGTGAAAATACATAGTTCATATCTTTCTCATCTTTTAATCTTTCATTAGACTGAATAATGCATTCCTATGAATTAAAAATGAGTAACAAATGTTAAATATGTAGCACATTGATATCCCAAACACCATATATGATATTCGAGTTCATGATACCGATTTCTGTACAGCCACAACAATTCTCATTTGAAACTTCCCATTTTAATTTATTGGGGCAAAAGAGGGGGAAAAAAGAGAATGTTATCTGTAGTAAAAGATGCAGAGAATAAGTTAAAAATATTTTTTATCAGAAAGTGGAGTTCGTTGGCATAACTAAGAGACCAGGTATTCAGTCCATTATCCCCACTCGTGAAAAATTGATCCATTGCTGCAACTTTAGTCCCCAATTCAATGACGTCACCCCTTTTTCGCTCACTACCCAAAGAGTAGCAAAATGGAACACATTGTTGACATCATTCTTGTAATATGAGCATCAATTTACATATTTGTAGTCAAAACTTAATTTCCATAAACCAATGAAATTATTCAACCAAATGAAGCATAGCAAGGACATGCTTCAAAAACAAAAATTAATCATGAAGATTAAATAAAAGCATGCTTCCAAAAGTTGATATTTGAGCCCTAGTTGTTCCAAATTATGCATACAACAAATGTTTGAAACCCCCATGGGAAAATTAGAATTTATACTGCTATAAACAGCAGGACACATACATGTTTCTGTTTTCCTTTTCTTTTTCTTTTTTTTCCCTTGTGGAATGAGTTTGTTCGTACATGCTTAACAGTGAACAGACCTTCATGATTAAGCCAACAAATTATTTTGAAAAGAAAGTCATGCACCATTTAACATTATACAAGTTGCACACTCACAAATAAGATATTTTCATTTTCATGCTTTTTTTTTTAAAGCATACCTCTTGATTTGAATCCAACTCGTACCCATTCTTTGCTGCTAATGCTTTTGCAATCCCCACAGATTCCTAGATTTCAAATATAAATGATTTTATTCATAAATACAGTATAAGATAAAACTTTAAAAAAATAATTAACACAACTTTTCAGCCCTGTTTGGTTCAGCTTGTTTTCATCCTAAAGTGGAATGTACAGAGCATCACAATTTTTATGGTACAGCTGTACTTTTACACCATAAACAAAATAAGTTGAATAAACTGATAAAATAAGCTCATCCAAATGTACACTCACCAGTATAGCTACACCAGTGATGAGAGCTGCAGTTGGAATCAAAGACAATGCATACCCAAAACTTTTAGGTATAGAAAAGCTTGGAAGGCCCTGAGGTATATCTCCTACCTAAAACAGCACCAAGAATCTTTTATCAGTTATGTTAAAATATATAGGCCTAAGTTATATAGGATACGTCTTTCATGAAAGAGCAATAAGACAAATAAATGGAACATAAAAAAAATAAAAAATAAAAATGTTTATGAATAATTGAGCAACAATTTTATCTGAAGTTTTTTGTCTTCAACATTAATAACAATTCAATCTTAAGAAAGGATGCTCCAGTAGACTTTGATCACATTATGCAGGAAAGTCCAGATGTTCACGTCATTGGTTCGGATTCCAATTCCCCATTTCTTCTCTCCAAAAACATCTGTTTGCTATCTCAAACCTCTGTGTATAGATCGCATTTTGACATAGGTGCTTCTCATACTCAATGCATTCTTTGCCAAAACTATACTTTAGTTAATTTTTCTCCCAACTTGTAAAGGATACAATAGAAGCTTTGAATGAACAGAGCAAAAAAAAAATTATTACTTGTTTTAATATAAAAATGAAAGCAAATGCCTATTATAAGTAGATGTCCAGGGTTGTCTGCTATCTCCCTATCTCTTGCACACATGGACATGCATACTACTATCTCAAGAAGTATTATAAAAATACATTTAATTATTTTTTTATAAGTAAAAATACATTTAATTATTACTTTTGACATCCAATTTATCTAATCAACACATTGTGACAAAACTAGAGACCCAAAATGTTTTTTCTTTTATTCAGGTCTTTTCAGCTCCATGTAAAATAATAATGTTAGAATAATGATTAAATGATTAAATTCACCATTTCTTAACAGCTTAAACTTTTGGGACAAATGGTAATTTATCGTGGTATTAGGAGTTTAGGACAGGTGGCCCTTAGTTAGAATCTTGTCTCCACTCTACTTCACATTTAAAAAGTTAAAAATCTAACGTGTTGGGCCCCACTTATTAAGGGGGAGTCTAAGCCCACAAGTGAGGGAGAGTGTTAGAATAATGGTTAAATGATTGAATTCACCATTTTTTAACAGCTTAAGCAATGGTAGCTTATCAAATAAAATTCACAACACCGGCACACTAGATGCAACAATATAAATTTCTAAATCTAAAACACAATCATTCATCAAAATCTGCATAAACACATTTGCTATTAAACGTGGTATAATCACCATACAAAGTTATTTGACACCACCAGTCTTCACTGAAATTATAGTTTCAAGAAACAATTTGATAAACCCATCAAATAGTCATAATTTCCAATTTTCAATTCCAAAAGCTAATCAATGAAAGATAATCTCAAGAGTTGGGTCTTCAATAATTTTTTCATCGGTAATTACACATACACTCAATAGATATTGAACTCATTAGCTCAACCTGCATCTCTTTTTTTATGGAAGGAGAATCTACCATTTGAGCAAGAGCTCAGGGGCAATCGGTCTTCAATATTAATCTGTGCTTGGTTTCTCTGGCACAATTTTTTTTTTTTTTGCAATTTGTGATAATTAATAAATACAAGTAAAATTTGGTGGCATGTTAGACATTATCCCTAAAATTAAGCTATTGAAAAATACAACTTCATCATGTTGGAAAAGAAGTGAAGGATATGTTTCTTTAGGAAAAAAGGAATCTGAACTGCTAATTATCTAGTCAATTAAAATTTGATCCAAATTATGTAGATGACGATTTCATGGATGTTAGCAGATTATTTTTTATTTTGGATTCATGACTGCTAATTTCTGGTTGACATCACATGAGCAAACATAACATGCTGTCTTCAGTTCATTATTCCAGAACCATGACTATATTGCTAGATTAAATACCTAATTAAAAAAATTAGCCTAATATTATGCCATTCTCACCAAAGTTATGGAAGATGGATGAAATATTTTCACAATAGTTGTACCCAAAACGACTGCCGTGAGGGGACCAGCAGCTCTTAGGAATCGCAAGTACTTCCTTGATTTTCCCTAGACATGAAAAATCAAAATCATAAATAAATTCCTGTAAAGACAAATATTCCTTCAAAACAAAGACAATGAACTCATACCAGGTGCTTCATGATCAAAAGTATCGCAAGAATGACGGATCCCATTACAAAAGGGGGCCATGAAAACTACAAAAGGAAAAGTCTGCTATGGTTAAAAAAAAGGAATTGATAAGCGAATATACAAGGCAACATAGACAACAGTAAAATGAATACCTTAGTATGGGAAATATTCAGTTATGCATATTAAAGGGCATATTGAATGGCTGCCATGGTAGGTTAGGTAATAGTGCAGAGTGAAGCTGGCAAAGTACTGGTGCAAACTAACCATAAAGTGAATTACACCCATTTTCCCTTTTTCTTTTCATCAGTTTGGCTTCCTATTTTTGTAATTTCATATTTCAAACTAACTTCTACTTTAGTTTTGAACTTTGAAGTGACATGCGTTATATCCAAGCTTTTTCCTAAAAGCTTCCACATCTCATCTAGGTTAAAAAAAAAAAAAAATTGTTTACAACCTCAAATTTCTGACAGGCTTCTATTGGTTAACAAGCCACTGACTGGCATGGTCTTCTTCAATTAAACATTGTCTCTAATCTAGTACATGCTGTCTCAGTGTCTTGTATCACTTTAGGGATGAACAAGATATGAAAGAGATACTGCAGAAGGATTTATATTGTTGATGCTAGATAAATCTTACAAATTGAAATAAACAAGATTTCACTCAATAAACTTAAACTTTCTATTTGAAGTCTGGTATCAACTTGTTAGTAGTTAGTATAAAAAAAACACATAAAGTAGTAAATCAAAGAAAAGGGCAAAATCAAACACATTTCTATTATATCAGCAGAGATATGAATAAAATAATATGCAAAGGGTATACCACCGCATCCAAAGCATACCCCATCTGCTCCAGATATGATGCTCTCAATCAATGGCACAATCTTACTACTGCGTACTACATCATAGCCCAGAAAGTATTTTGCTTGAGATAAGGCAATTACAACGGCTGAAGCAGTTGTAAAGCCAGAAATTACAGAGTGGCTGATGAAACGAATAAGCCACCCCAGCCTGAAAGTTCAAAGAATAGATGCATTGGTTATAAAAGGCATCAAAATATCAGAGTATATAATAAAATGAATCAGAAAATTGGAGGCTAACTATAATTATAAAAAAATATTCATTCTAAGTAAAAATAAATCAAATAACCAAGGTTGGGAACCATGCAAATCCTCAACCCCTGCCACACTGTTAAAAATAAATAAATAAAAAAAGACAAGCTAGCTGCTTAGTGGTCGGTTCATGTAATAATACAGAATGATTAAGAAAATGCCATCTATCTAACAAAAATGCTCTAAACTCCAAATGTTCCTCCTAGTGAGATAGAAGAGTGTCATTATACAGCTTAAGAATTATTTTCAGTTATATCATGACCTGCACAAGCAAAGAATTAAAATTGGTGTATAAGATATATTGTTCTATACCAACAACATAGGCTACAAATGCAGGACAAATTTAATGCTGTAACTTATTCAGTGAAGAGAATGATAAGCAGAAGAACCTTAAGAGCCCCATTATGCATTCCAATATCCCAACCATAAGCGCCAATAAAATTGCAAGTTCTGTGTATAATTCATCAGATGAATCAACAATTCCACTTAAGACATTTGATACCAAGAGAGAAACCAATGCTACCGGACCAACTGCAAGCTGACGAGATGACCCAAATATGGCGTACACAAATAAAGGCACAAAACCAGAGTCTACCTTGCAAAATCAGAGGTTACAATCTCAAAATTAAATAAGCAGATATGATATAGAAACAAGGAAACAAGTCAGGGATTTATGTGAAGTACAAAGGTAAAATAAAATTAAAAAAAGATTAGAAAATAACAAATTTCAGTACAAAAGTTTTCTCATAATTGAACCACAAACGACAGCATGCGCCCAATTACCAAAACAAATAGTGAATGAAGATTGAAACAAGCATAATTTAGAATAATTAGAACCTAGAAGATTTTTTTTCTTTTCTTATCTTTATTAATGTATGCCAAAGATGCAAAACTCTGTCAGTGCATCATCAGGGAGTTTTCATTGTCCCATAGAAACTTGCATTTGCAAATTTAAGAACTTTTATCCGTATATCAGGTAGAAGTACAGTAGAGCCAAATCAAATATCAAAGTTCAAAACTTCACATTTTTACCAGAAATGAAATTAAAGAACTTTCCATTATAATATACTCAACTTAACTAAGCCTTAGTCCCAACTCCAACTGGACAAGGTCAGCTACATGGATCTTTTATTTACCCTTCACCCTTTCAACTTAACTCTAGATTCTACTCATGCTTTTAACCCTTTTCACCTCTCCAACTTGAAAGTTTCCATTAAAATATATTCGTCAAAATGAGAATCAAGACAATATTTCTTGCTAATGAGTTCAGGCTCAAATAGCACTTCTACCTCCTATAAGAACAGGCGGGAAGGTAAGGTCATGGATTCAAACCCATGACATACATGTGTATTTTACCAATAAAATAAAAATCAAAATGATATTTCTCAATACAGAGGCAACTCAGAAATTTTTAATTACATGAAATCGAGTTGTGCACTTACAAAGTCCATATATTGATTCAAGCCCTGCTAATCTTGCATAAGACATTGCCTGTCATTCACAAGAAACAGTCAAAATATGAAACTTGCATCCAATCCATGTAATTAAAATATTATAATTAAACCAATCCCATTCCAATAATGAAAACCATTAGATGTTAAAATCAACTGGCAAAAAAAAAAAAAAACATTAGTCATAAATTAATCACATAAACTGCCTAACCAATCAACAAGTATCTAAGTGCTTGACACATCCGAACCAAATCTCAGGTCAAAGCAATGCCGGCTTTTCTACACCATAATTAGTATAAAACTTAACACTCATTGTAATCCTTGACACGGGTCTGTAGTAGTGAATTGACAATAATTAAAACATAATTTACAAAATCATCAATAGTTAAGCAAATAAGAATCTGATTATCCCTAATACGAATTTTCAGTAATTTCAACGTTGATTATGTCAAAGTAGGCTATCACTATCACTTAGAAAAAATCACCGACTGGAATCGCAGAAATATGTCCAATCATCACCAGTTCAGTGCTTAATTCTACCACGAATTCAACAATTAAACAGAAAAGCTGACTATCAACAATAATTCAACAAACATCTCCGTTTGGTTCCCGAGAAACCGCATGAAAATAAGAGAACATTATTCGCGAAAAAAAAAAAAAAAAACTCAAACAATCCAGCTTAGTTGAGCTGATAGTTCTGCATCTTTGGAAAACCAAAACAAAATAAATTCAATACAAATTTCTCTGTTCTTTCTATTTTTTTTCGTCAGTTTTCTCAACAACCAAACAGAAACTAAAAACTCCGTTTTGACTTCTTAAAGAAATGGAATCACCTGTGGGACGAGCATGATACCGACGGTGGTACCGGCCATGAGATCGGCCTGTAAATACTCTCTCCATTTATAAGTCCTAATCCAACGGTAGCAAGGAAGGAAGACCTCGATCCAATGAAACCACGTCATCCTCTGGATTTTCGAAGTCCATCTCGATAAGAGCACGCTAGGAAAATTAGTAGAACTCGAGGACGACGACGTCGTGTTGGGGTGCTGCAACTCGATTATCCTCACGGGTCGGGTCGACGTCGGCATGGAGCTTGAATTTGAGTTTGGATTGGAGTCGCCCGAATTGGCAAGGCTCGGAGCACTGGGTGATGCGTACGTTATCTCCATGCGCACTTCCGGCGCATCATATAAAAGCGTTGGTTAAATTGAAAACAAAAGTATCTTTGATTCCTCGCCTCGCAGCGTCTATTGGTGGTCGTCAATGAAATGAATGAATGCGCTGCTTTTTTTTTTTTATAATTTATTATAAAAACGACAAAAATAATATCACAACGAAAATTTGGAATAAAGTAAAAAAGGTTTTCCCGGAAATTTTAGTTAATTTCACCTTTAAAGAATTGGCGGTTCTTGGAATTCAGAGTGAATAGGATAAGTATGTTTTTTGTGTAATGCCTAAAAATAAATAAATAAAAAATTTAAAAATAAAAAATAAAAAATATTTTTTAAGTGCTATCAAAAATTTTTTTTATTTTTTTACACTATCTTTTTACCTACCACAATATTTCACATTTTCTACTTAGCAATTGGGATTATCTCAATTTGTCTTGAACACGCTCGATTCGTTGCGTCCTAACTCCTATGTGAAGTTTCTTAAGGCAAGAAATTCTCAATATGCACTTCTATAACAAGATGTTGCAAGAAATTTTCTAATATGTCTATCTATATAATATATCAAGACAAAATGTGGCATGAAGCTCTGTTCTTATCTACATGAGACATAATAAATCGTGTAACTACCACAAAAGATCATTATAAGTTTTGTTTAAAGTGGTAATTTAATAAAGAAAATTACCTAAAGTCGAAAAGAGGTAGGTTGCTAATAATAGGATGGGAAATTGGGAAAAGGGGGTAAAATGCATTTACAGGTAAATAATAGGAACAGTACATTATAACGTAGGTGGACTTGATTTCGGTCACATTCAAGACTAGAAGATTATTGGTAGAATACTAGATACGTGCACGTAATCGTCTGTTGTTTGACTAAACTATCCAGCTATTATTGACGGCAAAGCACGTGCAAATCTACTTTCTCCTTCTTGAGAAATTATTCTATAGACCTGAATGACCACGTCACCCTTATACAGTTGGACTTGGATCGGATACAGTGCACCCAAGCTGCACCCTTATATATAATTACATGTTAGTCCTCCCACGGACTAAAGAGTGATGATTAGAGTATCTCCATGGAATCTCTCTATATTATCTTCACATTATCTCTACATGTGGAGAGTTTTCTATTATTTTTTTAAATCTACTCCAACAGATTCTCTACACTCTTTCTATTTTTATTTAAATAATAATTTCATTATATTATTTTAATTTTTTTTCTCTTTCCTCATAGGTCATAGCATCTTTTTTCTTTTTCTTTTTTCTCTTTCCTCATCTCTTCCTTCAATCACATCCACAGTTCCACCACCACGCCGAGATCGACACAAACCTACACCCAAGCCGAGATCATCAGCAAACCCAAGCCCTTATCGACAAACCCAGGCTAAGATCGGCAATCCGGGAACAGATATTCGGGTCGAACGATAGCTCGTCCTGGGAAGCGTTGATGAACGGGTTCGCTCAACCCAAATTTACAGAATCAAAGCCTCATCAAACCCATTTTTTAGATCCATACCCATCTAAGATAAAAACCCATCAAACCCATCTCAAACCCGGAACTGAGATCGAGTGAGATCGACGAAGATTCGTCTTGAAGTCCACATGGAGGAAAAGATTAGTGGGTCTAGTGAGGCCATGAGGGAGATCGGTGGGTATGGTGAGGCCGTGAGGGAGATCGATCGGATCAGTGAGGGAGATCGGTGAGAGAGAGTGAATAGAGGGGAGAGCAGAAAAGAAAAAAAAAATGAAGAGAGAGAAAGAAATCGTGCAAAAAAAAAAAAAAAGGGTCAGAAACAACAGTTTAATCGGCTGAAGAGTGTACAGTAGCTTTTCACAAATGAAAAGCTACTGTAGCATTTTGACAATTTGAAGAGTTGCTGGAACAACAATTCTTCATTTTGGCTCTCTACATGTAGAGATAGAGAGAGCTGCTGGAGATACTCTTACAAATACAATTTTTTTGTTTTTTTGGAGAGACAAACAAAATGTTGAAGAGTGAAAACCTTTTACATCTTCGTAAATGAACTTAGTCAAATTTCACCCCAAAAAATAATCTGTCTTGTTTTGGTTAATTAAATTAAGCTTATGAGCCCACAATCGAGGACTTAAACTTGTATCTCCACATTTTGAAAATAGATTATAAAAATATTTTATATTATTCTCAATTTGTTTAGAGTAATCGTATCTAAAGAACAAAGTTTAGAGAAAAGTTTTGAAGACATCGTGTCTTCTTTACAAGTATGGGAATGGGATAATTATCAAGTCATATGTTAATTCCGTAATGTGTCATGTCTAAAAAGTTCAGGAAAAAGATATGTTTCATGTCTATAAAATCAAAGATCAGTTTTATTACACCTTGTGAATTTCAATCAATCTTACATGGTTGAATTTGGTGGACCGTGATATTGTCAAATCAACCCATACGAAAAGGTAGATTATAAATTTACTCCACATTAGCTTTTTTTTATCTAATATAATGCAATCTTTATTGTTAGTTGTTGATTAAGCAGTTATGACTTATGATAGTTAAAACTTTTCCAAAAGTATCATTCATTCAGAACATGATAAATGTGATTGAGTATGTTCTTTAGATAAGAATACAAAATGGGAATTGATACGGAGAATATTGTCATACCGAGCCATGTCATCATACGAAAACCATAACTCGAACATAGTGAACAAGAACTCGAGTCAGTGCAATTGAGTCCAAGCACAAAGGACGAGCATGAAGAACCAAACACCATATCAAGAGGCCATTACTCTCATTATGAGGAACGGCAATTACAAGTCCATAATGGAAGCAATTTCATCCTTGATCCTTCATTATAGGTCCATCATCCAATCTGCAAGTTATCATGCGTAAATGTTTGGAATGGTTGCCTTAATTAAGTTGCAATAACCACTCCAGCAAATGCACAAGCAAGTTAGCTCCCCAGCTAACCAGTGTTCCAAAGAATAGACAATTCCACCGAACTTACAACTATATCCAATTTTCTACATAATTCTTACAGCTTCAGATTGTCCTTCATAGGAATTACAATTCACATTGAAGTAGAGGCAAGAACCTGTAGCCTTGGTATAAAAGAGCAAGAAAAACAAAAACTTTTACAAATGTAACATCGGATTAATTTACTTCTTTTTTTTTTTAGTGGTGTCCCTGAGCATGCTCAGGTTTGTGCGAGTACTCATAATCGAGATGTACAAAGGCACGCTCAATCTCAGGCAGGTGCTCAAGCTTCTCCTGCAAGGATTCCCCAATGTCGTGAGCCTCTTGCAAGGGCATGTCTGCTGGCAAGACTATGTCAACCTCCACAAAGTAGTGAGAGCCAAAGGTGTAAGCCCGGACCGTATCAATATGTCTTACGGCCTTGTGGTGGTTCCAACAGAGGTATGTCAGCTTCTGTAAATAATCTGGAGTAGCTGATCTTCCCACAAGGGAGTTCACATTTTCCAACACTGTCAGTGACCATGTACGGATGGTATACAAAGCCAGCTGCAGCAAGTCCAAAGTAATATGTAAGTACAAGGGTGCTAAGAGAGAGAAATGCCAGCAGCACCATGTCACTACAAACTAGATTAGTATTTGATAGTCTTCATTGTGTGAATTGACAATTTGACATACAGTCAGAAGATTATCAGCATATTACTAAACATATTTATTTAAAAGGACTGGAAAGTTTGATCACAGAGAAAAATGTTATAGGCACAAAAAGATATGTAGAATTGTCAGGATGCATATACTTGGAAGATCTCGATTTCCGAAGGCTACAGGAGTGACAGCCTTTTTATCTATTCTCTAAATTCCTATGATTTAAGTTGAAGAAGATTCAAAACTCCAGAAAAGAACCAACACATGGCAACCTCTAATAGTGGTCCCATGAAAAAATATATTATATGAACATTTCCTTCGGCTATTTACTCCATGCATTGAATCTTAGAAGGAAAATAATTTTGAGAAAGAGAAACTTACAATGATAGCACCAACAGGGTCCATCCAACCAACAATAGAATTAGCAAGGAGAGCAGCGATGAGTCCAATGATGTTGGTGATAACATCAAAAAAGTGATCCTGGGCATAAGCTTTGACGATCTCATTAGTGAAAGAACGGCAATAAAGAACCAAACCGAGTTTTACCAAAGTCACAGAGAGCATAATCCCAATGACCCATCGCTCTTGCTCTTTGGTCAATGTGAACTCACCCTCCTAGGAAGCACATAAATATTGAAAAGCAACATCAGGACAGTTTAACCTCTTCAAGTATATCCAGTATTTCCTAATAACCATGTTAAAACAAATTGATAGAAAATGGAAGTTTAACGCATTAAGAATTCAACTGGTTCCCACTTACATCAGATAACAGTGTGCGTATCGACTCCAAGATAATCTGCAGTCCAAGAGTTGCCATGACAGAGGCAAATACAAGGATCCCCTGCAAATTGTTGCCAAGATGTATCAAACTCTATAATAGTAATATTATGCAAGTCACTTTTCTTTTTTGGGGGTGGGGGGTGGGGGGGGAGGATGAGCATAATATAATTGTAGTATGACTAAAAAACAAGAAGAATATATAATGATATCCCATTATCCAAGTAACTGAAACAAATTAGGGAATTGTTGAAGGAGATGAAATATTTAAGCACGCACTATGCTGGAACCCATGTAAGAATACTTACCACTTCAAGGTTTTTAGAGTAAAACATGAACCTTTAGGACATTATAGGTATTTAAAAACAGAAATAAATTAATAAGACGTGCTTAGATTGATTGTTTGACAATTTTTCTCTTTCTTCCTCTAATAATATCACAAATGACTAGCTTCTTTGGTAAGGCAATTTCCATTGAACCACATATAGCGTATATGTCAAGTAATATTCATTTACAGTCAGTGAATGCAACTCAGAAACTTGATCCTGCCATTTGTTAATCATGGATCATTGGATATAATCCATATAAGATTAGAGAGAATGGATTCATAATATCAAACTAAGATAAGGTGCTGCTTTGAGACGAATCCACATCATTCTACAAAACAGATCATGGAATTGGAGATAAGTTTAGGACAAGGTTGAAAAGGTCTTGCTGATAGAAACAGGCCCACATACTAGGATTAAGCAATAATTGTAAGAGGGCAAGTACAAGCTAATTGGTTCTTGGTCATGCAGAAGCAGAATGTAAAGAACAGTGATGTAAAACCTAGTAGAAATTAATTACACAAAGACAAGGAAGCAACATGTATCGAGCAGGCAACATTAGACATGCATGCAAAAGCATAATAATCAATTTTTCCATAGACTTGAGTTGCATCATTACTGCACTTGTCATCAGTAAACTTGAGCATATAAACTTGACTATCACATAGAATAATTGGAAGATGACTAACCAATGGTTGCATACGTCTCTTCCCAATAGGATATTGATATGGGCTTGGTGTTTGCATGGAGAATGCTGTAAACCATAGGATGAAGCCAGACAAAAGATCAAGAAGTGAATCCAATGTAGATGCAATGATGGCTAAGGAACCACTTCGGACAGATGCATAGACTTTAGCCACAAAGAGAATCATGTTTGCAAAATTGGATATCCTAATAGCAAACGTTTCACTTCGAGCCAAATTTTCCCGCTCTTCCTAAAACCATAAAAACAGAACCATTTTGGTTTTAAGTCCACAGACAAAAATAAACAAATAAACAAATTTAAGCATTTGGCAATGAAAATGATCTTATGAACCAGTGACATCTTATGAAGAAAACCACGCTCCGCCAAGGCATCCATTTCATTAAAGCCCTCGAGCATTTCTGTCTGCTGCTGATAGTACTCAGCCACATTATCTTCACTACCTGAAAGCCATCAAGAAAGACAATTGAGTCGAGGTTCATGTGATATGTCTCAAATGTTGATTGTTAGTTTATTAGTTGACACATTCCGATCCACAAAAAAAAACCTTAGTCCCAAAACTATGGAGTCAGTTGTGGATTCTCAACAGACTAATCAAGGTCATTCACTATCACTAAACCTCTCGAGCCTAAAACACAAAATAGTTTTCAGTTCCTCAATTTTAGATACTTATAATATACTATGAATCACATAAACACACAAACATGAGGAGTGTAACAAGAACTTACAATCTAAACCATCTCGAAAGAAACCAAGACCGCCAAACAATCAACTCAATAGCTAACAAGAACCCCAATAAAAATCCCTAATCTTCTTCAATCAAAAAATAGCCACTTTCAACTACTTAATACCAGCACAAAATATAGACAGAGTTTAGCTACAGACCAGTTTGTAACCCAAGGCTACAGACCAGTTTGTAACCCAAGGCTACAAACCAACTTATGTGGCAACTCATTAGATCCATCCACTTGTGACGCAGATGGTTTGTTACTAAAATTTGTTCACAAATTATATAGCAAAGAGATCCGTCCAGAACAAGCACTAATTCATATACATTCCCACTAACCTAACAAATAAAAATAATTTAAAAGCAAAAGCGCAATACAATTTAAAAATAAAATAATTGCACGAAGCTACAATAAAGATCATCAAGAAATTCACCAACCAAAATTAATTTGAGATTTAGGAGGAGGAGGAAAGTGTGGGAAAATTACCTAAAACCCCAAGGCAATCATGGAGGCCACGAGGAGGCTTTTTGTCCTGGTACTCTGTGTTGGGTAATTGCAACTTTTTGAAGTTCAACCGCCACGACTGCTCACCATTGTCCGTCTGCGACAACAGCGAGCGTTCCTCGTCGTTCTCGAGCGCCACCAGCTCAGTCATTTTCCGGTCAGTGAAGAAAAAAACCCTAGGAGAGGCTATGGAGTGTTGAATGAGAGACTATGAGAGTCAGAGCTGTGGGTAATTGAGTAATGACCAATGAGGTGTAGAGGTTGTAAATTCAATGCAAATACGATGACTTTTCCGGGAAGAAAGGGTGACACTTGTGGCTGCTAAAGTTGGATTATTTGGAACCAGAATTATAGGTGGAGTATGAAAGATTATAAAAATGGAAAGATACGAGCCGAGAAGGGTTTTGAATCCACGCGCTCGTTTAATTGGAATTTGGAAAGGTTGGTGTGGCGCGTGGGATATGTGGTCGTCTTGTTCACATTGTGGCGGCGATACTAATAGTAGAGGTGATGGGGACACGAGTACTTTGGGGATGGCGTTAAAGTAAAAGATGATGTAATGGACGTCCGTCACAAGATTCAAACACCCTGCCATCTCACTCGTATGGCCCACCAAAATTGAAATTGAGTGTTGTAAAAAAAAGTAAATTACATTGACATAGGTTATAACTAACGAAATTACACAGGTCATACTTGATTTTTAATAAATACACTTTTTATCTCAAAATGATAAAATTAATTAACACTTTATCCCGAAATTTGAAGTACAGTGTGAATTATTTTTAGAATTTTAAAACAAAGTGTTATTTGGTAAAAAATAAGTATAACAAGTTTAATTTCGCCAAACATAGGTATATTTATTTTATGTAATAAATAAATAAGTATAGACAACTTTAGATCCTATTCCATTTAGTAATCTCTTATCTATGAGATCTTACCATTTTTTTTTATAAGTAATCTGTTACTACTCAGTAATCTGTTATCTATGAGATCTTACCATTTTGTTATGACCATGTAGCTAGATTTGCATGTGATGTGGATATATGTTGTCGTAAGAGAACCAAGGGTATGTTTAGCTTGTGGAAATAGAGATGTAGATCCTCAATTGTTTTGTTGTGTTTTTTTATTTTATTTTTTATAGGGTTTTTAGATTGGGAATAACTATTCGTTTAAAAAGGTTTGCAAAAACTATTCTTTAATTTGTGTAACATATATAAACCTAGAGCAATGATAGGTTCCATTCAACACCATTTTTTCACACCATTCAAAATTTGTAGATATCAATATCTATAATTTGTGGATATTGATTTCAACATGAAAGGGTGTGTGGTATATGTGGTGTAACTGTGAACTATTATTTAATCATAAACCTATGTAATACTTAATATGAGTAATAGTATATTATTTGAAAACAAAAAGATAAACACATATGAGTATATTAAGGTTTAATTTTTATTTTCATGACATCCTAAGATATAAAACAATTTGGTGGTCATAACTCATAAGTACGTGGTTAGAGATTGATTCAAAGGGCAACCCAATTGATGGAAAACTATTTAATACTCTCGGAATACAAATAAACGCGTACTCTCTCATTTCACATGAATAGTGGGTCTCGTGATGAATATAATTAGTGGTATCCATTATTCATACGAGAGAAGGGAGCACGAATTTATTGTACTCTAGAAATACTGAATAATCACTCCTATTAATGACATTAATTTCTCAACGTTATCAAAATAAAAGAAACATTGATTATATGTAATAAATAACTATTATTACAACAAAAACATACAATTCAAATTGAACACCATTTAATCTTGTACTATATTTCTTATTTTGTTTCTAAATTGAAATAATTTATTTCTAAGTATGTAGTGTCAAAGGTACAAATTTTAGGTCAAGTTACGAAAAGACCCTATGAGGTTTGAGTCTGCTGCAATCTGACCCCTTCAGGTTTCATTTTTTCCTTATAACTCCATGAGGTTTACAAATTCATGATGTCTTTTGCTTTTGGCCCTCGGGCACTTGACCCTTGTCATTAACTCCCATTTGCTTTCAAGAAATTATAACAGATTTGATTGGTTGTGTTGTGATAAAATCAAATAGTGGTCATGTGCATAACATGTGACAAAGATTCTCTTTATAATTAAAAAATAAAAATTTTTTTATGCTTAAATCATTTTTAATTAAAAAAACCAATTGCTTAATATATCATAGTTTAAATTTTTTTTCATTTAAAATTTAAAACAAAGGAATAAAATAATTCATTCTCTCTCTCTCTCTCTTATGTTATTTCAGCTTCTTGACAAAACTTTTCTTAATAATATCTTTTAACTATGTTATGAAATTAATTACAAAAAGCGAGTTTGCAAAGAATCAAGAACATCTTACTGGACACTACCAAAGACGCATGTATATGTAAAGCACTATATCCAAATTTTAACAAAAACTCGTAGACATGAGCCAATTAATAATACTAATTCAACATGTTTATCTGTCTATATATATATAGTACTTTGGAATTTAATAATCATTTGGGTAAGTTGTAACACCCATTTTGTGCGTTCTTATTAGAACGTGAAATTGATATAATTTCTTTATCATACGAACATAAAAGTTATCCACCCATGTTAGTCTCTGTTTTATCCACTTGTGGTTATATCCGTTTTAATAGTATTTACCCATGTTTACAAATTCATGATTGACCCTGAACTTTAAGAAATTATAACACTTTATCATACATGTGACCTGTGTTAATCTCCGTTTAGCTATATTCACCTCATTGTTTTTCCGTTTTAAAAAAAAAAAAAATATCAAAATAAAAAAAAAAATGGATCAAACAACTTTTTTTTCTTCACTATTTGATAATTGTAGATTAAATATGGGATTCAACCATAGAAGATTACATTTTTTTCTCAACATATCAAAACCACCGAGACCCACTAGACCACCGCTGGTTTGGTTTTCTCTTGGTTCGTGGAGAAGTCGATGACGCGCGTGGATGGCTTGGTCGGCAATGAGGTGAGCAAAAAGAGCTCGAGGATGGCTAGATCTGGGTTTGACCCAATTGAGGATGGCTAGATCTGCGTTTGTGGTCACCGAAGGATGGGTTCTTTTTGGTTCTGGGTTTGGATTTGGCCTTGCTTGGAATTGTTTTGAGGTGGTGGTGGTGGTGTTGTTATTTTGTTGATTAATGGTGGTTGTGGTGGTGGTGAAATCAATGGAGGTGACGCCAGAAGATTACCAATAGCCAACTCAATTAGGGATGGCAATGGGGCGGTATGGGTCGGGTTTCGCCCCACCCCGCCCCGCCCCGACCCGTTAAAAAAATCCGTTTATCGCCCCGCCCCGTTTGCTCAACGGGTACCCGTTTAACCCGATCCGACGGGTACCCGACCCGACCTGAAACATCCACGGTTACGGCATGAACAACAAGATCGCGCGGACGACACAAGTCTCCGCCTCTGAGTGCTACCTCCACGACCAAATCAACGCAATCATCGCGATTCTCACCCAAAAAACCCACAACCACAAACACCAAGCCACCAAATCAACGACGATCGAAACTCGCTCCACCTCAGAGACTGACTCACTCGCGAATCGGAACTCGTCCTCCTCAAAATCCGAAACGCTCCACCTCCAACCGCCACCCACACCAATCGGCAACCCACATCATCCACCCACAATCAAACCCAATCAAAATCCACATCCACCAAGAAATCGGTCCCCGATTCTCACCCAAAAAACCCACAACCACAAACACCAAGCCACCTAATCAATGACGATCGAAACTCGCTCCACCTCAGAGACTGACTCACTCGCGAATCGGAACTCGTCCTCCTCAAAATCCGAAACGCTCGACCTCGCCGCCGAAGATCTCGATGAGCTAAGGTCCACAATTTTCAGGTTTTTTTTTTTTAAAAGAATAGTTTGGGTCAGATTCGGGTTTTTTAACAAAACCCGACCCGTTTAAAAACCCGTTTCAGTTTTAAAACCCGACCCAATACCTTATTATATAAACGGGGCGGGGCGGGTTGGGTTTTTGGGACGGGGCGGGTCGGATACCCGCGGGTCGCGGGTTTATTGCCATCCCTAAACTCAGTTGTTTATTGTTTTTCTCAAACCAAGCTCTTTACTATTAGCCACTTTCTTTGTTTTCTTCTCTCTTTTTTTCCGTTGCTCTGTCTCTCTTAATGAAATTCTCTTCCTCTACAACTTCCCCACGAAACAAAACACAGCTCTAGCGAGTCTTGGGAAGAGTGTTTTGTAGTTATGGCGAAACTTGGAAAAGGTAGATTGCAGTAAAAATCTGTCCAAAAACCCTACGTTTTCTTTCAACCTTTGTGGTTTTAGAGTGGCTGCGTCGAAGATGGATTTAGATCAGTTTTGTGTGTGTTTTGAACGGGTTGTCCGCTAAATGCTAATGAAGGATTCTGATGGGGTTTAGTAGTGTGTGGTTGCAATTTTTTGGGCCAATTAAATTCAAGAACTGGACAGTGAGTGACTTGCATTGCATCATAATAGATGGAATCCTGAGCTTTCCTATTGATATTGGGCATGAGCTTGGCATTCCGATCATTAATTCCCTAACCATCAGTGCTTGCCCCTTCTGGCCTTTCTTTTCTATTCAAGATACGATAGAAGCTGGAGAGCTTCCCATGAGAGGTAACTTTCACACTCTCGCATCCATGAGCAAATTCGTGAGTGGGGTCTTTTTATTTAGGTGTATGGTTATGTGTTTTGTTGGTTCTACCATGGTTCTGTGAGGTGATGTCGGGATTTTGGGAGTTAATTACGATGTTAAGGGGTGGTTCGGCTATGGTTATTTGCAATGGTACCTCCAGGAATTTTTTCCAGATTCATTAAAAAGCTTGATTATATAATATTGATTAACATCACAAAAAAAAAAAAAAAATAACATTAAGTTTTACAATTTCCTTCTACGAGTTCTTATATTTTTTGAAATCGTTGCATGATACTTTCATTTTCAATACTATCAAAGATATTGCTTTCAATATACGTGTCCAAACAATCATTCATCCACTGATCTCTCATTCGAATGCGTAGTTGATTCTTTAGATATTTCATTGCTGAAAAATTCTCTCTATTGTTGCAATCATAACAGAAAAGAGTCAAAACTAATTTTACAAGCAAATAGATTAATGGATATATGACATCCTTCTTGTCTCTACCATCTTTCTAGCAAGATCACCAATTCCATTAAGTTCTAAAAACGCATCATTGGAGTGCATATCAACAATGTAATTCTGAAGGTGAATGTCAAATGCCATCAAATCTGTCATAGAAAAATCAGATGGATAGAACTCTGTAAAATATACAAACTTTTGTTTATCAAAGGCACAAAATAAATTACTAGGTTTCAAGCAAGCCATACAAAGTAGCAACTCAGCATTCTCCTTTGAAAAACGATTATTGAGCTCTTGAAGTTGCATATATATGATTATGTAGAATAGTTCAACACGATAGTAATATAAATTTGTAATTTGTGGGGTTTTGCGACGTGGCCTCCCAGCAGCTAAAAATATTTCATCCATGTTCGGGATAGGGATTTTATGCTGGATACAAAATGAAGACACTTCAGTCAATAAAGCTTCTCATTCATCATCTCTCATCGTCTGCAATTGTTACTTAGACACTTTAACAAGTGTCATAACATTTACAATATCTTGAATTTTCTTTTGCAATGTTATTGACAACTTATTTGTGA
This sequence comes from Fagus sylvatica, assembly GCA_907173295.1. NCBI lineage: Eukaryota > Viridiplantae > Streptophyta > Magnoliopsida > Fagales > Fagaceae > Fagus > Fagus sylvatica. The sequence continues at coordinate 33,639,700 of OU015769.1, forward strand.
TTTCCAAAATATTTTTCATCAAATGTAGAGCAAAGGAAAATTTAAAAGGCAAAAAAAGGGTAAAAATTTTTATTTTTATTTTTTTAAACCACTGTTAAAGTGATTGGGCCATATGTATCAAACTGGGCTGGCTAATGGATTTTAAGCCATTTTGTTGTTATTTAATTTAATTATTATTTGTTATTTGAGCTTTTTTTTTTTTTTTTTTTTTTTAATGGGTTTAATGGGTTAGATTTATTGGGATCTCAACTTAGTGTGTTCAAAATTTGGGATCTCAAAGCCAGGGTGTTCAAAAAAAAAATTTGAGAGGGTTCAAGAATTTTTTTTGAGGGTGTTCAAATATTTTTTAGGGTTTAAATACCTATAAAAAAAATTATTTTAAAAAAATATACCTATAAAAAGTTTTTTTTTTTTTTTTTTTCCAAGTTAGGGGATTCATTTAAACCCCCTGAGTTGTAAGTGGCGCTGCCAGTGGTTATTTGGTAGGGGTTCGATTATTTGGGTTTGTTTGTTAGCCAATAAATAAAGTAAAATAAACAAATTACTTTAACCATTACAATACCGAGAGAGTGACTGAGTTTTGTTTAATTGTGAATTTCCAAAGATGTGGTATTTAAAGGAAGAAAAAAAAAAGAAAAAGGGAAATTAAAGTGATGTTGAGAGCGGGAATTAATAATTAACCTAATAATTATAATTATATATATATATATTATAAGAGAGAGAGAGAGAGAGAGAGAGAGAGAGAGAGAGGAGAGGCAATTTTGCACCGAGCTCGAGCGAGATTTTAGAGTACCCCATATGCACGGATTTTACCCGTAGAGGTGGCGGGGCGGAACGGGGCAAGACTTTTGCCCCGATCCCCGATCACCGGGGCGGGGCAGTAATGGGTATTGGCACCGACCCGCCCCGATTAGCCCCACCCGCACCTACTTTTAATAATATTACAAAAATATTGGTTCTTATTATTATGTGATCATAACATTTTGGGTAAAACCAATTCAAAGTAAAGAATCTTTATTTGTGTTTATTAAAGAGAACCTATGTTAGTTGAATTTTTGAGATTTGGGTTTCATTTAATTGAGGAGTACAAGTATTTTTTTTGTAAATTCGGGGCGGGGTAGGTTGCCTCGACCACTGGGGCGGGGTGGGGCTGGGTCACATGTTTATAGTTTGGGACGGGTTCGGGTCACCCATGATCCGGTCCTGATCCGCCCCGTTGCCATCCCTAAGAGAGAGAGAGAGAGAGAGAGAGAGAGAGAGAGGTGTTTTTTTAATATTAACTAAACTATTATTAATTTTATTTAAATATAAATATATTATATTATTAATTTTTATTAAAAATGATTTTTTTTTAGTTATTATAAAGGGCTCACGCACTTGACTGAAAGTAAATTGAAATTATTGATAATGTTAATTTCACGAATTTGTAAACCTAAAGGAATTATGAGGACGAGTTGAAATCTGAGAGTTTTTTTTTTTACCCAAATTTTATTTATAATTTATAAACTACACTACTATTACAAGCTAGTATACAAGACCACGTGGTGTAAGCAATATGCATGGAATTTTTCTCTCTCCATTCGCTTGTTTCTACAAGTTTATAAATAAAATTTTTAAAGGTGTGAATAAAATAATTAACCCTAATATATATATTTTTGAGCAAATAATTAATTCTAATATTCCACAGTTAAAACATATAGTATATGTATAAACATTGTACTTTGTATTTATAAACATATATTATTCAATATATATAAAAATGTGTTGGTTAGAAAGAAATAGATACGTGAGTGTATTACTGTGTCTTTAATAAAAAAAAAAAAAACTATGTAATGAAAAAAATATACATTTTATTTCTCATTGATAGACAACTAGTATTGCAAAAAGTGGTTAGCAAAAAAGTATGTGTATAATTAACAATGACAAATAGTATTTGAGAAGATGTCTTAGATGGAACTTCTATTAGTGGATTAATAAATGAATGATCATTATGAAAGAAGAAAAAAAATTAAACTTTTTGATCTCTATAAAAGTATTATCATTACGTTTAATAATAATCCACCCATTTTCATTGTTTATCTACTTTTTTATGGATTAGGATTTGGATTGAACTCTATGTATCACTACATGTTCAAAACAGATCAATTGTCAAATTCATCGCTAACTTTAAGCCACAACTAGCAACGACAACCTGTATATTGTTTGTTATGTTACACATATTAATAATGTTCCTACCAGGTTAATTGAGCCTTACTAGAAATGGGTAAATAACGCTTATGCAACTAACTAAAAATTAGAAAATTTGTCACTCTACATGACTCATTTATAGTTTATATGTCTTGAAATGGAAATGTAAAATTACGATTAAAAATAACTAAAATTGTAGAATTTTGCAATTTAAATTATTGTATATTATATAAACATTTATTATTTAATACGAATAACAATATATTATTTTTCAAAAACATATAGAATTTTATAATCTATATTGCGATTACAAGCCAATGTGGCCCAAGTAATACCCATGCTATTTTTATTTTTTCATTCACTTGTTTCTTTCTACAAGCTATATTAGTAGCAAATAATACAGATGTAAGACTGTAAACAAAATATTAATTGTAGGAGTTCCAAAATAAATATATAATATATGTATAAACATGATCTATTTTATATGTACAAAACACTTATTACTTCAATATGTATAAAAATGTGTTTTTTTTTTGTTGGTTGCTAAAATGTATAGAAATGTGTTTGTCGCAAATAACTAAATACACATATTTTATATGTATTAGGATGTATAAGTAAATTCAGGAGCATATATCATTAAAAATAATTACACTATATGATGAGAAAAATTTTTACATATGATTGATACACAACTAGTATTGCAAAAAGTGGTTAACATAACAGGCATAAAGTACACATGTACATGCTTCTTTTTTTTTAATACACAAATAAAACTGGAATGCTCATCAACATGATAATCACATTGATACTTCTATTTCTAACAACATACGTACAATAATAAGGTCTAGAAACTAATACACAGGGGCGGATCCAGTTCATGACCAGGGTGGGCACGTGCCCACCCTCAAATTTAAAAAAAAAAAATTTAGTAGGTATATATAAATTCAAAAAATATAGATATGCTAAAGTGCCCACCTTCATTTTTGTTTTAAATTCCCATCTACGTCTTAGAAAAAAAAAATTAAGGAAGATAAATGTATTAAAATTACATCAAACAATCCAAACAATCCAAAATTACAACATTTACCACACATAACAAACAACCAAATAACACAAAAAAGCCCAAATAACACAAAGAAAATCCAAATAACACAAGAAAAACGCCGAATAATATCCTCAAAAGCCCAAAAATGAAATTACAACAACAAACGGTATAAATATACAAGCTTTTTTCAGCATTTCTTACTCTCAACCGGTGCCTTTTCTTCTTCTACTTCTGCTTCTGCTTCTCTTCTTCTTTTTGTTCTTTGCGGGACAACACAAGAAGTACTTGCTTTTTCTTTTCTTTTTTGGTTTGTCAGCCAACACTTGCTTTTTCTTCACTTTAACTTAAGCCCAACCACGTGTCCCTACCTTTCCTTGATATTTTTTTTCAACTTTCAACTTTTACCTTTTTACGTTTTATATATATATATATATATATATATATAGATTTTTAATTGATAAGTCTAGTCAAGATCTTAATAATATATTGAATTTTATATATACTACAATGCTAATGCTAATCCGAAATATATTTGTCCTATATTTTATTATTATTATTACTATTAAGGCAATTTTTAACATTTTTTATATTAAAAAATGATAAGATATTGAACATCATAATTAAGTCATTTTTTATAATTTTCATATGAAACAACAATTTTAGATTATTATTATCCAAACGTTCATTTCATAGAAATAACATTTTGTCACAGGTTTTACTAAACGCTTAACTGTGATTTTATAACATTGATAGCATTTAAAAAATGACACTATAAATTAACAGTATAGTCAAGTCCTTTTTGATCATTTACCTCCGAAACGACAATTTTAAACTAAAATTATCCAAACGCTCAATTGACAAAAACAACAATTTTTCATTAGTTTTGCCAAACGCTTAATTGTGATTTTCAAAATCGTGTTTTCAGAATCATGATTTTAAAACCGCACTTTTTAAAAAATACACTTTTTCAAACAGCTAACCCAAACCCATCCTTAGTCTTTTACCCTCTTTTTTTTGTTTTTGTTTTACGTGCCCGGCCATTAGCCCATCTACTTCACGTGTAATCAGGTGTAGTACACTAGTACTTAGTTTGACTTTTAACTTTTCAAATTTTTTATTATTTTATTATTCATTATATTTTATACTTATTTTTGGGTTTTATTTATTTTATTATTATCTAAATGTGATTGTTTTGTTATCTATTTTGATCAATAAACATATAAATATGTAAATCAATATATATATATATATATATATCGGTACCGAAATATTCTATTCCAATGGACAAACCAAAACGATCACCGAAATGGTATTAATAACTTTGAATAAATCGTTTGTAATTTGTGAATTGTATTTGTGGCATATGAAAAATTTTGAAATTAAAAGACAAAAAATGCCTACCCTGAATAAAATTCCTGGATCCGCCCCTGCTAATACATCACACTTTGTTAGAAAATGTTATTTTTCATGAGATTCTCAAAAGTTATGTAATTAAAAAAGAATAATTTATTAAAATAATAATATAAAATCAAATTTGTGAGTTATATTAGCAAACCCTTTTTTTTTTAATCTAAACAATATATAATTACGAAGGATTAGCAATTAATTTTGCTAAATTCTCTTTGTATCACATTAACCACAATTTTCCAACCCCTCCTCTCAATTTATTTATTTATTTTTATTCTTTCTCACCTTACCATGAGGGCCAACTCAAGGCTTAGGCCTAAAGAGGAAGGACCTCACCTGCTCCAAAATTTTCAAAAGGTCCTAAGGCCCTCCATTACATAAACAAAAGGTCCATAAAATTATACAAAAATATCTCAAAAATTGTAGAATGATAATTGATTTTTTTTTTTAAAAATTATTAATTTTATATATATATATTTATATAATATATATTTTTAAATATATTATAGAGTTTTGCATTTTTTTCTTCCACCTCCAAGAAGACTCTCAAAATATTTAGCAAATAAAACTCTAACCCAATTGAAACCCCACACCGTTTCACTAAAAATAACATTTAATGATATTTAAATATTTATAAAGTTTACTTAAATTTATCGCATTAGGCCCTAAAATATATTGAGCTCGTCGTGCTTACCGTTACTCTTCCTCCAACTCATCCATTCCATTTTTAGCTCTTATTCTTCTCATTATTCCACATCTTACTGTTATTCTTATTCCAACCTTTTCTCTCCCTGTTTTGACTCAACTTTTCTCCATTCATTTTTCTATAACCTTGCTACTTCTTTTACACTTCTCAGTTATTGACTTATTTCTTCCATTAAGTTCATATTATGTGTACCCAAAAAAAAAAAACTGATTACTCTCTCATTATTATTATTATTTTCGATTTTCTAATTTCTCTTGGTGGAATTTAATTTAATTATTTCTTTCAACTTTTCTTTGGATTGATAAGTTTTGTGTCTTTTGACAACTCTACTTTAGGTCCTCTCTCTCTCTCTCTCTCATGACTTTCTACTTAAAATACCTATTAGGTTAGTCTACTTTTTTTAAAAATGGCTAATCCTAATATATTATTTTCAACAAATCTCAAACAACAAATTATATGTTCTCACATATCGCGTGTGACCATAACTAGAATTGTCACGCTTAACATTTATTTGTTTTTGTATGGTTTGTATGAATTTTTCAAGAATATTAGATTTTTTAAATGACATGGATTTTTTTTTTTGGACCTCAAAATGTCTCCCTTAGAAATGTACCAATTTCGTAACTTTTATTTTTACTAAAAATGGGAAGTAGTTTTAATTTCAATTGTGGAAATGATTCACATTTCAACTACTTATTAACTCTCACCAACACACACAAAACTAGTCCAACCCAAAAACACAATTGGGAACCCCAAATTCACAGTCTCTCTCAAAATTCACCATGTTATTCGATCCCTTCAAATCCAGCTTTCTTTTCCTAATTCTCTCTTTGGTTCTCTGTGTTTCACAAACCCTAGTCCTCAATTCTGCTCCAGAAATCGATGGCTCACTCACCTATCTCTGGCCTCTGCCCACCGAATTCACCTCCGGCAACGACACGCTCTCCGTTGACCCGGACCTCTCGCTCTCCTTCGCCGGCATTGGCGGCGACTCCGTCATTCTCAGAGCGGCCGTTGATAGATACAGAGCGATCATATTCAAGCACAGCGGTGCTTCCTCTATATTTAGTAGATTCAGGGGAAGAAGCTCAGTGTATGATATTAGCAAATTGAAGATCATTGTTAATACCGATAGCGAAGAGGTAGTAACTTTGTTTTAACTTTTAATTCGATTATTTATTTATTTATGTGAATTTGAATTTGAATGTGTTTTTTTATTTGGTCGTTTCATTTCAGCTTCAACTCGGTGTGGATGAGAGCTATACTTTGTTTGTTTCGAAGAATGACGGCCAATCGGTTATCGGGGAAGCGACGATTGAGGTAATTTGAAGGGGTTAGAGATTGTGGTTTTAGTGTTTTGTTGTGTTAATTTGTTTGATTAGATGGGTGTTGCATTTTATATATGTGATGCACTGTTAGTGATGTATTGTTGATACTCTGTTTATTACAGGCAAATACTGTTTATGGAGCATTGCGAGGGTTGGAGGTAATGTATGATTATGGTTTATCATTGAAGCATTGATTGTCAGAGTATTTGTGTTATTTGTGATTAGCTGGCAGGGAATATTGACAAGGTTGTGATTGTCTTGACCCATATGGGTCTTCTCTCATTGATTCACATCTTTCTATAATATTTCAGACATTCAGCCAATTATGTGCTTTTGATTTTGGAACTAAGTCAGTACAAGTATACAAGGCTCCTTGGTACATCCGGGACAAACCGAGATTTGCATATCGTGGGCTTCTCTTGGGTATGCTACATTTAGTTTTTTCTCAGGAAAAGTAAACTTTGAAAATGTGTTTATAATTTTGTCCTAGAATGTATACTTAGTAGATTCCATAGATTTGTTACCATCTGAGTGCTAGGCGAGTTGATTAGGCTGGGGGTGTGGGGCTCTTGGCATGGTTGGGCATCCCTGGTTCAATCCCTGGGTGAAGCACTTTGACTTACTTTGTTGCATGTAGGGAAACTTCCGTGTCATCCATGCATGCATCCGGGGGTTTACTCTCCAAGGTTGGGTCCTAAGGGCCCTACCTTGGCGGGAATCTCATGTCATAAAAAAAACCATTGAGTAGATATCATAGATTTGTTGAATTTCAGATTGTAAATGGTTAGGATTAGTTGGTTACACATCCTGTGTAATCTAACTGGTCCTTTGTTTAATAAGTTTATTTTATTCATAAAATAAATGTTGTCCTAGAATGTTGCTTGATACCCATGTTCATTGGTATTATTTTGCAGATACATCGAGGCACTACTTACCGATTGATATAATTAAGCAGATAATTGAATCTATGTCGTATGCTAAACTTGTAAGATTTGTTACTTGGTATTCTTGTCAAGGTTGTGTTTCATAATTAAATTCATTTGTTGGTCTGATTATTATACCATCCTTTTGCTTCTCTAATTGTGTCTCTTGTAATTCTGATACTGAAAATTGCATTCAGTAGAATGTCCTTCATTGGCACATCATAGATGAGGAGTCATTTCCGCTCGAAGTACCTGCATATCCAAATTTGTGGAAAGGTTCATATACAAAGTGGGAGCGTTACACGGTTGAGGATGCATATGAGATTGTCAAGTAAGATACCTGGAGTGTCTTAAATGTTGAAGTAACTCATTAGCTTAAAATACATTCAATAACTTGTCCAAATATTCCTTTCAGCTTCTCCAATCAGCTGAAGTTACTTGTCTAATAATCTTATAATCAGATTGATTTGAATTTATTGAAAATTTAGAATTATTCAAATCATGTGATGCTACTCTACAACAAGGGACTCATTTGTCATAAGAGGTGCAGCAAATTTCATGTTGGATCGAGGACACTAAATACTGATATATAGTATGAAAACATAATCTGATGTTACCTAAGAAAGAAGACAGGAAACTGAAAATGATTTTTTCAGTGGGCAAAATATAAGACCTGAAAGTGTATTGCTATAACCAAACAAACTATAATAATTATAATAATATTTTTTTGGCTATAACCAGATAATGTAATAATAATAATAATTATTATTTTCATCATCATCATCATCCGTCCCTGTACATGGCTTCTACATGTTCTGATTTATATTATTTATACTTATCCTTTTATGAGTCTGACATAGGCTAATAGTGTGTTTCCCTTTTCATGTTTCCATGCATCGATGTGAAGCTTTGCCAAAGTAAGAGGTGCGTTCTATCTTTTTAGTTTGTTGAAGCTTAAGTAAGACATCATAAACGACAATCTTTACAGATATCAAATTTCATATAATATCCCTTATCAAATAGAATTTATACAATAGAAATGTGGCATCTCATGATTGGATGGAAATGACAAAGTGTAAATGTTTCCTTAATAGATGTAAAACTGCAGAATGAGTTTTAGCTACTGAATAAGTTCTTAATGAGTTCAATTGCCTTAGGGATAGAATGTCTGTCTTTATCTTTTTTCTTGATTATTTTATGTAATATGTGACAGGCATCAATGTCATGGCAGAAGTAGATATCCCTGGTCATGCTGAATCATGGTAAAGCATATCTTGATGTCCACTTTTATATTCAAGCTAAGAAGAGTCTCTCAGAACTGGAAAAGAAACCCTTTCTAGGTTGAAGAAATCTTCTTAGGCCGGCTTGGATTTAGCATATTATACCAGTACCCGATCCTAACCCAATAGGAAGGATATAGATTTCTAGCCCTCATCCTGTAATTCTGTTATGATTTCTATGTGCAGAAGATGAAAGAAAAGATGTTCAATAGATATTTCTTTTCTTTTCAGTGTCATAATCATGGATTAAAGTCCTGCTCTAGAAATTCTAATCTTGCAAGTTGTTAGAGCCTTCAAGCTGTTTCCTCAAAGACTGGGAAAAATTCAAGAGTTCAAACACCAAAAAATAAAAAATGTTCCAACTGTTAATCTTGTGTTGATCTGTTTCCTTCAAGTGATAATTGTTTGATCTACTTTTAATGCAGGGGCACTGGATATCCTGATCTGTGGCCTTCTCCTTCATGTAGAGAGCCACTTGATGTTACAAAAAACTTTACTTTTGATGTAATTTCTGGTATTCTGACAGGTTAGGCTCCCAACCTTTTCCTGGGCAGTCATCCAGTCCCCCCCCAGCTCTGAAATTATGCAACATATTATATGGATATTATTAAAAAGGAAGCAGCTTAGTTTGTTCGTATGCTGTTAGCTGCTTTTTTCCTCATGAATGCCCCATATAATTCAAAGATAAAAAGGGGGATGAATACCATATGAAATCGTAGTGTATATATGTGTGTATGAGAACTTATAGCGACATGAAATTTTTTTAGTAAAATTTGGAAAAGGGAAATAAGAAGTAATACTTGATGTAATATATACTGTGTTATTGTATTTTTTCTTTTTCTTCTCCATAACTTTATCTAATTAAAAATTGTATTTTACAGATGAGAAAAATTTTCCCCTTTGAGCTCTTCCACTTGGGTGGTGATGAAGTTAATACAGGTGAGTTTGAATGGCTTTCTTGTTGCAAGCTAATATTATGCTATCACTACATTGACAAAAGACAATATAAGTTAAAACCAAAATAAATCTTATATAATCTTACATTTCAAGAATGCATGCAAATAATTTTTTTTATCACTTTCTGTGTACACTTCCTGTGTACATGGAGGCTTCCCTTTTTTGATTAATGAATTGCTTATTTATCATTTAATTTTTTTTTTATCACAAAAGGTTTAATTTATGCTAGGAAGGATGTACCTTTTACTTTTCTTTGTTATTGACAACTGTGTCGCAGAACAGAAGCCTTAATGGGCTTTGATACCAAATTTGATGTAGGATCTTTAGGAATTTGTAATGAGCCCAAACGTGTACTATAGGTGTAACTCGATTTGGAACATTTATAACTCGATTGGTCAAAGGTTATAACATCGGCCAAAAATTCTGACTTCATGAGTAGAAAGAATAAATAAAATAGAAGTGCTCGTTAATAATATGGTTCACACTTCTTTGCTTGATTTTTAATTATGTATGTTTCAAAAATCTCTCTCTCTCTGGTATTTCTTTTGTTCTACTATATGCCTCTGATTTTTTATTGACAGCAAATCATTTTATTTGACAGATTGCTGGAGCTCTACTCCGCATGTGAAGCAATGGTACATACTGCAACTGCTTTGGTTAAAAATCTTGTTATGTGATGACTTATGGTCCTTAACAGTCGTATTAGTCGATATATAAGGCTAGAAACATATATGTAATCTAGGTTGAAGAAAATGGCACAATATGTAATTCATAGAGATACCCCATTTTTATGTTTATTTTGACCCTTTTCATGCAAATCTTATCAAGGTTAAATATTCTATCCTGAGGTTTCACCATTACACAGTTATTAGTGAAATTGGATTTGACATATATAATTCTTACAATTCCATAGCTTAACTCATGATGTTGCATTTACATGTTGCTCATATACCCTTTTCATCAGAATCTTAGTCTAATATTTACGTTATCTGTTGTCAAGATAAAAGATAAGAAAAGAAGACGCAAAGCTAGGCAAAAGTCTGCTTTTTTGAAGTCAGTTTGGGCGGCATAATTTTCATTTCCAAAATAAACTAAATTTAGCTTTATAAAATTGTTCTATTTAGATATTGGCATAGTGAAAAATTAGCTCCCCCCCCCCTTCCCACGAAAAAAAGAAAAGGATTTTGAGATATTTTACAAGGTCTTGTCAGTATCTTATTCTTTTTGATTTAGCACCCCATTGACAATCTTGTGCACTGATCTCTGGTTTCGTCAATGGCATGTTTGTTTGAAACTATTTGGTTTAGTTCTCTTTCTTATTATCTGTCTGATACAATATTTCGTAGGTAGTGACCATTGAACTATTGGGTTAAGAATATGTCCTGATCAAATGTCTCCATGTCTAAATTGAGTACAGTGTTTATGTGACCTTGATTAAAATTCACTCTGTATATCGACTATTTAATATGCAGGCTTCAGGATCGGAATATGACTGCTAAGGATGCCTACAAATATTTTGTACTGAAAGCTCAAGAAATAGCAATTTCAAAAAAATGGACCCCTGTCAATTGGTATGTCCTATTTTATGTCAATAAGATTGTTGTTAGCTTTTTAAATTTGATTTTAACCGATAATATATTATATTATACTAGGATCTACTTGAGAATTTGGAAAGTTCTAGGATATCGGCATAAAGGATAGAAATGGAAAATAAATAGAAAAATTAAAAATAAATATGCATAGCTTACATACGCCATGAGCAAAAATGTCCACTATTCTGCTAATAACCATAAGGAAATAAAAGGATCAATTATTGAAGGAGAATTGATGGCTATTAGAATGTAATTAGAGCTGCTCTAGTATACTCCCTATGTACTGGAGCATTCTCCTCTTTTCAATAAAATGATTATATACTTCAAAAAATCATGGTTGTGTTTCTCAATACTCTTGTCATTTTATTAGTATACAAAAGCGTATGACAGTTTTGAATTTTTACATCTCAGGGAAGAAACCTTCAATACATTTGCAGCAAACCTTAATCCACAGACTGTAGTACATAACTGGTGAGTTTCTCTTCCTGGGAGCAGTTTCACATTTCCAAATGTCCGATCGTGTCAACTTAAAAATATTTTGCATGTTGCTATAGGCTGGGCTCTGGGGTTTGTCCGAAGGCTGTTGCAAAGGGTTTCAGATGCATTTTCAGCAATCAAGGTGTTTGGTATCTAGACCATCTGGATGTCCCTTGGGATGAATTTTACACTGCTGAGCCACTAGAAGGAATAAATGACGCTTCTAAGCAAGAGCTTGTGCTTGGTGGAGAAGTTTGCATGTGGGCTGAGACAGCAGATACATCAGATGTTCAGCAAACAATCTGGCCTCGAGCTGCAGCAGCTGCAGGTATCCCTCTGCTGAAAGTAAATCATGAGTTAAGATTGATGAATTAGTGATTTCTTGGGGTTGTTTGACTTCCTCAGGAATAAAATAATCTCTTTCAGTGGTAACATGCTGATTTTTCTTTCTTAAAAAATAACTGGTCTCCTTGTAGTTTAACTGGCAAGTTTGGCATTGATTGGTCTCTCTTATGAGGAGAATCAGGGGTCAAATCCCTTCTCCCCCAACTATTGAATTATCATACTTATATATATATAAAATAAATACATCTTGTTGTATTTACTAAATTATTTTTAGGACGTGAAGTGACAAATACCAGTTATATTGAGCACAGTGCCCTCCCTGAAACTAGCTATTTGGTTCAAGGTTGTTCTTGTTCTTTTCCTTTTCCTCAACTGTTTCTCAGTAGGAAAGTGGTGGTAATCTTTTCAAAATATTGAAATTGAGGGAGAGAGAGAGAGAGAGAGAGAGAGAGAGAGAGAGAGAGAGAGAGAGAGAGTCTAGTCAGTAATGACCAATGTGGTTGTTAAACAATATGAACTGATTGAATTAGCAACTCCACTATTGGTGTCTGAGATGCGTACATACATGAACATTAACAAGTGTTTTGAGTTTTGCAGTAAATGTCTGAAGGGTGAGCAATTTCATCCTATGTTTTATTTGCTTTGATTCTCCCCGTTTTTAGCTTTTGCAATATATTGGATGCTCATAATGATCGTCTAAAATATAAAATGCAATTTTTTTTTTCCGACTATGTTAGCTATTAATGTCTGTTAAGCATGTCATTGGTCACTTTGTTTCCTATAGAGCGCTTGTGGAGCAGCAGGGAGGCCATATCCACAGGAAATATTACCTTAACTGCATTACCCCGGTTGCAATACTTCAGATGTCTCTTGAATAGGCGTGGGGTTCAAGCTGCTCCAGTCACAAATAAATATGCCCGGCGCCCTCCGACTGGTCCAGGGTCATGCTATGAGCAATGATACTTAAAATGTGAGATTAGGTGACTGGAACTGTCTCAAGTTGCATTTCTATATACTGTATTCAAAGTATGTAAGCAATCAGGAAAATTCTTCTTTAGTCCAGCACTGCATGGTAATCAATTGCTGTCGGTTTGTTGTGCCAAATGGATGATTTGTAAAAGTTGAGATCAATGTTGCCAATGAGTCAAATACCATTTCGTTTTCCCCATAAGAATGGGTTGGAGAGTGTGGTTGTGGGTTCAACACCTCCAAGTGTGCAACTTGTTAATAGATTTAAAATTTCACTGGTGATTTCGTGGTGATGGTGTTCGTGTTGTTGTAATTTACTTGTTATAATAAATAAAAATAAACGTATTCAGTTTTATCATTTCTCAAAGATTACATTGCAATTTACAACTTCTAAATTTAGGTAATTTTGATTTTATTCCCTAAAGTTTGAAAATTTGGATTTGCTTTGGATTTTGACCCTACCATCTATATTTTTTAATGATGTGTCCATTAAGTGTCACCTAAGTTCAAAACGATGCAGTTTAGATATTCAAAACCTTGTTGTTTTGAGCCCATTTAAGAAATGTGCATTTTTTTCCCCGTTGGATACCCAGAAAATGTTAGAAAGAAAGAAAAAAGTAATTATTTTAATTCTATGTTTTTTGTTTATGTAATTTTTAGATTTTGTAGAATTTCTTTTAATTAATTAAAGTTTTTTAAAACTATTTAGTTGACATGGGATAATGGAATTGAGGTGGTATGACTTAATTGGACCAACTAAAACATGTAACATGCTTTTGTGGCACTTAATAGACAGCCAAGCATGGCAGAGTATCGAAAGGATCAAAATCAAAACAATCTCAAACTTCAGGTGAACAGATCTAAATTTTTAAATTTAGGGAATAAAATCAAAATTACCCAAACTTAAAGGGTGTAGTCTTACCCAAACTTCTTAAGTAGACAGTTGTGAAGTCCAATAGATTTCTATACTATCCCTATCAATTTACCAGAGACGATTTTGAGCATCCAATAATAATTTCCGTGTTAGAGGTGTTATCTGCCTTTGGTCCACTGCTAAATTCAAGCTCTTCGGATTGGGACTTTTATGACATTTTGTTTCGGAGAAAATACTGCCCGATTTGATTCTTGTTAAAATATATGATTGATAGATTCTTGCATCTTAATTTTGATTGATTGTTAGAAATATACAATTTTAGAATTTGTGAAATCACTTATATGTATTGCTGGGGAGGACCATGTGTACAATACAACGGAAGAAATGAGTAATTTCTAGCAGGGAGACATTTATGTTGTAAGCTAGAGGGAGAAACATTTATTGCTACCGTCACATATTCTGAAGGAAACTAGTGAACCCTTTGGAGAAGATGACAAGCTGGGTTGAAATTTTCAAATCTACTGGCTAACTTTTCAAATAAAAGATAAGATTGGCAGAGGACAATAAGTATGATGTTTACGTTGGCTGAATTCATGGTCCAATAACCAATTCTATACTATATGGTCTCTTAAATTCCATAAATTGAAATCAATTTATAGTTTACACTTGCTGACTAAACCTCATATGTGGGTAATTGCCAAATCCAAGGGTATCCTGCTTGATTTAGAAATCAAATCCAAGGTAGGACTTGCTTGAGGATAACTTCACACAAATAAGTCAGGTCTCCATCTCTCTTACCCCTTCTGTACTGTCGTCTTGCCTGACAGTTAGGGTAATGAAAAAGACTTTCAAAATTAAATAAGTGCATTCCTAACGAAATGCTGGGCCCTAATACATAATGAATCCCAAGGCCAAGGGGACCTCATTGCTGAATTATGGTTGTATATTATTATTATTATTTCGCTGAAGGTGACCCATGAGTGTTTGTATTCAACATATTATGATGAGTAATGGTAATACAATTGATTGAATGTGATCCCATCTTTCTTTATTGAACTGTGTGGTTCACCTTAATTTTATTCTCTATTTCACACCTGGGGTGTCATCTTTGTTCAATTAGCAAATATCAGTTTGGTGAATTGGGTTACATTGGTCCCCATGAAAGTGTGAATTTATAGACTAAGAACAGAAAGGATCATGAATTATTAAGGTTGGCTTATGCCTTGAAAGTCAGAATTGCTGATAGAATGATCCATTTTCTTAGTTTTTCCACCTCAAATAATTCAACATTTCTTGAATCATTTACTATCAAGTCAAATATAAACGATAGTGCTTAGATAAGATTTCTATAATAATTCAATAAGGACAAAATGTCACTTTCTTTACATGCACGATTAATCAAATATTTATGAGTAATGTTACATACACAGTATATTTCACTTCACAACAAATTTCATGACTGTTGAGATGCAATTTTTTTATTAGTTTTCATCTGAATCTACCATTGACATCACTTTATTATTTATTATTCATAGCTTGAAATATTAAATTAATTTTTTATTTTTTTTTGTGAAATTTTATGCGCCTCTAGATTTATTACATATTTATTTTAGAGTTTTTTTTTTTGGGTAATAATCCAAACTTTTTATTTTATCTCCCACTCAGATCTAAATGTCTTTTGCTAAAACAGGATTATCTTAAAAGTATCAACTAAGCAGTTCCAAAACCTCTCATTTGTCCTTTGGAAGAAAGTTGGTCTATAAGATTCTAGTCTCCACTGGTATGGACAAAAATAGAGAGGTTCAATTAGGCCTCCACTCTCCACTCTCCACCCAGCTCTGTTGGTATTGGCAGTCGTTTTACCTCATTCAACATGGAGAAAAAAAAGGAAAAGGAAAAGAATAGCAATAGTGAAGACTGTAGTTACTTATTAGCCAAAATAAAAAAGTTTTAAAATTTTGGTTTTTGTTCTTTTCTTAACTAAAAAGCAGGAGACAATGGAGTTTACAAGTGTGATCTTAAGCCAATCTTATCACGAGTACTCTGACACTCAAAATAGTAATAGACACTATCAATAGTATAAACTTGTATCCATTCTCACTCCTTAAGGAGAATAAAAAACAAAGCCCTAGATTTAATTAAGAAAAAAAAGCTTATAACTTTTATTATCAATAATCAAAAAAGAAAAAAAATAATTTCTTGACAAAATATTTATTAAGTGCAACCTTGAGTGGTAGTTTAACTGATCCAGTCTTGGATATGCTCTTTAATGATCACTAGTTTGAGTAAAAAAAAAAAAAAAATTTTATTAAGTGCAATAATCATATCATGTATCATATATATAAACACTCCCGTTTTTATGGTGTAGTTCCACATCTAAACTGTGTAGTCCCCCAATGAGACCTATGTATGATAAGAAACATGCACATATTTGATGCACGAGAAATATTCTCAATCTAGTAACACAAGTGTATAGTCTGTGTTTCTGTTGTAATATTAGTTCTCTCCCTCCTATTTTAGAGGTTTGATGGAGTGATACTTTTTCTATTTCTGATTTTTGGATGAAACCTACTTAACCTTAAAAAAAAAAAAAAAAAAAAAAACCCACAACAAAAAGAGCCTGAAAAAACACATTACATTAGCTCACTCTCACTCACATTGAAATAAACAGAGAAAAATTAACAAACAGTTGGAAGGCACTCCCTCTCTTTTACCATTGCGCAGCTTTGCTTCCTCAACTCCTTTTCCCTCTCAATCTGCTCTCTTTTCTCTCTCTCTCTCTCTCATGGCTGCCTCTACTTATCTCACTCTGTAAGTCACAAATCTAATCCCTCTCTCTCGCATCATAGGAGAAATGAAACCCTAGAAATTTACACTATCTTTCTCACTATAAATTTATTTTAATTTTATCTTATATTTGCGTGAAAGTATTTCTTTTCAAGATTCGAACTAGCTTCTTCGCTTATTGCTAATTTTCCTTCTGGATTTGCCCACTTTATTTGAACTCCATATTCACAGTGCCTAATCCTTGATTTACTGTTTTTAGTATTATCAGCTTAATTATTTGTGTTTTGTTACATAAGTATTAATTTACTTACTATCATTTATTTTTCTTTCTTTTCTCTGTTACAGTTTGCATCTTATGCTTGATCTGATATGGGTTTAGTTCATCGCATTTGGGGTAATAACGACTACACCATGCTGCACTTACTGAGGATTTAGTTTTCAAATATTAGGGTTTTTACAGATTTCTGTGTTTGTTTTCGATTTCTACGCTTGGGATAGGGAAAATTTTGAAGTGGGCATGGTGGGTAAAGAGGATGCCACGAGTAATTCTCGGGCTCCATTGCAATTTTCCGGCAACCGGAGAATGTTTTTGCGGTCAGCATCGTGGTCCTCTTCCCGTGTCGCCTCTCAAAACCCGGGTTCCGAAGAAAAAGAATGTGGGGATTCGAATGGTAATGTAGGAAACAATAATGGGCAAAATCGCAGGTTTCCCGCCCCGTTAACCCCGCGATCCCAGCAGAATTGTAAGGCTCGGTCTTGTTTACCACCCTTACAGCCATTGGCTATTGCTCGCCGGAGCTTGGATGAGTGGCCGAAGGCGGGGTCGGATGATATTGGTGAGTGGCCAGGACCACCTACCCCGAGTGGGAGAGGGAGTGGGGAGAGATTGAAGCTTGATTTGTCATCGATTCAGAGAAACCCGGATAAGAATGGTGGGCTTGTGAAGAGGGATAAGATTGCTTTCTTTGATAAGGAGTGTTCAAAGGTGGCAGAACACATATATCTTGGTGGGGATGCGGTTGCAAAAGATAGGGATATACTAAAACAGAATGGGATTACTCATGTTCTGAATTGTGTAGGTTTTGTTTGTCCTGAATATTTTAAAGCTGATTTTGTGTACAGAACTTTGTGGTTGCAGGATAGTCCATCCGAGGATATAACTAGTATTTTGTATGATGTTTTTGACTACTTTGAAGATGTTAGGGAACAGGGTGGAAGGGTTTTTGTTCATTGTTGCCAAGGGGTGTCTAGGTCCACCTCCTTGGTGATTGCTTATCTTATGTGGAGAGAAGGGCAGAGCTTTGATGATGCTTTTCGCTATGTCAAGGCAGCAAGGGGCATTGCTGATCCAAATATGGGTTTTGCTTGCCAGTTGTTACAGTGCCAAAAGAGGGTTCATGCATTCCCTCTTAGCCCGAGTTCTTTATTAAGGATGTATATAATTGCCCCACACTCGCCATATGATCCTTTGCATCTTGTCCCGAAAATGTTGAATGATCCTTCTCCATCTGCACTGGATTCTAGGGGTGCATTTATTGTTCATATTCCAACTGTTATATATGTTTGGATTGGTAAGAACTGTGAGGCTATCATGGAAAAGGATGCAAGAAGTGCTGTTTGTCAAATTGTCCGGTATGAGAGAGTGCAAGGGTCAGTGAGGATGATCAAGGAAGGTGAAGAACCGGCTCATTTTTGGGGTGCTTTTTCACACCTCTTACCTTTGATGGATAAACCTTGTAATGGTGTAGAGGTTGGGGAATCTACAGTCAAGGTTGGCTTAGGTGACAGGAAAGTGGACTCGTATAATGTTGATTATGAGATTTTCCAAAAAGCTATTATGGGGGGTTTTGTGCCTCCATCTGCATCATCTGAGATTGAACATGAGACCCACCTTCCTGCTAGAGAAAGCAGTTGGAGTGCTCTGAGGCGCAAGTTTGCATCTGGCAATATGAAGGAGTTTGTGGCTGCTCCCAAATTATCCCTCTCTAGGGTCTACTCAGAATCTAGGATGATAGGACATTCATCTACAAATTTATCATCACCTTCATCATCTTTGTCATCATTGTCGTCATCATCATCATCATCATCTTCTTCTTCACCTCCTTATCTCTCTCCAGATTCTGTCTCTTCTGATTCGAGCACTAGTTCAAAGTATTTTTCAGAATCCTCTCTGGATTCCCCTTCTGCAGCATCATGTTCTCTTCCAGTATCTTCGACTTTGTCTAACCTGTCTCTCTTGTCATCCAAAACTTCTAATGGTCCAGAAATTGTTGATTTCAATTTTGCTTCGCAGGCATGTTCTAAATCAACTTCTTCCCCATCTAAAATGTTTTCACCTTCCCTTGCAGAGCGTAGGGGTAACTTTTCTAACTTGTCTCTCTTGTCATCCAAAACGTCTAATGGTCCAGAAGTTGCTGATTTCAATTTTGCTTCACAGCCATGTTCTAAATCAACTTCTTTCCCATGTAAAATGTTTTCACCTTCCCTGGCAGAGCGCAGGGGTAACTTTTCTAACTTGTCTCTCTTGTCACCCAAAACTTCTAATGGTCCAGAAATTGTTGGTGTCAATTTTGCTTCGCAGCCATGTTCTAAATCAACTTCTTTCCCATCTAAAATGTTTTCACCTTCCCTTGCAGAGCGCAGGGGCAATTTATCGAAGTCTCTAAAATTGCCATTGATGGCTGATAATATGAGGGTGACATATACTCCCTCAAGCTATCTTTCTGGTCAAGAAGATATTGTGTGGATAAACAACAATAATTGTTCCCCATGTGAACTGGATAGTATAGGAGATATCTTAGAGTCCAAGGATGCAGTTAAAACTAGGGAGGGAGATTTAACTCAATTGTGGAGAATGCATCCTTTGGGACAAGGCCTGGGCTCTGCTGTCTCAAATGGGGTGGAGGAAAGTGATTCAGCACTCAGCAATCTTATGAAACCTTTAGTATGTCGGTGGCCCAGATTAGAAAAGATTGCAACATTTGGTGCAAGTGACATGAATTCTAAAGATGCTTTCGCTATTTTCTCTCCAGGTTTAGACAAAAATGAGAAACGGATATTATATTTTTGGGTAGGAAGGTCTTTTGATCCTGATGAAAGCCAAATTCGATTAGATAGTGACAGAGCGTTAGATGATCTAAAAGAGCTTAACTGGAATCAAGTTGCTTGTGATGCTCTTACCCAAATGGGTCTTCCAAACGATACTGCTGTCAAGGTATGTCATCTTCACTTACAATATTATATATTATTTTCTTATTTTTTTTGTCTACGTTTTAAAATTCTCTAAATGGCTACAATATTAGGGAGATGTTTATGTTCCTTGATTTAGTTTGTTTGCCATAGATCTGGATGCACCATCAACTGTTTTTTCTACAACTTTTGTAATTTAGCTCGAGTAATATTAGACTTGAAAATTTAAATGGGCTAGATAATACGTATGCAGGCAGTGGTATAAAGAAATCCTAGAGGGTAGGGTATAGTTCCTCTTAAAATCATCTCTCATATTGGCTTCAGAACAGGGTTGGACCATCTGATGCGAGTGTCTTAAAGGTAAATCAATGCCTGTTTTTTGGCATTTTTCCTATCCAGTTGCAACGTAAATATGGTTTGAGCAAATGATGCTTTAAATCATGGTCTTGATGTAAGTATTGCATCTTCTTTTCATGGTATCGATGGCCTTGTCATCCTATCTTCTCTTGTTTACATCTAATATTGGATGTTCTTGTTATCGATAGTGACATGCCTTTTAACGCCAGTTAAAAGGTGTTATGCTCTCAGCAGTGTTGTATTTTGGTGCTTGGATATATGCCTATTACAGGAAAGTAAAATGTTGAAATGAGAATGCCTGCTTTTGTTCAAGTACTCAAGCATCCTTAGGGTCCATAGGTATTGGGGCTGTAGAAGGATGGTTTGCCAATGAGTTTTAGCTCAATTGGCACCTCCTCCCCTTATAAGTTTCACATGGAGGGTGAAGTTGTAGGTTCAAGGCCCATTTGGTGCGCGTGTAAAAGAAGGATGGCTGCTACTTGTCATGGGATTTTCCTTTGCTGATTTTCGCTTGTAACTGTGTTTTTGCCTTTAGTATTATTTTATATATTTGCCTTGTTAATTATGTGTTAAAATTATCAGGTTATTTAGTTAATGACTATAGTATAACAGAATTAAGTAGTTAAATGAAAGATGATTTCATGTTGCTTTTGTATTGTGCACATGGTATAACTTTAGTTTTTTCTTGACAAGAACCTATACACCAAGACTGAGACACAAGTACTTGAATGGTGGAGTGCATGACTGAACCCATTATTTCTTCATCTTCGTCCTCTTTTCTGTCTCCCTCTAATTTTCACAGAGTTCAGATGAATGCTTGTGTTTTATGGACCATAAGTTGGTTGAACTAAATTGATAAATTTGTAATTGAAGAGATTTTACTCTTTGTTGGTCTTTGAAATGGGATTGACAATGGAAATGTGAAGGAAAAATCTTTTGGAACTCTTGGGAGCATCCTGAAATAAACAAGAAAATTTAGTTGTCTTACCTGATGAAATTTGGTTTTGCAACATGGTTCACTTACGGTTTCTTTTCAGTTTCCCTTGATTCCATCCATATATACGTTTAACATTAATTCCTGCCATTTGCAAAAGTGTTGGGGCTATTTGCTCCATCTATTTTCAATCAGTTTGAGATTGCTTGACAATTATGTTTGCTTAGCATTAGCATGTTACTTTTTAATTACATAACGCTGTCACCCATAAACAGTTTTGGTCCATCTTACTGAAAAGACAAATGCTTTGAATATAATTTTTTTTTTTTTCGTTCTTTGTTTTTATAATTCTCTATGTTGTGCTCTTTGGAATAGAGTAGAAGGCATTCTGTCTAATAGGTCTTATAAGTTGAATGTTGGATTTTTTTGTGAACAGATTGTTAAAGAAGATGAAGAGCCAATAGAGTTTCTTGCATTGTTGAATTTGTTGTAGTGGAAATGTGAAGAGATTCTGCAATCCAATGGCTTAAAGCTTTTTTTTGTTTCTTTGGTTTGCTTAATTGCACTGCAACTTTCTCAGGCATCATCAAGATGATCTTCCCCTGAAAAACCCTGTGAGGTAATGTACTATGCGACAAGCATCATCCACCTAAATTTACATTATTTCTAGTTACCAGAACATACTATGGTGCAAATTTTTGGTGTTGGAATTGGGGAAGCAACTTTGCTTGGAGATGATTATGCTTAGACCACTAGTTAGCTAACAACCCTGCAACATTCACGGTTGGAAGACGTTTCTTAATTTACCAGGAACAGCTAACTCATATATAATTAAGAGAAGATACATTAGTTGTCTGATCATTTGTGCGAAAGGCTGTTCTGAAATACTTGTTTTGTAATTCCAAATGTCTCCCCATTTTTATTTTCATAAATTTTCTAGCAAGGATATATAGGCATGTATATATTTATCTATATAATTTAGGCTAAATTTTTCATTAAAGTTGAAAATTGAACTTTTGCTGCTTGGCCTGCTGTACAACAGCTAATAGTATTTTCAACTATTATGCATCTGCTTCATCAATCATATCTTGGCATATTCAATGGCAGCCAATGAATTTTTAGAATGTGTGTTTGAAATTGTTGTCTTTGTGATATGCTCTTCAACTGGCCTTTTGAAGGGCATGCTTGCAAAGATAATAATAGCCAGAAAACCCTGCACAAAGCTTTGTATTTTCATACAAGCATGGCTTCTGAGGTAATCCTTTTGGATTCTTGGGTAAATGAGGTAAGAGGAAGGAAAGAAGTTAAAATTCACTTGATGAAAGGTATCTCAAACAAGAGCACTTTTGGGCATATGTGTCATTATCCAAATGGAGCTCAATAACAGAGAATAAAATGGCTGTTAATAGAATTGCAAGGATTAGGACTTGTATATTTGTCCCAAAATTACCAATATAGCTTAGTTATGTTCCGCTGTTCTTTAGTGGATAGAAATGAAAATGGCTGCCCCTTGTCAACTGTTTCCAAAATCACCAAAGGAAGTTAATTATGCAGTTATTTGATTAAGAATATCTTTTTGTATCCTTCATGAATTTTTTTTTTTGGATGGGCACCTTCGTGAGCTTTTTCTACTTATGAAAAGAATGGAGAATTTCTTTAACCGCTCTTTCTCATATTGGACATTTGCCATATGTTGTTTGCAGGAGGCTGCTTTTAACATTCTTTGTGGCTCTTCACTTGGTTGTACAGTGCTGTAACACCCTCATTTTCATGTAACACTCAGTTTCTTGCGTAATTACTTAAACTGATTTTTCTTGTATATTCACTGTTAGAAACGATCTGAGGGCCTTACTAGACAGAATAGATAAATTGATATTTTTTACGCTGGTTAATCTAGATTTTTTTTTTTTTTTTTTTTTCCTATAAAGCCTGTTGTGTGTTTAAGGTATTCCTGGAAGGGAGGGAGATGGATGGAGGAGAGAAAAGGAAGGTGGCCGGAATATACAAAAATGTAGTACATTTCGGTACCTTCACTTCTCTCCTCTCCCTCATCTCTCTCCATCCAAACATAGGGATTTGGCATCAGAAAATGTTGTTTGATATGGTAATTCTTCATAAATATGGGCGTTTGCTGGATAGTTTCTTAGAGAATGTGCCTTTAACAAGTTGAAATTTGTTGGATGTTTGTAGTACTGTATTTTAAGTTTGTTACGCCTCTGCTTTAACCATCATCTTTGGTTTTTTCTTTAACCTCAAAATTTAATTTATACTGAGTGGCTCCAACTATTGTGATTCACTCAGAAAATCTATCCTTTGAGCCTCAGAATTTGATTTATAAAGCCAAACTTAGAAGAAGAAAAAAAAGTATTTAACAACATACTCCACGTAGTCAAGATCCTTTTAGTTAAAGATTTGTGACACGAATCACCTAGATGCAATGGATAAACTATATCACTCAAACTCAATATGATCACTCTTTCTCAAAAAAAATAAAAAAGAAAAAATAAAAACTCAATGTATTCACGTCAATCAGATAAGTCATTAATGTGTGCACCAACTCCAATTGGCTTTTCGATTGGTTGAAGACTTGAAGTTATTAGTCATTAATTTGTGGCCAAAGCTGAAAGGATTTTCCATTTAGAAAGCCAAGAGTCCCAAGCATGGCAGCACATGTTTATTTCACCATTCCAATTCCCCATTGTTAATGAATCATGACTATATATAATAAGGTAACATCCTAGCCAAAGAAAGCACTTAGCATTCGAATCCATTCAAAGTTTCATAATCATCATTCACATACCTAACATGGCAACCACTAATGTAAGCTTGAGGCTTCCTAAAAACAAATTAAAAACGCAGGTAAGCCTGAAGCTTTTGATAGTCAAAAAGGGCGTCGAGTGATTTTCGCTGAAGCAGGCAAGGATTTTGTTGATTTCCTTATTACCATTCTCGATCTGCCGGTTGGAATTGTCATTAGGATGCTTAGAAACTAAGGGATGGTAGGCGGCTTGCAAAACTTCTACTAGAGCATTGAAAATCTGAGTGATACTTACCTTCAACCAGACCAAGATAAGGACTTTGTTGAATCCCAATATTGTACACATCACTGGTGGTGGAGTCCCTCTACTATTGCCAAACTTAGAATCATCAACATCCATAAAATTATATAGATGTTACGGCTACAACAAAAACTGTATTTTATACGTTTCTGCTGACAGCAACGCAATTTGTCCTTCATGCAAAGGTTCTATGAACGGCAAGAAAATTTTCGTAGACCCACCAAGTGCAACGAATACACCCTCCTCCAGTGAGGGAGGGTACGTGAAAGGAGTGGTTACATACATGGTGATGGATGATCTAGAGGTGAAACCCATGTCCACTATCTCCGGTATCACTCTGATTAGCAAGTTAGTCAAGGAAGTAGGAGCTCTTGAAGAGAAAGTAGTCGATTTGGACATGGATGAGGTATGCCATCATTCTTTTGCCTTTTATGCATGTCTTCTAGTTATTTCTTCTTTCGCTTTCTGTTCTTTCTTTTTGGTGGAAATTATTGCAAAATAAAATCGTTAACCTGAGGGTACTAATTGTTGTCCTAAATCCTAATTCCTAAACCACGATACCAAGTGAAGGCATGGGCTTTTTTATCGGCCAAAAAAAAAAAAAAAATAAATAAAAAAATGAAGAAGCTAGAATGAACGTTTGCTTGTTCAATTTGAAGCTCAAATTATTATTACTAGTCGTAAATCTGTGCGATGTACGAAAAAATTACTTAAAATGAAATCTAAATAATTATTAGGTCTAAATATGATTTTTTCTGTCTTTTATATTTTGTCTAAATATGAAAATTGATAATTATTAAAAGACATTTATTATTATTGTGTTTATATATAAAATATATTATAGTATTAAGCATTTATTATGATTGTGTTTATATATATGGAACAATATATTATTTCTATTAAAGAAAATATAATGTGTCAAGATTCTAATGAGATGTTTAATTATAGAATAAAATTTAAATTCAATTAAAAATATATATTAAAATAATGAAGTGTAAAATTGTGGGACCAGCTTATGTGGCTTAATATTATAAGATAAACCCAAAGTAAAAAAAGATTCGGTTTTTCATTATAGTATAGATTATTTAAAAAAAAAAATGGATGAGTTGAATTAGTGGAAAGAGAAAATTTGGAATGGATGACTTTTTCATTCCAATTTACAGGTCCATATGTCTACAATCAATTACTTAATCATGGAAAAATAAATTTAGTAATACAATTTTATTTATTTTTCAATTATTGAGTAATATGTTATGATTTATATATAAAAGTTATGTCAGCGCAATGAGTCATGATATTACTCACACCTTGTAATCTTAATAAATTATCTAATTTTTCTCATATGTTCAAATGCTACCATTTAGAGAAGAGAAAGGGAATAAAAAAAGAAGAAGAAAGATACCGAAATGCCTTCTTGTGTTCAAATGCTACCATGTTCAAAGTGGCACTTTTATTTACGACGTGAAACAACTTCTTTATGTGGTTTATTGCTAGGGTGTGAAATTGCTCAAGGCTTCTTTGCTGTCCAACAGTGTTCTCACTGATGTCTTCCTCCCGAAGTTGAACAAGAAGTCAGCTGCCAGCAGGAGGTAGAACTTAGAAGAAGCGTCCTAATGCTGTTGCATCTTATTGGTAGATGATATTTTTTTTTATTTTTTGTCCTTCTCTCTCTCTCTCTCTCTCTCTCTTCTTTTGGGGAGTTATTATTTAATGCTTATTCAGCATTAAAATATATTGCATATGAAATCTCTTGAGTTTTGATGATATCTTTCAATTGTGAACCAAAACACTGCACTGTTATTAAATTTTCTCTCTCATATCAATAATATCTGGTATAATTAAAGTTTTTTAATGACCACCCTAGAAAAAAAAAAATTTAGATCTGCCATTAGACTAGGTGTACATGGTTTTTATTAAATAAAATTATCTCGTACCATTGAAATTTACTTAATACTTTCAGTCTATCCCAAAATAATTTTTTGGCTCTGTTCTGCTACTAAGTGATTTTATTGTTGTTAAGTAAAAAGTTGAAATATTGTCTTTGATAAATTAGATTTTATTGTTTTAAACTTTAAAATTTATTTTATTCTTATCATTAATATAATTTGGGATAATTACAAATTACTTATTAGTGGTTTGAAGTTTGAACCAATTACATCGACTCGTGGTTTAAAAAAGAGATTTGAGAGGTTTTATTACGCATTTTTTTGCTCATCTTTATTCCACTTCTACATAGTCCAAATCCCATGTCTCTAAGAACTCATTTTTCTACTTGTGATCTCTTTGATCTCTTCCCCCCGCGGCGTGGGGGCGGTCCTTTAGTTTTTATGCTTCCTTCTTTCTCTGATGGTAGTCAATCACCTCAAACCTACATTCTTTGATGCAAACAAGACATTTGGCGATATATAGCAAAATCTCTTGAATTTGTGGTTAAACTCTCACTCCTCCAAGCACTATGTGAATAGGCTCATTATCCATGAAAAAAAAAAAAAAAAATTTTCCCAACAGCTTTATTTACCCATACACAACAGAATAAATTCAGGGTCTAAGCATCCTTTAACGCAAACAAGGAAATTTCAGAACACCAAAGGAAGCCTATGATATGTGCAAAAGTGTTGCATTTCATATCAGTTCAAATAAGACCCCTCTAAACTTTTATGTTATTACAATAAGAAGAACCCCTTAATTTGTTTTTTTGTCCGTTTAGTATACAAACTTTGGTATCGTAACAAATAGATCACATTCGATCAATTTTCTGTCTATTTAAATATATATATATATATATATATATATTTGCTTCAAATAATTAAAAAAGAAGAAGTAATGGATCCTATTGCAACACTATAAAAGTTTGGATTTTTTTTTAATGATTTGGTGAAAATAAACATTAAAATAGATAGGGAATTGGTCAGAAGAGGTCTATTTGCTACTTTACTAAAATTTATGTATTAAATTGGCGAAAACAGTTAAGAGGGTCTGAGGTGCGAAATGATTGCATCACAATGCCTAAGTACACGATCTAATAGGTCGTTGTATCGAGTAGTTGGATCAGTCTCTTAACTATAAAAATGGCTGCATGCGCAGCATGCACCATACTATGAGAAGCATAAAAGTTTAGGGAGTAGTAGTGCATTTTACTCAAAACATCATTGTGGGAGGAAAGGAGGCTCCTAGTCGCTTCTAGCGAATATAAATTTTTACAATTTGGACTCACTCATGGCCAGATCTAGTTAGCTACCTCATATTCCCCAAATTTTTATTAATATTCTTTTCTTTCTTTTTTACCATTCAAACTCCCTTCCAAATCTTCACTCTCTCTCACGTATTGACATACTCGTGAGTCGTGCCATGTGTGGTTTGGGTGTTTCATTTTGCATGTATTTGTGATTTGGATGTTTGATTTTGTATTATGTTTTGAGATTTGGATGTTGTTGTGGTGATATTATGTAAAAAAGGATTTAATTTCTCAACGAAAGATTTGAAGAAGAATAGACATCCCTGTGATTTGTATCCAAAAGAGTCAATAGAAACTGTGGAAAAAAAAAAAAAAATTGGATTATTACAACACGACACACGAAAGAAGAATGGATTATGAATATTATCCCACAATCACACAAATAAAAATAACCCCATCATGTTGAAACAATTTGAACAAGACATGGAATAAAACATCGATCACAATTACTTTGCCAATACTGAGTATTATTTGTAGCGAAAACTTGAATGTGCAGTTATTAGTTATTACTACTCATAAGTCCCTCATTAATTTCATAAAAAAAAAAAAAAAACTCCCTCATTAATTTGTGGCCAAAACAGAAAGAACTTTCCAATTCGAAAGTCAAATAGTCCCATGCATGCATGTAGCACATGTTTTATTTCATCGTTCCAGTTCCCCAATGTTCATGAATCATGACTCATGAGTGCCAATGAAAAGGGTAGCAACAAAAGGAGGCACTTTCCATAGTGAATATCATATAGCCCAGAAGACTATA
This sequence comes from Fagus sylvatica, assembly GCA_907173295.1. NCBI lineage: Eukaryota > Viridiplantae > Streptophyta > Magnoliopsida > Fagales > Fagaceae > Fagus > Fagus sylvatica. Next base: position 33,668,108 of record OU015769.1, read on the forward strand.
TAAAAAGGTGTCATATATCCAGTGGCGGCTCCAGGAAATTTTTTCAGGGTGTTCAACGTTCATTACAAAACTTGAATATAACATCACTAAAAAAAAAAAATTATATGAAATTTTATAAAATCCTTCTACAAGTCTTCGAATATAACAACATCACTAAAAAAAAAAAAATACATGAAATTTTATAAAATCCTCCTACGAGTCTTCATAGCTTGATATCGTTGCATGATAGCTTCATTATCAATGCTATCAAATACATCACTTTCAATGTATGTAACCAAACAATCATTCATCCATTGATCTCCCACCAATTAATTAAATCCAAACAAATAAAGTAACTATAAGACAATTAGACAAATCACAAATAGACAGATTAATCAAAATTCCAAACAAACAATTAAACAAAATAACACACTATCAGTCTATCACACTATCACTACAAGACAATTAGACAAATATACAGTAATAATATAAAACAGAAACTATCAAATAAATAAATAAATATTATATTAACTAACTAAGATTCGGTCAAATATGAAATAACTAAACAACTAAGTAACAAAACAAGTAGTCAAGGCTGTCAAGTAGTGAAGTAGATAAGATCATAAGAACAAAATAAGAGAGGAAAAGAAAAAAAAAAAAAAAAAAAAACAAAAACATACCAGATCTGAGAGCAGAATCGGAACGGGCGAATGGTGCGTGGCGTGACAGAGCGGCGGCGGCAGCAGCAACCAGCAGGCGTGAGGCGGTGCGGTGAGGGACGGTCTGGCGGTGGACCGGTGGTGGCCTTCGCACTTCGCACTTCGCAGCAGGGGTTTCAGCTTTTGGGTTTTCTCTCTCTCTCTCTCTGACTCTCTGTCTCTCAATTCAACCATTCAGAACAAATTTGGGATTTTTTTTTGTTTTGTTCAGGGCACGCTGCACGCACACCGCACGCGGTAAGTTTTGAATTTTTTTTTCTTGAATAGAATAAATTTAATTAATGGGCTGGTTCAAACATTTGGGTTTAAACAAGTTATTATTTGGGCTTATTTTGTATTATGGGCTTAAATAAGTATTGTTATTTGGGCTTTTTATTTTTTAGTATGGTAAATTGGGTTTATTACATAAGGGTGTTCACAAATTATTTGAGGGTGTTCACAATTTTTATTTGAAGGTGTTCACAATTTTTTTTTTGTTGAGAATATCTATATAAAATTTTTTTTTTCCTTTGATTTTTTTAAAAGTCAGGGTGTGCAGCTGCACACCCTGGCTCTAACGTAGAGCCGCCCCTGCATATATCCTAGCCAAAGAAAGCACTTGGCATTGAGAATCCATTCAAAATTTCATAATCATCAGTCACATACCAAACAATATAATATGGCAGCAACTAAGGTAAGCCTGAAGCTTCTGATAGACAAAAGCTTCACAGAGTGATCTACGCTGAAGCAGGCAAGGAATTTGTTGATTTCCTTATTACCATTCTTGGTCTGCCTGTTGGAACTGTCATTACGGTGCTTAGAAACCAAGGCATGGTAGGCTGCTTGCAAAACCTCTACGAGAGCATTGAAAATCTGAGTGATATTTACATTCAACCAGACCACAACAAAGTCTCTCTGCTGAAGCCCAATTTACAAATACATGGTGGTTTTATTTTCAATGCTGTATTTGTAAATTGGGCTTCAGCAGAGAGACTTTGTTGTGGTCTGGTTGAATGTAAATATCACTCAGATTTTCAATGCTCTCGTAGAGGTTTTGCAAGCAGCCTACCATGCCTTGGTTTCTAAGCACCGTAATGACAGTTCCAACAGGCAGACCAAGAATGGTAATAAGGAAATCAACAAATTCCTTGCCTGCTTCAGCGTAGATCACTCTGTGAAGCTTTTGTCTATCAAAAGCTTCAGGCTTACCTTAGTTGCTGCCATATTATATTGTTTGGTATGTGACTGATGATTATGAAATTTTGAATGGATTCTCAATGCCAAGTGCTTTCTTTGGCTAGGATATATGCAGGGGCGGCTCTAATTTCAATGTGTTCTAATTTCAATGTGTTCTACATCCTAATAATATTAAAAATACATGGTGGTGGAGTCCCTCTACTATTGCCAAACTTTTTTTTTAAATCTCAGTGTGTTGTTCTAATTTCAATTTTTTTTTTAGGTAAACCTCACGATTTTGAAATGATTCTAAAACATACACGACATTTTTTAGAGTTTTAAATTGATTGATACACTCTCAAAAACGTTTTAATTCAAAACCGTAAACTCATTATGTGTAAAGCTATTAATACAAAATTAATTCTTGTAAAGAATGTATGGCTCGGAGGGAAACACTATTCTTATATAATAGACACATGTGTTGAAATATGTCGAAATAACAACACAATGTCGTTTTGTTTAAGCATTTTTGATTAACGATGTCATTGTAAATTATTGGATTTATGGTTGAATTGAAATGTTTTTGAAAATGTAGAGTTCAATTTGAAATTTATGAAAGTATGGAGTTTAATTGGAAACCATCCATAGAGTATAATTAAAATATAATTTTTCTTTTATTTAAAAATTTTGAGTTCTTTTCTTTTCGATATGCGCAACATGTTTCCAGGACCCGTAGGGGACAAAGTAATTTTCATATAAGCCTACTATGCTTGTTGAGTTAAAGTAATTTGGCACAAGGGATAATGTGTGGGATATATAATTGGTGCCATATGATTGTATTATTACATCATGTTTACTATTCCGGAGAATGAATTGATCGAGGATCATGTGTGATGATTTAATTATTACATATAAGAATTGTTTTCTTTATTAAAAATATGTTTTAAGGTAAATTACTAACTTCATGATACCCTAAACGTTTCGTTTATGTAAATGCAACAGATAAATTTATATCCTTTTAACACTTTTACTTCACTAATGAAATATATATTTTTTTAAATCCTACTAATATTAGAGGATCTCTCCCTCACTTAGCAAAGCAATATTGTTTTGTGGTCCTATTTCTCTTATGTGGAGAAGAAGACAACCACCTAAAATAAAACGAGAATAGAATACTCTCTATTTGTTTATTTCATGGTTTAGATTTTATCTCATGAATCTAACAGTGTACAGACTGCCACGTCATTTAACACTATTAGATCTGTAATATTTAATCTAGACCATGAAATTGACTCTCTCCATTTCATTTCGAATGGAGAGGATCTTAATCCAATAAAACGGTGCCATCGTTTTGGTGTATTAAGTGTCAATTAAAATTTTCCTAAATAGGATGTTCTGTTAGTGGTTTTTAATAGATTTAAAAAAAAAGTTTTAGATTGTCATGATTTATAAATGGATTTTGTTAATGAATGCCTTTAGAGTAATGGTTAAGGAGCATTAAATGTTTACATTTTACAGGAAATATCGAATTTTTAATATTAAAATAATAAATGAAAAAACTAAAATTCTCTTAAAATATATTTTTGTATTATTTTAATATTAAAATTTCATTACTTCTTATAAAGTTAAGCATTAAATACTTCATTAACCATTGGTCTAAGGACTAAGGGCACCCATTAATAGGTTTTATTATGACAAAATTAAAAAGTTGGGGGTTTAATTTGTCATAATCATATTATAGACCAACTTTGGATTTTTTTTTGGGAAATTCCCCAAAATTTTTTAAATCAAAACCGCTGCGTGGGTTTACAAACTAGTAATACTTGAATTTCAAAGTGATTGAGCTACGCATTGTGTATCAAGATCATGAAATGGGCAAAACAAATTACTCCGTTTATCTCAAAATGGATCATATCACATTTTTTAGGTGTCTCTAGATATATGAAACTTTCCGAGAATGAAATTTTATATATTAATATATATGGTTCCACAATTCCATATTGCTTTTATTTATCCGCTTCTTGGCACCACCCCAAAGACACGCATGGACTCAACACATTCCAAAATGACTATGCACGAACTACAATTGGCTCTTAATTGCTTGAATTCATTACCACTAACACTCATAACTCTCTCATTAATTTTTTTTTTGACAAAACTTAAAAAGAATTTCCCAATTTCCAATTAGAACGTTGTGGATGCTAAAAATTTTTGCACCGTATAGGCCGCGTATCTATCCACGGACGGGCTGGACACGGGCCGGATTTGTGTGTGGGGGAGATGTTGAGCCCAAAACTCTACTCCAAGTGTGGTAGACCACTTAGAGGCTAATGGTGCATTTCCCTCTAGTATTCTTCAGTCCACCGGGCTGCAATGCTCACGTAGGAGGTTGCGGTGGACCAATGAAGCTAATGCCGCAGATCAAAATAAACTAATAATTTTGAACTTCGCTTCCACCAGAACATTCAGTAATTACAACATAGAGAGAATAACACATGGGAGAATACATTACAAATTTGCACATTCAGTGGTGGAAAATACAGTAGACATGACATGTAGTGGAAATCAAGGACCAGTGCCGTGGATCAAGAGATTGAGCATAGTGCACTTAACTTCTCCTGTGGCTTGCAAGAAAAGAGGAGCAGATCAAAGAAACACAATAATCATGGAACTTAAGAGATTTGGGAGTAGGAAGAGAACCATTTACTGTGCAAAACGTATATGAGTCAGTAGTGAGTGTTGGGTTAAGTGTTTGATGGGAATTTTCTGTTGTGGCAGACTAAAAGTGTTTTTTAGTCCACCGTGGACCTACGGGAAGTGTCCCGTGGACTGCTGTTGGTTTTGTATTTCTGGAGCTTTTGAAATCAGCTCTAATGGAGAAATTCCAGTCTAAGGATTTCTAATCAGCAAAAGACCAACCCCTTCCCCTTTCCTTTCACCCCTATTTATAGTAGTGTTTATGTATAAGGGTCTGATTTGTTATCCCCCTAATCATGAGAATCACTGTTTATCTGGGAGGTAAAGGGGCTGAGATTTGACAAAGTGTAGCTTGGAGATTGAGCTGATGGTTTTCGTCTGCCGCAGATCTGATTTGATCTGCGGCGGACGGCGGGTTTTCAGGCCATTTATGAGGATGGAGGTGATAAGCATTTAATGCTTGATGATGGCCTGAAACATTTAAGACGACTTGACTCATGCACGTTTTGCATTAATTAGATTTGAGCTTACCGTTTTTTGGTATTTTTTCCCCAGCAGATCAATACCATTTCTGTTACGGTAGATCAAATAAAATTGGAGTAAATTGGTTCCCCTACTTCCAAACCTTGCTTCCTAAGTTCCATGATGTGGAGGAGTAAGGACCACCGGAGTGCTGGGCTGTGGTGGTCGTTGTCCTTGAGTGGTGGTGGCCATGGCAGATTTCTCAAGTCTTTTTTAGCCTTGATTATCATTTTGTCCCAGCTGGTGCTGCCGTGGACTGCTTTGTGCTGAGGTCCACCGTGACTAGTGGATAAAGGAAATAACCAGCTGGCTTTTCATCATTACCCACTTCAGATGGTACTGATTTGGGCGGCCATGGGAGATTTCTTGGTCTTCTCAGCCTTGCCTCATCTTCTTCGTCACTCTCTTCGTCATTGGCCGCAGCTGGTGCCGCCGCAGATCGTTTTTTGGTGACTGAGTTTGCTGTGGACTGCTGGACAACTCGCCGTGGACCACTGGGTGGTATGGAGGACCAGCTCTCTTCCACTTTTCTGGGCTTTGACTGATGCTGCGGTGGATCATCTTCTTCTGGGTATTTACCATGTCTGATGGTTAATGAAGAAGACTAACTCTTAGTGTAATGATTAAACTTTGGAAATGTGATTCTTCCTTGGAAATGTTTCCCTTCAGCGCCTCGAGCACCGCGCCCAGGGAGGAGGGAAAAATGATGCTTGAAGGCCATCCTCCCTCTCATTTTCAAATTATTTCAGGATTCCTTTGTGCGGCAGACTGGAATTTGATGACCAGGTGGGCTGGGCTTTCCTCTCCTCTTTTGGACTTTGGGCTCGGTGAATGGCTTTTGGGCCATTTTTCCTCATATTCCGTCTACCGTGGATCACTATTGTTGTTGGGCTTTGGACCCCTGGTGGATCATTGAGGTGTTGGATTTGGTCCATGGTGGACTGAAAAAATAGGCCTCTACAAACGTCAAGAGTCCCATGCATGAATGCAGTAATTGTTTAGTTCACCGTTCCAATTCCCCAAGGTTCATGAATCCGCAAAAGAAGTCACTTAATTCCCAGAGTTAATGATTCCATATAGCCCAAAAGACTATAAAATAGGTAGTATCATCCAAGCCAATGAAGGCACTTACTTAGCATATATAGAGAATTGTTGAGTCGGTGACCTTAATTGGTCAATAAAATAATTGACTTTATGCCAAGTCCTTGTTTTGGTAGGATTCAGCAAAACCCCTTGCTATATATATAAGGCTTTAGGTCTTATTTGAGACAAGCCACAATATAGAATAATTAGAGAAGGGTTTCTCTAGGTTTATTCTTGGTGAGAGAGGTTAGGGTGTAATTGGGGTTTGGGTTCTTTGAGAGAGTCCTGGTACCACTATTGTAATCTCCCTATTTTCTTAGTGAAACTTTCTCCCTGTCGTCGCCGGTGGATGTAGGCATATTGCCGAACCACGTAAATTCTTGTGTTCTTTATTTGTGTGTTTGATCTCTTTCTCTCTTCTTTAATCTTGCGCAAACAGTTAATTTTCACAACAATTGGTATCAGAGCTGTTGGTCGAAACAATGGCAATTAATGCTTCTATTGCGACGGTAGGCCTAGTTAAGTTTGACGGAACTGGTAACTTTGGGCTATGGCAAAGAAGGGTGAAGGATCTGTTAGTGCAGCAAGGTTTGGTGAAGGCTTTGTACGGGAAGACAAAGAAACTAGAGAAGATGACAGACGATGAATGGGAAGAACTAGACATGAAGGCGGTGAGTACAATTCGACTATTATTAGCAGACGAAGTCATGTACGATGTCATGGAGGAGAACTCAACTGCAGGGATTTGGTTGAATCTAGAGAAAAGATATATGTCTAAATCCCTCACAAACAAACTGCATCTAAAGCAAAAGTTGTATGGGCTTAAGATGACAGAGGGTGCGGACCTGAGGCAGCACATCAATACCTTCAAACAAATCATTAGTGATATGTTGCGAATTGATATAAAATTCGAGGATGAAGATAAGGCAATGATGCTCCTAACCTCCCTCCCGGCTTCCTACAAACACCTGGTGACGACCCTACTCTACGGAAAAGAAACTCTGGAATTAGAAGAAGTTTCAGGAGCCCTGTTGGATCACTACCAACGGAAACATAAGGATTCAGCTGAGAGTTCTGGTGAAGGGCTAGTAGTAAAGGGTTATCAAGATCGTGGAAGGAAGAAAGACAAGGATGACAAATCTGCTAGGAGAAGATCTAAATCCAAGAGCAAGACAGTAAAGTGCTTCAAATGCCAAAAGAAGGGGCATATGAAGCGAGATTGTCCAGAATGGAATAAGGGGAAGGAAGAGTCCTCTACATCTGTCAACGTAGTAGCAGACTCGGAATCTGATGGCGACATGCTTTCTGTTTCATCAAGCACTGACGGTTTGAACAATTCTTGGCTTCTGGATTCCGCATGTTCTTTTCACGTGACTCCCCACAGGAACTGGTTCAACACTTATAGGTCAATTAATTGTGGTTCTGTTCGAATGGGTAATGATGCTACATGCACAATTATTGGAATGGGAACAATTAAAATTAAGATGTCCGATGGTGTGGTGAGAACATTAGAAGAGGTTAGACATATCCCAGATATGAGAAAGAATTTGATTTCATTAGGAACCCTAGACTCAAAAGGCTATAGCTATAAGTCTTGAGAATGAGATAATGAAAGTTTCAAAGGGTGCTATGGTTGTGATGACAGGTCAGAAAATAAGTAGCAATGTTTATAAATTGCTAGGAAATACCATTCTAGGTGGAGTTGCTGCAGTAGCTGAGTCTGAGGATGATGATACACTCTTGTGGCATATGCGGCTAGGGCATATGAGTGAGCGTGGTATGAGGGAATTGCACAAAAGAAATCTGTTGACTGGGATTAAGTCATGCAAATTAGATTTCTGCAAATACTGTATTATGGGAAAGCAGTGTAGGGTGCGATTTAAAACTGCCACACACAAGACAAAGGGTATATTGGACTACGTGCATTTAGATATTTGGGGGCCAGTGAGAACTCCTTCGAAAGGAGGAGCTCAATATTTTATGAGCTTCATTGATGATTATTCCAGAAAAGCTTGGGTTTATTTCTTGAAGAACAAGTCTGAGGCTTTTGCTAAATTTAAGATTTGGAAAGCAGAAGTGGAAAATCAGACTGGAAGGAAGATAAAGTGCCTTAGGACTGATAATGGCACTGAGTACAGGGATGGTGATTTCTTGAAGTTCTGCGAAGAGCATGGTATCAAGAGACACTTCACAGTACGGAAAACTCCTCAACAAAATGGGGTGGCTGAGAGACTTAACAGGACCATCACAGAGACAGCTAGATGTTTAAGGTTGAATGCTGAGCTTCCTAAAATTTTTTGGGCAGAAGCAGTGGATATGGCTTGTTATATCATCAATCGATCACCTAGAGTTGCACTTGATGGGAAAGTCGCTGAAGAAGTATGGACAGGACAAGAAGTTGATTACTCTTTCATGAGAATATTCGGGTGTCCCGCATATGTTCATATCTCAGGTGAAGACAGGTCAAAACTCGATCCAAAATCAAAGAAGTGCATCTTTCTTGGTTTTAAGAAAGGGGTAAAAGGGTACAAGCTTTGGGATCCAGTTGCACAAAAGGTGGTGATCAGCAGGGATGTAGTGTTTGATGAAAAGTCAATGACAAAAGCATTCAAGGAAGAGAAGTCTCAAGCAGCGGAAAGCAGTAATAACATTGGTAGATCAACGGTGCAGGTGGAGCTTGATGAATTGGAGTCTCAGTCAGATGAGGAACCTCACAGTAATGATCAAGAACAGGATAGCACCAGATCAGATAGGCCTAAACGCAACAAAAGACCACCGGTCAGGTATGGTTTCGAGGATCTTGTGTCTTATGCTCTACTTACCAGTAGCGAGGATCCTTCTACATTTCAGGAAGCAATTGAAAGCTCTGAAAAGGATAAGTGGATGGAAGCTATGGTGGAGGAGAATGAGTCTTTGAGCAAGAACAAAACTTGGGAGTTAACGGAACTTCCAAAAGGAAAGAAACCTATAGGTTGCAAGTGGGTGTTCAAGAAGAAGGAAGCAGTATCAGAAAAAGAAGGGGAAAGATTCAAGGCACGATTGGTAGCAAAGGGATATTCACAGAGACATGGGATTGACTACGATGAGGTATTTTCACCTGTAGTCAGGCATACATCTATTAGAGCGGTATTGGCTTTGGTAGCAGATCAGGATCTGGAATTGGAACAACTGGATGTGAAGACGGCTTTCCTTCATGGGAATTTGGAGGAAGAGATTTTCATGGTACAACCAGAGGGGTTCAAGCAACCTGGTACAGAGAATCTTGTCTGCAGATTGAAGAAGTCACTTTATGGGCTCAAGCAGTCTCCTAGACAGTGGTACAAAAGGTTTGATTCGTATATGATCCAAATTGGTTATACCCGTTGTGAATATGATTGCTGCGTATATGTTCATATACTTGAAGATGGTTCTTATATTTTTCTGCTACTGTATGTGGATGATATGTTAATTGCTGCTAAGAGCATGTGTGAGGTTAACAGGTTAAAATCTTTGTTACACAAAGAGTTTGAAATGAAAGACTTGGGTGCTGCTAAGAAAATTCTGGGTATGGAGATTCGCAGGGACAGAGAGGCAAGAAAGCTGTGGTTATCTCAGAAAAACTACATCAGGAAGGTGCTTGAAAAATTTAGCATGTTGGATGCTAAGCCTGTGAGCACACCATTGACGAATCACTTCAGATTATCTGGTAGTCAGTGTCCAAAGAATGAGGAAGAAATTGAAAATATGTCAAAGGTTCCATATGCTAGTGCAGTGGGGTGCTTAATGTATGCAATGGTTTGCACCATGCCAGATTTAGCTCATGCAGTGAGTACTGTTAGTAGGTACATGGCGAACCCAGGGAGAGAGCACTGGAATGCAGTGAAGTGGATTTTCAGATACTTGAAAGGCACTGCGGAACATGGGATCTTATTTTCAAGACAGCCAGGGACTAATTCAGTTGTAGGGTATGTGGATGCAGACTATGCAGGTAAGGTGGATGACAGGAGGTCTACTACAGGTTATGTGTTTACACTATCAGGAGGACCTATTTGTTGGAAATCTACATTACAATCCATAGTAGCCATGTCCACTACAGAAGCTGAATACATGGCTGTAGCTGAAGCTGCAAAGGAAGCATTGTGGTTAAAGGGGCTAGTCAAAGAGCTTGGTTTGAATCAAGGTGGAGTTCAGATGCATTGTGACAGTCAGAGTGCCATTTACTTGGCAAAGAATCAGGTTTATCATGCCAGGACGAAACACATCGATGTTAGGTTCCACAAGATAAGAGAGTTGATTGTTACAGGAGATATTGTTCTGGAGAAAGTGCACACTTCAGAGAATGCAGCTGATATGTTGACGAAGCCAGTTACCACAGCCAAGTTCAAGCATTGCTTGGACTTGGTCAATGTTAGCAGCTTGTGATAGCCCTTAGGGGCCAAGGTGGCGGCGATGGAGGAGTTCGTTCGTGAGGCTTGACCAATTCAAGTCAAGGTGGAGATTTGTTGAGTCGGTGACCTTAATTGGTCAATAAAATAATTGACTTTATGCCAAGTCCTTGTTTTGGTAGGATTCAGCAAAACCCCTTGCTATATATATAAGGCTTTAGGTCTTATTTGAGACAAGCCACAATATAGAATAATTAGAGAAGGGTTTCTCTAGGTTTATTCTTGGTGAGAGAGGTTAGGGTGTAATTGGGGTTTGGGTTCTTTGAGAGAGTCCTGGTACCACTATTGTAATCTCCCTATTTTCTTAGTGAAACTTTCTCCCTGTCGTCGCCGGTGGATGTAGGCATATTGCCGAACCACGTAAATTCTTGTGTTCTTTATTTGTGTGTTTGATCTCTTTCTCTCTTCTTTAATCTTGCGCAAACAGTTAATTTTCACAACAAGAATCCATTAACAAAATATGGCAGCCACTAAGGTAAGCTTGAAGCTTTTGATAGACAAAAAGAGTCACCAAGTGCTCTTCGCTGAAGCAGGCAAGGAGTTTGTTGATTTCCTTATCACCATTCTCGCTCTGCCTGTTGGAACTGTCATTAGGCTACTTAAAAAGCAAGGCATGGTAGGCAGCTTACAAAACTTCTACGAGAGCATTGAAAATTTGAGTGATACTTATCTTCAGCCTGACCAAAACAAGGACTCTCTTTTGAAGCCCAGAGTATGCATCTCTGGTGGTGAAGTACCTCTCCAATTGCCAAACATTGAGTCATCAAAATCTAGGAAATTCTATAGGTGTAGTAGTGGTCATGCTTATGTGTCTGATAACAGCACTGCATTCTGTCCTTCGTGTGGGAGATCAAATATGACCTTGGAATTAACTTTTGTAGGCAAACGAAGTGCAAACAATCCGGGTTCATCAAGTACTGAGGGAGGGTATGTGAAAGGGGTTGTTACATACATGGTGATGGATGATCTGGTCGTGAAGCCAATGTCAACTATTTCTAGTATTACTTTGCTTAACAATTTTAATGTCAAAGAAGTAGGTGGTCTCAGGAGAAAGTGGTTGATTTGGGCTTGGAAGAGGCATGAGTATGACTCTATCAAATGCATTTTTTTTTTTAAGTTATCATTTCTTTCTTTTTGGTGAAATTTTGAGAAAAAAATTGGTCGTGTAATAACAATTATGCTACATTTGGTTTGTTGCTAGGGTCTTAAATTGCTGAAGGCTTCTCTGCTGACAAAGAAGGTTCTGACAGACATCTTCCTTAATTGAAAGAGGTGGTCAATAATCGTTGCGGAGTAAGAAGGCGAGGGGCCAAAATTGTTCCACTACTGCATTTTATTTCGTTTTTATAATTTTGAAGTGAAAATATTTTCTGTGTTCTTATCAAGGTGTTGTTGCGAGTATGTTACTCATCCTTTCTCTTTGTTGGGTTTAAATCGTATGTTTTTGATGATAAAGAAAACCATTTGTACCACTAAAATCTCCATTTATCCAGCCAAATATAGAAAATCAGAAGAAGCAATTAATTTAGATTAATCAGATAATTAAGAAATTCATAATATAGAAAAGGCTTGTTCATATATATATATCCAAGGTGAAGGCTACGTGTTGATTAACTAATTCCTAACCAAATTTATGTAAAAAAGAAGGGATCCGGCTTTGGTTGGCTTCAGTGCATTAAAGCCATTGCAATCGTAACATATGTCCAAAATAGAACACATATTCAAATCATGATGGCTCCAGTGCATTGCAGCACTTGAGCCAATCCTCTCCGAAAAAGATGGATTCTTCACTTTAGCAATGAAAAAAAATAAGAGCAAAAGGGGTTTCAGAATTTGCAAAAGTCCTCTGTCTCCATTGCTTGGCTAATTAAAAAGTATATAATAGATAGATAAAACATTCTCCACTAAGAAAAGTCAAAAGTTATAAAGGGTTACGTACGGATTAAACTCTTCCTTTCAAAAAGAAAAAGAAGAGGCATGGTGTTTTCAATCTGTGGCCGACAATGAATCGTGGTTGCATAAGAAAAGCATAGGGAAAAGCTTAAAATTACTACTACATTTCTTAAGCTCTAAGTATGGCCTGCCAAGCAAGTAAGCAACAACGAGTACATAACTGTCCAGAGGATCAAATATTCACAGAGGATCACGATAAATTGCTTGTCCCAAAAACTTTCTAAAAAAAAAAAACCAAGCTAGACAGAGTCCATGGCTGTGAACGATTTGAATTTCAATTTGAGTTTGAAACTTGTGATCGATACAGAAAGCAGAAGGGTGCTTTATGCTGAAGCGGGCAAAAAATTCGTGGACTTCCTCTTTAAAATTCTAGCCCTGCCAATCGGGACTTTCGTTCCGCTTCTGAATCAAGAAATGGTGGGCGGCTTGGGAAACATTTACGACAGCATTCAAAATTTGAGTACTACGTATCTTGAACCAAACGTGAAGGACTCGCTCCTGACACCCAAAGTATACATCGCTGGTGGTACTGGAGTCCCTCTCCAATTGCCAAACGTTATACCAACACCCATGAAATTGTATGGATGTAATAATTGCCGCGTCTACATGTCCAATGATAACAACAAAATGTGTTCGTGCCGGTGCAATAGTTATTACTTCGACACCGAGTTAAGTTATCGAGGCTCACCGAGCGCAAACAATATGCCTTACTTCTCTGATGGAGGGTACGTGCAAGAGGCAGTTATATACATGGTAATGGATGATTTGGCGGTGAAACCTTTGTCCACAGATTCTATTATCTCTCTTCTTGACAAGTTTAATGTCAAGGAAATAGGAACTCTTGAGGAGAAAGTGGTGGATTTGGGCGAGGATGAGGTATGTCATTCATTTTTTGCTTTTTGTTCATGACATCTATTTACTGCTTTACTGTCTGTTCTTACAAAATTATTACAAAATAAGCTTGTTAACTTAAGGGTATTTTGACATTTTCATTTGGGATAATTATTAGTTCACTTCACCTATTCCACACACCACCTAAATGTGGATATTAAAATGGTGTAAAACCGTACGGGTGGTCTGAGCTAATCAATATCCTTTCATTTGTAACTAAAACATGATGTAATGGTCTCTTATTAGGTAGACAAGCAAGCAACAACTGTTGTAAGGATGCTAGTGCCACCTAACAATAAATCTACTCATCCTAAGGGTTTGTTTGGTTGGTAGGATGGAAAAGTGAAATAATTGAAATTAAGTATAATTTTCTTTTGTTTGGTTGAGAAGAAAAATGAGAGGATGGATAAAATAGCAATGGAAAGTTAGGAGGGCCAGCAAAGAAGTCTTTTGACTTCAATGCCCCCATAGCCCACCATTTTCCTCTCAGTTTTATCTGCAGGTAGAGAGAACAATTTGTGGGCCCAAGAGAAAACTGGCCCCCACCAGTTTTCCCGTCCCTTTTCTTTCCAACCAAAGGAAGGGAAACATCTTTTCTCTTCTCCGCTCTTTTTCCTCCCTCTTTCCACCTAAACAAATAGACCCTAAATTTTTAATAACTTTTTTCTTTATTACTAATGTGATTTGTGCATTAAATTTATATTCATGATAGATGATACGAAAATGATATTATTACAATCATACTTAACATCTTAACATATTGAAATAAAATATATAATCTTTTTGTTATTTGTTTTAAAAAATTATAAATTTTTTGTTCCTATATATAATTAACATTGCACATGAGGCAAAAGCAAATACTTAGGCCTTTTTTTTTTTTTTTTTTTTTTTTTTTTTTTTTTTTTTTTTTCAGCCAAAAAATAATAATATATGAAAATATGGATTTGTGCAACCTGGGGGCATCCCTATTTCCTTCGTTACGAGGCACTAAGATAGATTGGTCCCATCTAGATTTGTATTGCTATTTTGTTTTAATGAAAGTTTATTATTCAGCAAAAGATAGTTGTTAAATATTAAGCAAGAAAACTCTGATGCGGGAAGCACAAGGGTTACATACTTATGTGGTTTAGTCTAACGACCTACGTATTTATAGAAAAAAGCCTTATATAACTACATCTTTACTATATGACAACCTGTATTATAATGAGCCAATAGCAGAGTATTTTAGGAGACTAACTTTAAATTAACCATATATTAACTAGGGTTAATATGAATGCAATACAAATAAACTGCTTTGTTTGTACACCAAGTATTGAACTTGGATCTTAACCATGAATGAGCCTTGATATACTTTAACCGTCGATGCTCATTTGCCATGCATAGATATAACATAAAAAAGCATGTGCATGGACATTTTTCAGCAAAAAGAAAAAATAAATACGTCATTTTGCTTGATGAATTTGGAACTCAAATTATTTAAGAAAAAAAAAAAGGAATTGTGAAACAGTAAAACTTAAATACAAGTTTTTAGGTGATATATTTTGGGGTTCCAATAATTTTAACCACATGATTGCATTAACTAATACAATACAAATAATTTTATTTTTCCTAACAAAAAAATTAAATTCCGTCATTTGATATATTGGCTAATGCAACTACATGATTGAATTTAATTTGAGAACTTAATTAAGATAAAACGCCTAAAAGATTGTACCTAAATTATACTTATAATGAAAAAAGTACTGGAAAGTGAAAATTTGGAATTGACATCCATCCATTCCAATTGCCAATGCCCTGATGTAAAAATGCCGCTATTATTTCATAGAGCAGTAATATGGTGTACACTATCTATACACACAACATAAAATGTCAATATATATAAATTTTGAACGTTGACGTCCACTATTTTCAGATGTATGCATGTTTACATTAGGTGGTGTGTGTGCAATTTGATATGCAACGATATTTACCCAATTTCCTACATGTAATAACCATTTAGCTACCTTTTCTGTTTTATTACTAGGGTATGAAATTGCTCAGGGCTTCACTGCTATCGAAGAGTGTCCTTACTGATGTCTTCCTCACGACTGATGTAAAATAAACATCACCAACTTTCCTTGAACATTAAGACCGTCACAAGTTAGTGTGCAAGTACTTTGAAAATTAGAAAAGTACTAGTAGAAATTTTATGAGCAAATGAATGAATTGTTTGAAATTTGGTGACCTGGATAGAATCGTTGTGAGGATCAAAGCTAGTACATCGATCTCTAGTAGATTCTAGATTTTTTCCTTGTGGATTCAATGGTTATTTTCTTGAAGTAGATGTGTTCTTCTTCTTGTGATTTCCACTTGCGTAATGTTGAAATAGGAAGTCAATTGCCAAGAGAATCCTGAAGTAAAATGATGAGACTGTTGCATATATATTATTGGTGTTTCAATTTTTAAGTGAAGAATTGTGTGGGAATATTGCCAATATATATATATATATATATATATATATATATAATATATATATATATATATATATATATATAATATATATGTTTTTTGTTGCAATTATGTTTTTTTAATGTTAATTTAAAAGGAAACAGTTCACCAAAGAGAGGTAAATGGCGTTAACGTTAAAGTTGTTCTATTAATTTTAATTGTGTAAGCCCTACGTCAAAAGAGAGGAGTTGACAAAATTTACAAAATGCGTAGGGACTATCTCTATTAGAGCATTCCCAGCCGGATCTCTATAGGATCTCTATTTTACATCTTCAAAAAGCACATTTTCTATTTTACAAACTCATTTTTACATAACACCCCACATCCCATTCTCTAATTTACAATACATCCTATTAAAATATTATAAAATAATATATATTTTTTTCTTCACAGCTACAGACTCACACCGGCAACCACAACCTCAACCACACCTCACACCTCACACCGGCAACCACAACCACCGCCCCATGGCCATTAATCCCTTTTCCACCCCAAAGCCACAACCACCGATCCCTCTTCCATAGCAACCCAAACCCATCACCTCAACCAACAACCATCGATCCCTCTTCCACAACAACCCAAACCCACCCACCTCAGCCAACAACCACAGATCCCTCTTCCATAGCAACCCAAACCCATCACCTCAACCAACAACCATTGATCCCTCTTCCACAACAACCCAAACCCACCCACCTCAGCCAACAACCACTGATCCACGCCAATGACCACACCGCGGCAACCCACGCCCACCCTCATGACCCAAAAGGCAACCCACGACCACACTGGCAACCACAACCACAGCCCACCCTTGCAACCACAAACCCATGGCACTGGACCCAACCATCTCCCATCTCCCATCTCCTATCTCCAATCGTCCACGCCTCAAGCTCCTTCTCAAACAAAAAGCAAAAAAAAAAATGAGAGAAGGAAAGAAAAAATAGAGTGTGAGAGATGAGTGAGGAAGAGTTTGAGAGAGATGAGTGAGGAAGAGCAGAGAGCACTGCGTGAGAGAGAGAGAGAGCAGATCAGAGAAAAAGAAAGAAAAATGAAAGGAGAGAGAAAGAGTGAATAAAAAAAGGAGAAATAAGTTTACAAGTTTGCACAATAACCTGTATTTTTATAGGTTACTGTGTAAAAAAAAGAAAAAAAAGAAGAAGCTATTTTAGAGTACTGGTTGGGAGTGTTTTTTGTGATATTTTGTGAACAATATCATCTATTATAGCTAAAATTGGGTTTTACATATTCGGATGGGAATGCTTTAGTCTATACAAAAAAATATCTCTGTTAGTGCAGAAAAAACAAAAACAAAAAAACTCATAAACACTCAATTGATTTATTTTTGCTTTAGCACATGGAAGAAGGTGAACCCACTTGGGGTGCTATCTCCATTTGAATCTGTGATTGCAATGTGGAGAAGTCTTTATCTTCTTTACGTCAGAAGCCACATAATCCCATTCACAAATATAAACCAACAATAGAAGAAAAAGCTATAGCTATTTTCAGTTTAGAAATTTGTTTTGTTTCATTTTGAGGGTTAGAACTTAGAACCTAGAAAATGTAAAAGAAAAAAAATGATATTACAGAAAACAAAGTTTAATTGTCAAGGATAACAATCATTGTCAAGGATAACAATCAAGAAGTCAGAAACCTATGGATACAAGTGAAAAGAATGAGAGTCCTTATAAGAAGAACAACTCACCAGATTAGATAAAACATAGTTAGAGTTAGAGATAGGTTCTGCTGCCTCTGTTGTTGAGTAATACTCAAATTCATCTTCTGTATAAACAATTATCTAAAAGCTTGTAATTTCTTTTAAAATAAATATTGATCATTCTCGGCCTACATTTGATTTTACAGTTTGTAGCATTAGATTTTACATGGTATAAGAGCATTACAAAGACCACGTTAACGTCTAAGCTCTTTCACTCATTTTATCAAACACCTCATCTGCAGTCTTCCTCCTCATCTCCCTCTAGTACTAGTTTCATCTCTGTCCCTCCTACAACCTTATCAACCCAATCTCTTTCTCCCATCCATCATTTCATCACCATTAAATTGACCCACGATCACGATAATTATCTTCTCTTGAAAGCCTAAATCGTTCCATACTTGAAAGGCAGGTAAGAAAATAACTCATCTGGTTTTTATATTGAAAAGGCGTGAATCGTAGGAAGAAGAAGAAGATGGCAGTGAAGTCAAATTTGTTAGCTCCTCTCTTTTGATGTGGGGCCGACACAATTAAAACTAATGGGACAACTTAAAGGCGAACGCCATTTACCTCTCCTTAATGAGCTCGAATTGCTTTTAAATGATGTGAGATATTTTTGCCAATTGTTTTATTTCTATAGGTCGGGAGCACAAGGTTAGCATACTAACGTTGTATGTTTCCGGACTACCTAATAATTTCCCCCAATGAAATGCTTGAGGACTAGGGTTGAAAACTTGAAATGAGTCATGTATTAAAAATCCAAGATGTATTCCTTTAATTTATTTCAAAAACGAGTTGAACTCAAGCTCAGGATTGGTTTATTTTTTGCGGAACAAACTAGAACTTATTCATGAGTTACTTGATTAACATATTATTTTTCAAAAATTTATTTTAATAATTAATAACTAAGATGAAATTGATTATTTTGATTATGGGGAAACGTTGACTCATGAATTCACATAATTCTATGTGTGCATTGACTCAGCCAAGCAAGCCAAAAACCTTTACCTCCTCGTCTTTCCCATATTTCTTCTGACCATCTTTGGGTTACTTTGCCCAGTGGATGTTACTTTTCCATCTCAAAAACCTGGTTCATAACATACCTACTCACTCCTCAATCTCCTCTTATATGAATCTCCTCTCGGATGAATGAAGAATTTCATTACGGATGAATTTAATTAGTAGGATTTAATATTATGTGAAAAGAGGGGATAGTAGCATGTCAAGAAAGCTCACAAAAGGATAGGTGCCGTGTTGATTTACTTTTTCTTTACCAAAAAATAAATTAAAAATAAAAAGGTTTCAGAAGTTGCGAATACTTGCCTAATAAAAGATGTACATATATAGATGAAGCTTTCTCGTAGATTAATATTGTTTTCTTTGCCTTTTGACTATGAAAGGATATAAAGGGTTTCGTACTGGTAAAATTCTTTTTCAGAAAAAAGAAGAAAAGCAATTTAAAGAGATGTTAAGATCGAGTGGCCGACAATGAACTGTCATTTTATAGGATATCCATTGGCTTTTCGGGGTTTCTTAAGTGCTAAGAGTATGATCATCTAAGCAGCAAGTGCATAAATTGTCCAGATGATCATGGTGATTGTACATCGCTTGTCCCAAAAAGTTGTAGAGAAACCAAGCTAGACACTAATTAATATTATTGTCCATGGCTGCAGCTGTAACCAAAGTGAGTTTGAAACTTATGATACACACAGAAAGCCGCAGAGTGGTTTACGCTGAAGCGAGCAAGGAATTTGTGGACTTCCTCTTTTACATTCTTTCCCTGCCGGTCGCAACTTTCATTCCGCTTCTCAATGAAGAAATGGTGGGCAGCTTGGGAAACATTTACGACAGCATTGCAAATTTAAGTACTACTTATCTACGACCAAACGTGAAGAAGGACTCTCTCCTGAAGCCCATAGCATACTTCCCTGCTGGTACTGGAGTTCCTCTTCAATTGCCAAACGTTGAATCACCCAGGAAATTGTATAGGTGTAGTTCTGGCAATTGCACATACGTGTATGATGACAGCACGGCAATCTGTTCGTGCAGCGGGTCTGGATCTGTAACTTCGTTTGGGTCTGGAGCTCCGAGTGCGTTTGGGTCTGGAACTTCGTTTGGGTCTGTGTCTGGGAGATCAAATTCTATGAGCTGCGAATCACAATATTTAGGCCCACCAAGCGCAAACATTCCCTACTCTAGCGTGGGAGATTATGTGAAAGGAAAGGTTATATACATGGTGATGGATGATCTGGCGGTGAAACCATTGTCCACAATTTCTATTACCACTCAGCTTCACAAGTTTGAAGTGAAGGAAATAGGAGCTCTTGAGGAGAAAGTGGTCGAATTAGGCATGGATGAGGTGTGTCAGTCATTCTTAATTTGCTTTCTGTGCATGCATGACTTCTAAATCCTTTAATTATTTATTCTTTTACTTTCTGTTAATTCCTTCATTATATATGGTGAAAATTATTGAAAAATAAGCACGTTTAATTAAGATGAGGGTGAGGGTACTGATGGTAGAGCTATACGATTGCTAATTTCATTTTTTGCCAATTTTGCTCCTTTATCTGGTTGTTGCAAGGTTGTGAAATTGCTCAAAGCTTCTCTGCTGTCAAAGACTATTCTTACTGATGTCTTCCTTCCGGTATTGAAAGAGGAAGTCATGAATAATATTTGCTAAATCTAGGAAGTCATGAATATGTATTTGAATATTGAGGATTGTTAAGTGCAAGAATTCTGTGGGATTGTCAAGAAGAATTTGTGTTCAAAATATGTTTTAAAATTATCAAAACTGTTGTGGCAATCACTACAAAAAAATCTGCATAAAGACATATGGTCTTAGACTATCAAAACCGCCTCAATAGACTATCAAACCGCCTCAATAGACATTAATGCATATGGAAGTGTGCTTGTCTTCTTTTACATTTTTTTATTTATTTTTTTATGGATTTTATTAACGGGTGCCCTTAGGATAATGATTAAGGAGCATTAAATGCTTACACTTTACGGAAAATAACGAATTGACTGTTTTGGTTAAGCTAGCAACTTTATGTATTCACTTACTTAACTATTGCCCTGAAGACACTCGTAACAACATCCTTTAATTTTTTATTTGTTTGGGGGTTGGTGTTGTATTTGGTTAAGCTAATAGTTTCATGAGATGGTAAATAGGAGATGTAAGGTAAAATTCTCCTAAATTTTATCCTAAAAATGAAATGGGGTAAATATTGTTTGTATCCTTATTTTAGAAAATACAATTAAAATGTGAAAAAGTATAGGACAGAGTTTGGCTACAAACTTGTAGCCAACTTACTACAACCTATTACGTGGCAATTCTTTAAATAATACATGTGGATGGTTTTATAAGCTGCTACGTGATAAGTTGTAGCAAACTGGCTACAAACCAGTTTGTAACCAAACCATGTCCAAAAGTATATTAGTAAAATTATATTAGTATTTATTTTCTTTCAATTCTTTAATTTATAAACTCCCAAAACACCATAACAAATATGCAATATTTCATTCCATTTCTTTGTGTTCTACTTATTTTATTCAATTTCATTATTTTTTTATAATTCTTCTAACTAACAAAATGTTTGGAAGGAGAGTAATAAATTGAAAGGAATGAAAAAAAGAAAGAGAGATATTCTATCTATAACAGAGAGAATTCCTACAAGCCTAAGAGTTTAAGCAGTAACTACTTTGGCTAAATTAATAACTTATGTGGCAAGATGATAAGATTCATATTTCTTTTAAAAAAAAATTTATTATTACTTAGAAGTTAAACCCAAAACTTCATATTATAAGATCGAAACACCTTGTCACAACATTTTGTGTTTGCCTTCTATGAATTAAATAAATTAATTGCTCATCATCACAAATATATTTATTTTCCATAATCCAAACCATTTTCCCATGACCCAACCACAACACTATTGGAAAACAATGCAAGAAACCAAAAGTATGGAAACAAAATCTGGGGTAGAAAGGGTACCTCTGAACATTGTGACAAGAATCCTCTAATGAAACTGAGAAAGATTAACTGTGTTACTTACAACACCTAGCTACCAACTTTGTCTAACTAATCAAGATAGTCAGAAAGCAGTATAAGTGATGCAGCCAGGGTTAATGGATAGCGAATAATGCACACAACCTTCCTAGAATTTGTTGATTTCCCACACGGAAATATCAAGAACAAGGGCGTCTAATGATCTTGTTGATTCTTAAGAATATCCAAGAACAAAAGGAACAAAAAACTCTCTTAAGAGAAATCAAATATATTAATTCAAAAACTTACTTGCATGACAGCTACATAACATTGCTTATATAGGGAACTTAAAACCCTAGTTTGCGAAAAAAAAGAAATATCAAATAATTAAAGATAGAATATCAAAAGTTGCCTAAATAGGGAAAAACGCTTTTTGGACCCTAAACCATGGAATTTGGCCTAAAAACGAAAAGACTAGTACAAACTCCTACATTTTGATCATCTCGCTGTTTTCAATCGACCCACCAAATTTCATGCAATTCTGACATCGTTACTTAAATTTAGCCTGTAATCTGCTGCGCGTTCTACATCTGACGCTTCCAACGTTTCATAAATGAATTCACTATGCATGCTACTGCATCAATGAGACTAAATAATTTTTTCCCTTTATAAAAATAAAAATGAACGTAACTTCAATATGTAAATGCTTAAAAATGTAATTCAAGTCTTGTGAATATCATAAACACAGTTCTTTCCTTCTGGTTGGAAGAATCTCAAAGCAGTTAGTGCTGTATATATTTGATCAAGATATCAGATCAAACATAAAAACCAGATAGAACAATTCAGAATTCAAAGCCTTAGAGGTTTGTTCTGTAATACAAACAGATTATCTTCACATAGAAACTGATAGAAACTCCCAAATGATGATGAATAAATGTGGATCAATAAATGTGGATGATGAACAGAAACCTAAGCCATTTTATGTCTCCTAGCAAACACTACATCAACTTTATCAAAATATATTGGTACAGTACTATCAATTTTGGATTTTGATGCTTGAGCTTGTATCTTCTATAAAGAGAGTGAACATACATTGATCATCAGAGACGTCCATACAAATGAATATCAAGTGGTCTGACATATAGGACTAGTGAATATGCTAACAATAGATAAGAAATTCAAACGAATCTTAAGGGATTATTGTTAGAAATATAAAGAGAAATATTACCTGAAACTTATTATAATTTGCACCTAATAATATTATCAATAAGAGGTGGCAGAGTTGAGGCACGAACTAGGTTGCTCTCTTAAGACGATATGCGCCGTCTACGGAATTTTCCGGTGTAATAGACAATAATTTTGCATGCCGTCCCCAGGATACAACAAGCCCAGCCACCTAGCTGTATTCCCTTGCAAGTCTACACTAGAAAGTAGAAAGAGAGAAGCTCTTAAAATAGTACTTTCTTTTACCCAGAATAAAATATATTAATATATGAAGAAATAATCTGATTTGAGAAAAACTGGTTTGTAGAGAGAAAGACAAGAGCTGGAATATTTGTTTCGGTATATTTGTCTTTTACAACTAAAATAATCATGGATATATAGGTGGAAGAAGGAGCCTTCTCATTTAATTTATTTTTCAAAACTCTTTTCCGTTAGCCTCATGAGCTATACAATATCATTCATTGTAAATATATTTGTCTATGAATATAGACGTTATGGACAGTAAGTTACTGATATTGAATATAAATGTTTTGGACATAATAATATGAGTAGTTACTCATGACAATTACTATTGGTTTGAAAAAACCATGAACCCATACTAATGATTTGAAAAGTTGCTGTGTATATACCAGCTAATGGTTGTCAATAGTTATTGATAATAAATTGTCAAATATAATTGAGAATCAACTAATAAATTTTGAAATTAGTGAAAAGAAACTAATGCTATTAATTTCCACTTAAATGACCAATTACTCAAGATTTGAATATAATGATTTTTATGAAAATATTCCAACAATTATCACACAATTGCTTCGAATTTTAATCCGAATAAAACATTGCTAAGAATTTGAGGAGAAAGAAGAAAGAGAAATTAACCAATATTAGGGATTTCGCGCAATAGGTAAAAATTGACACATAGATTACTCATGAATTTTGACAGGACTAATGGTTTTTTCCTTCAAAAAAAAAAAAAAAAAAAGATCACACAAATTTCTTTATTAAAATGTAGAAAAATTGTAAATAACACAAATTTTCAAATCCCTAGAAACAGAGAACGATTTTAAAACCTAAAAACTCCACTTATTCGGCCAAAAAGAGAAAGAAAGAAGAAGAAGAAGAATTAAGAAAAAGAAGCAATTCATTTAGATTAATCAGATAATTAAGAATTTCATAATATAGAAAAGGCTTGTTCATATCCTGATCCGGAGAAGGGTGAAGGGTACGTGCTGATTAATTAATTGATTCTTACCAAATCTATAAAAAGAAAAAAAAGATGTTTCAGAATTTGTAAAAGTCCTCTATTGCTTAGCTAATTAAAAAGTATTTAATAGATAAAGATAAAGCTTTGTCCACCAAGAAAAGTCAAAAGTTATGAAGGGTACCGTACGGATTAAATTCTTCTTTGAAAAAAGAAAAAGAAAAAGAAAAATTATACGTAGTCCTCAATCTGTGGCCGACAATGAACTGTGGTTGCATAAGAAAAGCAAAGGAAAATGTTAAAATTACTACAATATTTCTTAAGTTCTAAGTATGGCTGCCAAGCAATGAGTACATAAACTGTCCCGAGGATCACAGACTCACAGTGGTGCATGATATATTGCTTGTACCAAAAGCTTTCTGAAGAAGAAAAGAAGAAGAAGCCAAGCTAGACAGAGTCCATGGCAGTGGCAGTAAAAAAAGTCATGAGTTTAAAGCTTATGATTGACACTGAAAGCCAAAGGGTAGTTTATGCTGAATCGGGCAAGCAATTCGTGGACTTCCTCTTTAAAATTCTCGCCCTGCCGGTCGGAACTTTTATTCCGCTTCTCAATCAAGAAATGGTGGGCGTCTTGGGAAACATTTACGACAGCATTCAAAATTTAAGTACTCCTTTCCTTCAACCAGACGTGAAGGACACGCTCCTAACGCCCAAAGTATACATCGCTGATGGTACTGGAGTCCCTCTCCTCCAATTGCCAAACGTTATATCCTCAAAATCCAGGAAATTGTATGGGTGTAATTATTGCGGCGCCTACATGTCCGATGACCCCAACTCATTCTGTTTGTGCAGGACATATGCCAAAACCAACAGAGAGTTATGTTACCAAGGCCAACCAAGCGCAAACAATCCGTTCTTCTCCAGTGAGACTGATGTGGGAGAGTACGTGGAAGAGGCTGTTACGTACGTGGTAATGGATGATCTGTCGGTGAAACCATTGTCCACAGTTTCTGTTATCTCTCTTCTTGGGAATTTTAATGGCAAAAAAATAGGAACTCTTGAGGAGAAAGTGGTCGATTTGAGCATGGATGAGGTATGTTAGTCATTCTTCGCTTTATGTCCATGACATTTATTTACTTCTTAATAACTGTATCATTTCCTTAGGTGAACAAGATTTCAAAATAAGCTCGTTAAACTGAGGGTACAATTGTAGCGAAAACATGGTGTAATGTTCTTTTTAGGTAGACAATTAAGCAAGTAGCAACTGTTGTGAGGAATGGCACCTAATAATAAATCTTAGTGACTCTAAATTTGTATAATGTTTTTTCATAATTACTAATATGATCTATTATAATTAATGTATTATTAAAATCATATTTAGGATAGGTGATGTGAAAGTAATATTTCTCTAATTATTCTTGTCATCTTAATAAGGCACGGCGTTTTGCTCATTCAATTAATTAGAGCTCAAATTATTTCAGAAAAAAAAAAATAAGAGGAATCTTGGAAGAGTAAAACTTAGATGCAATTTTTCATAGGTTCTCTAATAAGTTCATCATATGGCTGCATTTACCAATATAGAGAGTGTTAACCCAAGTACAATTAAATTCAATAATATGATTAATTTAGTAGTCAATGTAATCACGTGATTGAATTTAATTTGAGAAATTAAGATAAAATACTTAACAAACTGTTTCTAACTTTCACCATCAATTATAAAAAAATGGAAAAATAAAATTTGGTATTGACCCTAATCCATCTCAATTCGCCAATGACGCACTATATTATTTCCTACATGTTAATCAGCAATGTGCTACTTTTTCTGGTTTATTGCTAGGGTGTAAAATTACTCAGGGCTTCACTACTGTCAAAAAGTGTCCTTACTGATGTCTTCCTCCGGCCAATGTTGAAACAAGAAGTCAATTGCCAAAGTATAATAATGGCACTGTTGCATCTTAGTGGTGTATCAATTTCTAAGTGAAGAATTCTGTGGGTTTTCCTATATATGTTTTCTGTAGCAAATATGTCGAATGTTAGATAAATCTGGTGTGGCAATGTACAGGGCAATCATTGCCTCTCTCTCTCTCTCTCATGTTTATTTAGGAGTTTGGTTAGCTAGGCATTATGCCAAAATGACTGAAAGTATGTAAGGTTTGTTAATAATCATCTGAAATTAGTTGATCTCAATGAGATGTTTGATGATTAGGATTGTAAACAAGCTGAATATTAAAAGGCTTGCTTGTTTTAAAAACAAAAAAGGGTGGATCTCACCAAAAAATACTTGTTTGCTTAGGTGATTTGAAAAACAGAGCTTAAAAATTTTGTTCTCAAAATGATTGTGCAAACACCAAAATTGAGAACAGCTTCTTAGTTTTAGCTGAAATAATAAATAAAAATGGTAGGTACCATCATATATGAGGTAGGTACCATAATATGTGACATTGGTACCATTAATGTGAGATTTTATCTATTAGAGGTACGGTACCCACATGGGTACCGTAGAATTACCCAGTTTTAGCTTATCTTCTGTATTTTTGAATGGAGGTGATGACAATTTTGTAATTATTGGATCTCTCTTTCGAAACCCACTAACACACATATATACACACTCATACAATTTGATTCATTACCAAATAATTTGTATCACGGTGCATGGAAAAATTAAATAATTTTGTAAAAACAGAGAGGTTGTCAAAGCAGTTCAAAACTTCTTTATTAATAATAAAAAAATGCTAGAGTCAACTGAACTACACCCTCATGACTATAATTCTGAAGGTAGAAGGAGTAGCTAGAGTGGACCTCGTTAGATCCATTAGTATCCATTAGTTTGTGCAATGTGGAGTACAAAGTTATCTCCAAAATTATGGTTGACAATTGAAACAGTTACTCCCTAAATTAATATCTCCTTGGCAAGGATCTTTTGTTCGTGGTAGGGTTATCTAAGATAATTCTATAATTGACCAGGAGATAACTAATGCTATGAGGATGGACTCATGACCCTAAAATTGATATGGAAAAAGTTTATGACAAAATGGAGTGGTCCTTCTTATTGGAAGTACGGGAAAGATTTGGGTTTAGTGAGTAGATAACCATGGTGAAAGAATGTAAAAAAAAAATGGTGAGGAAGGTAAGGTAACTTGCAAAAGTCTTCAATTATTTGCCTAATAAAAAATGTATATGGAGGGTAAGAACTTATTGCTTTCTTTGTCTTTTAACTAAGGAAAGTTATAATGGTGAGAGAGGATAGCTTCCCATTAAAATTTTCAATTTCCTCCAATTTTTAGTAGATATGAGATATGTGATATTTAAAAAAATCTAATAGTCTTGAAATATTCGTGAAAAATACACAAAATCAAATAGATGTCACGTGTCATAATTCTAATTAAAAATTAGAAGGAAATAGAATACCATAAAGGGTTATGTGTGATGTAGAATAAATAGTACACGCTTTCTTGGAACATTGAGACAATCACAAGTCAGAATGCAAGCTTGAAAAGCAGAATTAAAAAAGACACTAGTAGAAATCATTTTGGCGCCAACGACGAAATTGCATGAAATTTGGTGAGTTGATTGGAATCAACGCGAGGATCAAGGCTCATCACCTTTGGCCATGAGCACCATCAGATTTCGGGCGAATTCTTTCGTCTAGACCTTTGATTAATTGATTTTTCTATTTATAGTAATTTTCCTTTTACTTGTGATTTTCAATTTAAAAGTCAGAATAAGGTGCTGTTTGTTTTTGAACGTTTTCTAGGACTAGTAGGAGTTGATTTAGCAATTAACTCACTTTTTTCCGTTTTTGATAATTTTTCCTGTTTCTAACCTAATTTCATGCCCACCACAAATTAGGGTTTCTAGAGCTTTCCTAAGGGTCTTCTAGCAGGCCTAGAAATCGTTTACTATTTATATTGTTTGTAGCCGTCAAGGCAATTAATCAAATTTTTTTTTTTTTAAATAATATTTCAAAAAAAAGGTTTTCCCTCAATTGTTCTCTCTTCCTTGTGGATTCAAGGAGCACTTAGTGGATTCTAAGGTTTTATCATTCAAAGGAAAAAGATGTATTTTTCTCCTTGCTAACTTGCTGCATTAATGTACTAGTCAAATTTTAACTAATGCTATGAGAAAAATGAAAGGCAAGCGTGGATTCATGACCCTAAGATTGATATGAACAAAAGTCTATGACAAAATGGAGTGGTCCTTTTATTGGAAGTAATGGAAAGTTTTAGGTTTAGTGAAAACAGGATAACCATGGTAAAAGAATGTATGACAATTCCAATGTTCTCTATCCTTCATAGTGGATCACCTATGGAATCATTAAATTTAAAAGAGGCCTGAAACAAGGTGACCCCTATCTCCTTGTTTGTGCGGATCTAAAGAAGGCTTTTTTTTTTTTTTTTTTTTTTTTTAAGTAGAGAAGGCTTTTTTCATACTCTAGGAAAGCCCACTGCTTTACTTTTTCTTTACCAAAAGATTAAGGCTCCGTTTGTTTCGAGGTAAAACATTCTCCACCGTAAAATGTTTGTAAATGCAAATGATTTACAGTAAAATGTTTGTTTTTCCGGTGTTTGTTTGCACTCTAGGAAAATGCTCTAGAAAATATTCTACATGGTGTGTTTGGAGCAACGTAAAACAAACCCACCCCTGCCAACCACCCAAACCCACCTCTGCCACCCACCACAACCCACCAAAACCCACCCCGCCACCACCCCACACCCACCCCTGCCAACCCCGAAACCCACCCCGCCACCACCCCACACCCACCCCACCACCCCGAAACCCACCCCACACCCACACACCCCCCACCCCACCCCACCCCGCCACCACCCCACACCCACCCCCCCCGCCACACCCACCCCACACCACCCCGAAACCCACCCCCACCGCGAAACCCAGAGCCGCCGCGAAGCCCACGCGAAACCCACGCGAAACCCAGATCCGCCGCGAAGCCCACGCAAAACCTAGATCTGCCGCGAAGCCCACCACGAAGCCCACAGTCACGCCGGTCATAACCACCGCGAGAAAAAGACGAGAGGGGAGGGGGATTGCTGCGAGGGAGACGAAGGACATGCTCGGGGAGAACAGAGGCTTGCTGCAAGGGAGACGAAGGACGAAACATGCGTGAAATTTTTTGGAAAATGGTTTACGGAAAATTTTTCCGTAAACCGTTTTCCTAAATTTTGTTAAGGATTTTCCGGTCAAACTACAAACGTTTTCCGTTGACCATGGTTTTACAGCGTCCCAAACATCCGAAAATACTGAAAACGTTTTACGGAAAACGTTTTACTTCCAAACAAACGGAGCCTAAAAAGAAAAAAGAAAAGAAAAGAGAGGAAGGTAAGTAGCAAAAGTCTTCAATTATTTTCCTAACAAAAAAAAAGAGAGTAAGAAATTATTACTTTCTTTGCCTTTGGACTAAGAAAGGTTATAAAGGGTGGAGAGGATAGCTTCTTATTGAATTTTTCAATTTCTTTCAATTTTTAGTTAAATAAATTCCACGTATCATAATTAACTAAACATTAGAAGAAATTGAAAGATTTCAATGGAATGGAAGGAGATCTAATCCCAAGGTTAGCTACGGATAAAATTCTTCTTCACAAAAGAAGGAAAAGGAAATTAAAGAGATTAGTTACAATGATCAGTACTTGCAAAAGTACAATTTGTGGCCGACAATGAACTGTCATTTCATAGGAAAGCCATTGGCTTTTCGGGGTTTCTTAAGTGCTAAGTATGATCATCCAGATGATCGATCATGGTGATTGTATATCTCTTGTCCCAAAAAGTTGAAGAGAAACCAAGCTAGAAATTAATTATTGTCCATGGCACCTGTAACCAAAGTGAGTTTGAAACTAATAATAAACACAGAAAGCCGCAGAGTGCTTTACGCTGAAGCGGGCAAGGAATTTGTGGACTTCCTCTTTTACATTCTTGCCCTGCCAGTCGGAACTTTCATTCCGCTTCTCAATGAAGAAATGGTGGGCAGCTTGGGAAACATTTACGACAGCATTGCAAATTTAAGTACTACTTTCCTACGACCAAACGTGAAGAAGGACTCTCTCCTGAAGCCCATAGCGTACTTCCCTGCTGGTACTGGAGTCCCTCTCCAATTGATGCCAAACGTTGAATCATCCATGAAATTGTATAGGTGTGAATCCCCCTACTGCACATACGTGTCTGATGACAGCACCGCATCCTGTTCGTGCGGGAGATCCATGAGATGCGAGTCAAAATATTTAGGCCCACCAAGCGCAAACAATCCCTACTCCAGAGCGGGAGATTATGTGAAAGGGGGGGCGATTACATACATGGTGATGGATGATCTGGCGGTGAAACCATTGTCCACAATTTCTATAATCACTCAGCTTAACAAGTTTAATGTCAAAGAATTAGCTCTTGAGGAGAAAGTGGTCGATTTGGACATGCATGAGGTGTGTCAATCATTCTTTGCTTTCTGTTCATGCATGACTTATTTATTTATTTATTTAATTATTTCTGCTTTACTTTCTGTTCCTTCGTTATATATGGTGAAAATTATAATTTATAGCCATATAATATAAGCTCGTTAAAACCAAGGGTGTGGGTACTAATTAAATGTAGCTATTCGAGTACTAATTATTATTATTACTGCCTATTTTGCTCCTTTATTTGGTTAATTTGTTTCTAGGTTGGGAAATTGCTCAAAGCTTCTCTACTGTCAAAGAATGTTCTCACTGATGTCTTCCTCCCGGTGTTGAAAGAGAAGGTCAATTGCCAACTGGGGGTAGAAGGGTTTTGATTTTTAAGTGCAAGAATTATGAGGGATTGCCAGAAGTGGTTTTGTTCCAAATATATGTTTTAAATGTTAGTCAAAACATGGTGTGGCAATGTAAAGGGAAAAATGCATTTCTAGCTCTTTGGTTTTTTTTTTTTTGGATTGGTTAAGCAACATTATGTTTCATGCTTGAGATCGATGTCAGTATGTAAGTTTCTATTAATGAACTCCGGATTTTGCTTGGTTTATCACGGAGTTCTAATGACATCCCTAGTTCGGTCATGAGGATGACTGATGGCCCCCATATGACCAATGTTCATGCTAATGGCTGTCAAAAATTCAAACTTAAGTGTTGCATATATATGCTACCTTATTTTATTCTTGCCTAAGTGCCAATATAACAAGCCTTTCCAGAAACTCAAGTTTTTTATCTTTTATTTTTTTGGGTAAAGAATAATCCCAACTAGAGTGCTTAAATTGGAAGTAATTTTTGGGCGCGCGAGACTGGTTACTCCCAAGGAATTTTAAGTTCTTTCAATTCTTCTAACTAAGAATATGATTGGAAGGATTGAAATATAGAATCTTTATCTATTCTCTTATTTGGGAGTTTGGTAGGAATTAAGAGAATGACTATGAGAGAATTCTCATTCCATTCCATTTCCTCCTAACTATTCCTCAAAAAATTAATGGAAGGAGCATTACTCATTGTTTTACTTCTTGTTTGGTAAGAAGAATTATATATATTTTCATTCTCTGTATCGTTCATGATAGGAGGGATGTTCCATTCATTTCCTTCATAAAACTCTTTTTTTTTTTTTTTTTTTTTTTTTTTTTTTTTTTTTTTTTTTTTTTTTAATCTCTTCAAATTTGGAAAAAGTCAAAAGAAATGAGATAGGTTTTTATAAATTTTTACCGAAATCCTCGTAATACCCCCTCCTTTTTTTTTTTTTCTTAAATGTCTACAAACCTATCTTTAATAAAGAAATGATTCCATGTTAATGTTGCTATAAAATGATTCATCTTCATTCAACTCACAAACAATGTTACTTTCCATTCTATTAGCTTCTTTGCATATTTCAAACATCCAAACAAAAGAGAGATTAATATTTAATTCATTAATATTCCATTCATTCTTTTCTATTCTATTTTATTCATTCCATTCATTTCCTTTCCTTTATAAACTTTTAAACATAGTGTTAATGAAATGAGGGTGAAGTACTGATTTTTATCTTTATTTTAGAAAAGACAAATTAAATATGAAAGGTATAATATTAAAATTATATATTTATTTTCTTTCCATTTATTAATTAATAAACTCCCGAACACGTTAGAAAAAATATGTAATATCCCATTCAATTCCTTCTGGTCCTACCTATTCCATTCAATTTCATTGAAAAAAAAAAAAAAAAAAAATACCAAACATAGTGGAAAACTGGAAATAGTCTTTGTCCTACCCAAATTCGCTTGATTATTCACCAAATCTGTGTCCAACTTAACCAAGTATTTTCTTCTTGAATTTTAGGAGCCTCTCTGGGAGTCTTGGATGCTGACCTTGTATGTGAAGGCAATTTGATTGTTCTAGACGAACAAATTAGGAAGAAATTCATCAGAAAAATAAATAAAAATGCCTCCAGCAGAGAGAGAGATAGACTAATCATCATTAACAATTGTTTCGACCAATCTTTATTAAATAAATAAATAAATTTGAAGCTCAACAAAGATTTAAATCCACTTTAAATTTGTGGCAAGCATCTTAAATTAAATTTTGGATCCCCTTTAACTTTGTGATTCGAAACATTTTCAACCCATGTAAATTTTTTTTAGCCTACTCAAAACTACTGACAAATCATTTGAATTTAATCTAAATTCTTTTAAAATCCCAAAGCTCATCAATAATTCAAATATAAACTTCAATTGATAATTTTAGTGACAAAACCTTGTTCCAAAAAATCAGCTGCGTTTTCAATAAATTTTCATAATGATTGGATTTTAATAACTTTTTTATAAAAAGTAATATTAAAAAAACAATAAATCATTGTATCTTAATAACAAAAAATTATGTTAAGAAGCGAGAGATTTACCTATATATATGAATAGGTCAACAAACTACCTTTTATTTTATTTTTTACTAAAATGGAGCAATATAATTCAAGATGAGTAATTTGCATACTTCACAAAAGTATATCTTCACACCATGTAGAGATTTTTCTAGTTGGCAAATATTCAAAAACAGTCATTGATAGTAGGGGTGTAATCGGTGAGGTGCGGTGCGGTTTTCTCCGGATTTATGCACCTACACCTTATAGTGCGGTTTTCCTATTTCACGCACCTGCACCTACTAAGATCGGTTTGAGTGCGGTACGGTGCGGTTTGATGTGGTGCGGTGTAAGTGCGGTCTTGCGGTTTGGGTTGGATTCATTTGGGTCGGATTGAGCTAGTTCATATGTCAATTTGAATCTAAAAAATCCACCTTTACAACAACTCACAACATAGCATACTATAAAAATAGTTTCCAATCTTAACCTTAATATTTACTAAAAAAACTATATTATAACATACAAATATAAATCATAGAATTTCCAATCTTTTACAACCTTAATATTTAAGAAAAAAAATATTATAACATACATATCTCATAGAATGAATCATAATTTTAAATCTCAATCTACACATATATACCATCCTGATACAAATATAACTCAATCTCAACCTTTACATACCATTAGCATACAAATATAACGTAACATCACCTGCATATAGCATTAGTATACAAGTATAACATACTAGGAGTGTAACTGGAGAGGTGCGGTGCGGTTTTCTCCGAAGTGCGGTTTTCCTATTACACGCACCTACACCTACACCTTATAGTGCGGTTTTCCTATAACACGCACCTAGACCTGTACCTATTAAGATCGGTTGCGGTTTAGTGCAGTGCGGTTTGATGCGGTTCTTGCGGTTTGGTCGGTTGTGTCGGTGAAGCTTACACCCCTAATTGATAGTGTTGATTTACCAAATGTTACCTTAGGTATCAAATAATAATAAATAAATAAAAATTGTTATCAAATCTCAAATTATAAAAGAAATTGTTTTCAAATCCCAAATTCTAAAAGAAATTGAAAACACGGAGAAAAGAGTGGCACTTACCGAGTTCGAAGCTTAGGTAATAAGTTAATAATAACAAAACACAATAGTTTTTTACTCCTTAAACCTCTGTCTCTCTCGCGGTATTTTTTTTTCACTCTTTCTCTTTCGTGCTCAATTGAAAACCCTAATTTCTCAAGGCCTCCACGAGAGAAGCTTGAAGAGCCAAAGAAGAAAAGCGTCATTCGGTAAGCTTTCTTCTTCACGCCGAGACCCATTCCCTTTTTCTATTCTATTTTATTCTAAGTTGATGTTAATGCTCAAATTAGTACCCAAATAAAAGGAACTTTCATTTTCGTTTTCATGTGGCTGCTTTTCAATTATTATGCACTCCTAGGTCCTAAAGGCTAGATGATGAAGGTGTTTGATTTAATTTTAAGAGGAAGATTCTCTCTGATTTCCAAGAGGAACTTTGTAAAGGAAGCAAAAGTTGCACCGTTTCCTTGTGATGTGTCTCAGTGTCTGAGCGTTCAGCTTATCATCATGGTGATTCCATCATTGGTGTTAGTATATAAATAGATTTTCTATGTATTATCCCACACTGCTGAAGTATAGTATATTAAGATGAAGCCTGTCTATAGTGTTTCTTTATAAACTCCCAATTGATTATTAAAAATCCTGATGGGATTTTTGAAAGTTTTTATGTATCAGTAATTACAGCTGGTAATTGATTCTCTCTAATATTTTGGTGTATACTCTAGATGACTTGGGTTCCTAATTGATTTAATTTCTTGTTTGTTTCTATCATTTTTATGTTTCCTAGTTTGGTTAGAGCTCTAGTTGAGGTTCTATTATTAAATGGTGTAG
The DNA here is from genome assembly GCA_907173295.1 of Fagus sylvatica. Taxonomy (NCBI): domain Eukaryota; kingdom Viridiplantae; phylum Streptophyta; class Magnoliopsida; order Fagales; family Fagaceae; genus Fagus; species Fagus sylvatica. The sequence goes on from OU015769.1 coordinate 33,702,832, forward strand.
AGGTCTTGGAAGGAATCATCCTTTTTTTTTTTTGGTTTTTATTAATAAAATCCTTTTGATTTCAGAGTTGCTGAAGTTACACTACATCATTCAATCATGGCAGTAACCAATATGAGTTTGAAACTTCTGATAGACACAGAAAGCCAGAGAGTACTTTTTGCTGAAGCGGACAAGGAATTCATCGACTTCCTCTTTCACATTCTCCGCCTGCCGCTTGGAATTATCATTCCTCTTCTCGAAAAGCAAGGAATGGTGGGCAGTTTTGGAAATATTTACAAGAGCATTGAAAATTTAAGTAGTACTTATCTTCAACCAAATGTGAACAAAGACACCCTACTGAAGCACAAAGTACTCATCTCTGGTGGTACTGGTGAGGTACCTCTCCTATTGCCAAACGTTGAATCATTGACACCCAAGAAATTCTATAGGTGTAGTAAACTCAGCAACAATAACTGTTACACACATGTGGCTGATAACTGCAGCGCAATCTGTCCTTCGTGCAAAGGTTCTATGAACCGCGAGCAAATTTTCGTAGACCCACCGAGGGCAACGAATACACCCTCCTCCAGTGAGGGAGGGTATGTGAAAGGAGTGGTTACATACATGGTGATGGATGATCTGGAGGTGAAACCCATGTCCACCATCTCTAGTATCACTCTGCTTAACAAGTTTAATGTCAAGGAAGTAAGGTCTCTTGAGGAGAAAGTAGTTGAGTTGGGCATGGATGAGGTATGTCGGTCATTACTTGCTTTCTGTGCACATTCTATTTTATGTATTTAGTTTTTTAGTTTTTGTTGTAAAGAAATATGTATAAAAAGTTAAATTACAAGAAAAATATACATCTCATTTTATATCAAGGTGATTAATCCTAGTTGGTACATATATATTTTTACGGTGTCAATTGACTCAATTCTCATTTAATCTTTCCCTGTATTGTAATTATATTACTACCACTATAGACTATGGAGCCCACATGTTTAAATCCTACCGTATAACTCTGACTTTATTTTGAAAAATCTCTTGCCTCTTAGGGTCTCCAGCTCATTTAAAGAAAAATAAAACAGAAGAAGAAATGAAAGTACCACCTTTTTTTTTATTTTTTATGCAACATATATATGATAACTATTTTGCCCCTGTATTTGGTTTTTTTGTTAGGGTGTGAAATTGCTGAGGGCTTCTCTGCAGTCGAAGAGTGTCTTGACTGATGTCTTCCTCCCGAAGTTGGAACGAAAGTTAACATAGAGGTTTAATTTCTAGGTGCAAGAATTGTGTAGGATTGCCATAACGTTGGTAAGTTGTTGCAAGTAAGTTTTAAATGTCAAACTAATCTGGAGTAGCAATTTAAGTTTTCTTTCTCATTAGTTATGATGAACTTTTTTTAAGTGTTTTGAGTGTTTGGCAAATTATAGTGAATAGTTATTTGAAGTTCTGAATTTATTAAACTTGAACAATGAATTGTAGAATTTTCCTAAAACTTCAAATTGTATGTTTAACCTTAAAGCTTATTTCAATTTTAAGCTTTAAGGATGGTAAATATAGAGATGATAGAAAAGAACAAAAGACAGGTTATAAAAGGGTACTGATACTTTTTCTTTACAAAAGAAAAAGGTATGAGATTTCAGAATTTGCCAAAGTACTATTGTTTGCTCAGGAATAGCGATGGGTAATGGATTAAGGGATTTTTCCGAAATATTGGTACCACTAATTCTCTAGCTACAAAACTATGGGGTAGTAGGGATGGTCTTAAATTAGCTCATAATCTGAACATTCACAAACTCATCATTGAGATAGATGCCAAATCTATAGTGGACATTCTCCTTTCAACAAGCAGTTGCTCTATAGATTCTCATCCATATAGTACTTTGATTTCGGATTGCATGTACCTAATCCTATCTTTTGAGGAGGCCCACCTCCAGCATGTACATAGCAAAGGCAATTTTTGCTCGAATCTTTTGGCAAAGGCGGGAAACAAATCATTAGTGGCTTTTTCTGAATTTATATCTCCCTCTTCTTTTGTTGTAAGCCAACTTTTGGCGGATATTTGGTGTGTTTCATACTACCAACTTTGTAATTTTTAATCATTAATGCATTTTCCTTTTAACCAAAAAAAGAAAGAAAAAAGATAAAGTATTATCGTAGATGAACAGAGTTCATCTACAAACTAGTTTGTAGCCAGCTTGCTAGAATCCATTACGTGGCGACTTATAAGACCATCCACATGTATTATTTAAATAAGTCACATGACTCATTAAATAGGTTATGTGACTAAAAGTACACGTGAATGTTTTATTAGTTGTCACGTGGTGGGTTGTAGTAAGCTGGTTTGTAGTGAAACTTTGTCCATAGTAGATATTGCTTTCTTCTCCCTTTAAACAAAGAAAGGTTACAACTTGGCAAAAAATAAAAAAGAGACCAAATAGTTCTTGCATTTTCTTTACATTTTTTAATTCTTCCCCAATGTTTATAAATCATGACTACATAAAAAAGGTAACATCCTTGCTAAAGAAAGCACTTGGGATCCGAATTCAAAGTTTCATAATCATCATTCACATACCCGCAGCCACTAAGGTCCTGATGCTTCCTATCAACAAAATAGTAAAGGTAAACCTGAATGGATAGACAAAAAGGGTCCGAGTGATCTTCGCTGAAGCAGGCAAGGAGTTTGTTAATTTCTTTATTACCATTCTCGGTTTTCGGTTGGAACTGTCATTAGGCTGCTTGCAAAACCTCAACGAGAGCATCGAAAATCTGAGTGATAAACAAGGTCTCTCTGTTGAATCCCAATGTACACATCAATGGTGGTGGAGTCCCTCTACTATTGCCAAACGTAGAATACTTTTTTTTGGTGTGCAAATTTAAGTCAAATCTGGGGTGGCACCGTGGCAATGTAAAGGGCTGTATGTTTGCCCTTCCAAGACCACTCAATAAGAAGCCCAAAACTGTTAAGGTATTGGGTCTACAATTTTTCGCTGAGATAGTAGAAGCCTTTGACGTTGTTAGGGGCATCAGGCAATTCATTACATTTGTCATTTGTCCAAGACTGTTAAGGTGTTGTTTTATTTTCGATGTGCTTATTCTATTATTTATTGTTCCTCCTGTCATTTCTAATTCAACCTAGAACCAATTCTTTGCCTTGGCAACAACTTCAGCAAGCGACTTCTCCTTTAGCACCTTTGGGATTTAATGCTTAAGTTGTTCGCCAAGCAACATGTACTTAAAATGTCCAGAGGATCACGTTAATGGCATATCGTTTGTCCCAAAAACTTCTAAAAAAAAATAGAAGAAGAGCTAGATAGAGAGTCCATGGAAGAAACCAGTGTGAGTTTGAGACTTCTAATAGACACAAAAAGCCGCAGACTGCTTTTTGCTGAAGCGGGCAAGGAATTCATCGACTTCCTCTTTCACATTCTGGCCCTGCCAGTCGGAACTATCATTTCGCTTCTCAAGAAGCAAGGAACGGTGGGCAGCTTCGAAAAAATTTACGAGGGCTTTGAAAATTTGGGTACCACCTACCTTCAACCAAACATGAACAAAGAGACTCTCCTAAAGCCCCAAGTACACATCTCTGGTGGTACTGGAGTCCCTCTCTTATTGCCAAACATTGTATCATCATTGACATCCAGGAAATTATATGGGTGTGCTAATACAAACTACAACACCCGTCTAGGATCCTACGGCCCATGTCCAGGATTTGTGGCTGATGACTCTCGCGCAATTTGTCCTTGGTGCCAGGGTTCTACTTTTATGAGCCGCGAGCTAAAGTTGGTAGACGCACCAAGGGCAACGAATAAGGGCTCCTCCAGGGAAGGAGAGGGAGGGTACGTGAAAGGAGTGATTACATACATGGTGATGGATGATCTGGAGGTGAAACCTATGTCCATCATTTCTATCTTCACTTTGCTTAACAATTTTAATATTAAGGAAATAGGGGTTCTTGAGGAGAAAGTGGTCAATTTGAGCATGGATGAGGTATGTCATGATCTGTCACTCACTCTTTGATTTTGTGAATGAGTCCATTAGTTTAATTAGCTACTAGCAATTCGAGTCTAATTCCTAAACCATGATATAATGGTCAAGGGTAAAACTTAAGTACAGTTTCTTAGGTTAGTCACATAGGTTCCCCAATTGAATTGAAACATATACCAATGAAAAACAAACAATGTTATTTTTTCCAAGAAGATTTAAATTCAATGTATTTGAATTCAACTGAAAACCTAATATACTTGACCTAAAAAACTGTACCTAAGTTTTACCTAATGATCAATAATCAAAGAATCATTAATTCTAGCTACCTGGTACAAGGTACATGTTTTATGTGTCAATTCTCATTTGATCTTGGCTTGGTATTTTATATTAAATAATTAAATATTAGTACGATTGCTATGGAATCAAGATGTTCAAATGCTATTTTAACTCCAATTTCATATTGTATCCCCTCTTTCCCTTAAGGCCACTTGTTCATCCAAAACCAAAGATCTCATCTATTTGCTGTTGAAATATGTCTATTTCAAAGTTAAGGTTTGATATTTCACAGATCTACATATAATTAACAATGATTTTGTTCCTTCAATTATGTGGTTTATTGCTAGGGTGTGAAACTGCTCAAGGCTTCTATGCAGTCCAAGAGTGTTCTGACTGATGTCTTCCTTCCAATGTTGAAACTTGAAGTCAAATGTAAGAAGTAAGTGCAAAGAGTTTTGCGCCATTGGCCCATTGCCCAAATATTGCTGTTCTTTATTTATTTATTTTGCTAAATCTTTGTTCTTCCTTTTTGAAATAAAGTTTAGACCCTTATGTGATTAACACCGTTGAATTATCAGAATTAATGATCAATCACACTAGTTAAAACAATCCACACAAATAATTATATTTTATCACAATTATGAAATACCAAAGCAATAATAAAAACAATAACAAAATAACTCAAAAATTTGGTAACAAATAGAAGAAAATCAAAGAATAACATCTTCAATGGAAAACCCAATTTGAGAACACAAATGATTCCATAAGTAATTCACTATAATTGAATAGTTACAAATGGTCCGGATTTACAAAACCGCATATTGGGTTCTGGCTTGGATAAGGGAAGAAAACTAAAGGAAAAAAAAAAGAAAATCAACATCAAGAAATAACGTGGTTCAGCCATAATGCCTACATCTATGGAGAAAAATCCTATTGGTAATGTTGCACTATATTATGTTTTCTTTCTCTACTATTCTTCCATCCTTTACAAGGAAAAAGATTACCTTTATATAGGCTACAAAGGAGAGAGAGAGAGAGAGAGAGAGAGAGAGAGAGAGAGAGAGAGAGAGAGAGAGAGAGAGAGAGAGAGAGAGAGAGAGAGAGAGAGAGAGAGAGAGAGAGAGAGAGAGAGAGAGAGAGAGAGAGAGAAGGGGATCTTGTGTGTTAGTGTATGGTGCTTCTGTGCACCCCACTAAAAATCTGACCATCTCTATTGACTTAGGAAAAACTCAATTTTCCCTTGAAACTTCAGATATTTCCTAACTAATACTATATATTGTTCTTTCCATTTTTGTAATCAAATTATTAAGTTTAGCTTACCAATTCTTATACGAGTTATTTGTTTTCATAATTGGAACTTTTTTTTTGTTGCTAAAATTCATAATTGGAACTTAATTAGAGATGTCGTCTTCATTTACATTTGGTTTGAGAGGGTGGGAAATGAATGAAATTGAATGAATTGATAATAATTTTAAAAGAATATTTCCTCCATGATCCATATCTATGAGGGAATGCTCAGTCTATTTTATTCCCTCTTAATTAGCATTCCTCCCCCAAAACACTCGTGCCATGCTATACAATTTGAACCCCTAGTTCCCAATGACGATCATAGAGTGACAATTTATAGAAACATGGGGCTACCTTGTAAAACTTATCCTCTAATCGAGTATATGATCATAGCATGAGCATATAAACAACAATATTATATCAGATGTGATCAGGAGAACATACCTAAATCCATTGATGAAATTAATAGAAGTAATAGGACGTCTTCTACTCTCTTACTCTCTTGAGTTCAAGTCTAATGGGGAGACTTCAAAGTGACGGTAGGTTAGAGTGAGAGCAGAGACCCCTATAACGCTATATTTATATGATAAATATAGGACTTTAATGTAAATCCTAAACCCATAAAAGATTTACCCAACTTAGGCCCACACATTAAAATACCCATGTTCTACATTATTAAATGTAGTTAAGGTGCACCAAAACTCAATAAACAATATATGATCACATTAAATTTAATGGACTTTACCAGTCAACTCTCTATCATACGAGACATCCTATCAATTCGGTTTTGACACAAAAGAATGCTGCTCACAAAATAAAATCTTACATACCTGACTCCAAATGGGCCTTGATACAATAAAAAATGCTTGTTAGCATCTTGAGAATGGTGTACCGCTGTCTTGCTTTCAAAGACATCGTTCCCATCTATCTATGATACAGTGTATGTCGTTGTAATGGACACAACGTCCATTGAGATTAAGGAACATTACTAGAAGAGACTCGCTATGTGGGAATGAACTTAGATGTCCACCAAATTTCAAATCCCTTTTTATAAAAGGGGATCAAACCCACATTTCAAATTACCTTTGAGCAACCCCTAAAACCCGGCATTTTGCTTACTAAAATTCAATCAAAATTTTCCCACAAGTTGCTCAATTGAGTTTTGAAGTTCAATTCCCTTGTTTTTACTGACCATTTGGTTTTTAGTGATTGTATGAGAACCCATGAGGAAGATAAAGGTGAAGGTGTTGAAGTTGAAGATGAAGGTAAAGGAAAAGGTAATAATAAAAATAATTTCTAAATATCTAAAAATAATATAATAAACTCTCTCTTCTCAGCTGCAATTGTTCTCAGACAGGGACTATACAACAGCCCCAGGTAAAAAACGTGGCGAAGATAGGTCAAGGTGGAGTTGAAGATGATGATGATGGTGATGATGATTGATAATTATATTTCTGGCCAAGAAGGAGAATAAAGATCAAGATGACTTTGTATATTAGCGTTAAGGATGTTTTCTTATAATGGGTTGATTTACTATGGATGCATGCAGTGGACTAGTTTTATGTATTGAATATATCTTACTAATTCCGTGTTAAAAAAAAAAAAAAATTATTTATTTTTCTCTCCAGTCTCCATGCAATGTGGCCAAGTTTAAGCTTTATGAGATTGCACATTTTTATTCCTTGTTATGTATGTGGGATTGCACTTTTATTTCATGAAGAGGATGCGGTAATTTACATTATCATTCATGTAAATGGGTGGGTTTTTGAGTGTTTTGATTGTTTTATTTATTGTTGTTGTAACTCTAATGATGCATGTTTGAACAAAACTAAATTTTATTAATTAATCAAGTTTATTATCCAGTTTTATCCAAACTGATTACTTAATTAATTATCCAACTTCTCTAAATCAAAAGGGTTGTTTGGTCCGAATTATGCCTTAATGATAAAGGACTTGGTTTGATCTAGCAATGATAAACACTTAATTGATTTACTTATAATTTTGCTGTTGAAGTTGGTATTAAACAATCTCTAAGACAAACTTAATAACAAATTCAATCTCGAGATAACAAGTTACTGCTTATTCTTCTACAAATGTAAATAACTTCAAATTCAACAAGACAGTAAATAGTTATAAACTACAGAATTTTTATATTAAACAGTAATCGAATACAAACACTTCGAACTGAACAAGAATAACAGAAACTTACAAAAGGAGAAATTTCCTGTTACTCTCACACACTTTTGGAACTCGAACTGCAAGATCTAAGCCTCACTCGTACTAAATCAAACTTAATGCACTCAAATACACTAAATTACATTGTTTTACACACTGAATTACACTCGAACACACTTTAAAACACACTTAAACATGCTTGAACACACTTTGAATCACAATTGAACTCTTGAACTCTGGAAAATACGTAGGGCTGTAATTGTTTTCTTTTCTTCTATTTATACCTTCCTCGAGCAGCAGTTTCTTCAATTGAACAGTTACTTTCTTCTTCATTTTGAATTTCAAATCATCAAGAGATCTGGTTCAATATGGAATAACAACTTCCTTGGAGATGATAACACATGTCACATGAGTTTTCAGATTATAAATAAACCGTTACTTAACAGTTCTTCAAAATCGAATTGCTTGTAACTTGTTTTTAACTCAGTCTAAACATAACCTTGAAGTGAAACTGGGTCTTAACCTCTTGAACTTTTATTTAAATAAAGTCACTTGTTTCACTTAAGCCCAAACAGCAATAGTAGTCTTTTAAATAAATAACTTAACTTGGCCCAATACTATTAGTAGGCCCAAAAATTATTTTTATGTGCAAACAATGCGTTCTTATTTCATAGTATATATCAGTCTTTCTTCTCAATATAGTAACAGCCATTTAACTTGGAGATGGTTTTGGTAAAATAATGATGTTTTAGTAATTTATGGCTTTTTACCCCTCCCAAAACAAAATGGGAAAATATGAAAAATACATTGAAACTGAAGGATGCAATGCAAAAGTAAATTACCGATCTGCTAATTAAGTACAACTTAACTTGAGACAAAGAAAATCAATTTCTACATTCAGTTGGCACATCGTGTGTACATGTGCGTTAAGTGTACATCTCATTTCCACTCTTATTATCAAATCTGGATATGTTCTAGAAAATATTACAAGATATGCTTCAAATAGCATTATTTATTTCAAAAAGTTCTCTGATTAGACCATGGCAATTGGCCTGACAGGTCAGCTCCGGTGCGTGACCTGGCAGCTCAGCTTGGTAACACAACTCGACAGGTCAACTCAACAACTCAGCTTGCAGATCAGCTAATACAAACTTATGGCTTCTCCTTACTCCTATGCACGTGGAACAACCATAGTTGGTCAGCTAAGAGCATTTTTGGATCTGACTACAAGATTGGCACATGTTACGTTAGGATTAGTTAGTTACTACTTACTAGATACTTTTTTTTTTTTTTTTTTTTGATAATACACTACTTACTAGATACTAGTAGATAGATTAGAGTGAGTTTTTTTTAGAGTTCAAGCACATAATTAATCACGTGTGTTAATTCTTGTATGCACATGCTGAATTAGTTAGCCAATAATCTTTAGCCATGTGTGCCAATTAAATTAGGACAAAGGATGCATAAATAGGTGTTTGTAACCATTACTTGGTATCAATTGAAGAATAATCAAAGTTGTTGTCTTTGTGTATGTTTTCTCTCTCTCTCTCTATTCTCTTTTCCCCCGTTCTTTAGGAGGCCTAGCTCCCTCGAATTATTCAACCCCAATATATTTTATCCTAAAATCATAGTCTTAATATTCAGCCTATTCCTCCAACAGGAGTGACCACGTCTTTTGGGATGCATATACACATTCTACAAAAAGCTTCTTCATGCATCATTGTTGATAATATGTATCATGATCCTTCCTTGTACACGTTTAGCAAAGTACATAGATTATACATAAACATTGCATGTATCACTTACAAGCAAAATTGCACCTCCCCAAGCCCCTCAACTTTGTGATTACATTGCATGTTATAGTGTAATTAAATATATATACATATTTTTTTTATAACCTTGGGTGTCTGAGTCAGAGTTTCGTAGATACGCGTACTTTAACTAATCCCAGGGGACACACAACACCTTACTAGCACGTATATACATAATTAAACAAATTAATTAATACATATATATACGCTCTAATAAATAAACCGTTGGTTTGGATCATACTAAATGATCAACATCAGTGAAGTCGTTTTCTGATGAGGAGGTGAATGTGATCATGGCATTCAGTGGCGTAGCCACCTTATGCCTTGGCTGGGCTATAGCCCAGTCAAGGGTTTTTTTTTTTTTTTTTTTTTTACCTATATTTTTTTATAAAAAAAAAATTATCTTAAATAAAGTAATTAGCCTAGTCATGAATATTTTTTTTGCAATTAGCCTATCCTAAATTTTTTTTCTACCTCTGCATCTAATGGCATTACAATCAGAGATTAGTTCTTGCAAGCTCAATCAGGGGTGGGAAGTGCTAAAACTCATGGAAGGCTTTGCTCTAGGGACAATGGGGATTTCAGCCTCACTAACATTTGGACCACACCTCGCATTGCTCTAGGCATGCAGTTCCCCAATTACCAAACAAAAATAATAATTCTTACTCAGAAATTGAGTTCCAAAAAATGAACGAACTACTACAGGGATCTACAGAATTACTATCCCAAATTCCAGTTCTCCAGAACATTATGTGGGTTAATAAGATCGGTTTTTATTGTGGTCAAACCGTCAAAGATAAAACTGTTCAAAGTTCAGGCGAGAATAAAACCTATAACTTTATCTGTGTTTGCCCAAAAATAAGGAAAAAAAAGAAAAAAAAGAAAAAGAAAAAGTAAAAGTATACTGAAACCTGAGTTGTATCTCACGTAGTGAATGGGAAAAATGTAGATAGATAATTAAGCTATTGTAAATAACCAAGAAAGCTTTAACTGAAAGAAGCAAGAATTTCCTCTGGGCTCCAACCCCAAATTTAAAAGGACATAACTTTATAGTTTATAATCCTCGCTCTCTCCCTCCCTCTTTGGCAAGGAAAGTCTCACCACAAATTACATGAATAAAAAATAAAAACCTGCCTAATTTTAAGGACATATAGACACCAGTTAACCAGCTCAAATGTACCAGGACTCCAGGATGCAAAAGCACATTTTAACCATAATTAAAAAAATAAAAATAAAAAGATTTTTCTTTTTCTTTTCCTTTCCCCGATAGAATCGACTAAGGAGAGGTGAGAGAGGTCACAGATGGCGATGGGTAAGCGCTACTGCTTTTTCTTACCAAAAAAAAAAAAAAAAAAATGATAAGATTTCAGATTTTGGAAAAGTGCTATTTGGCCAAGAAAGATAGCTAAAGCATGAACGTACAATCTGCTTTCTTCGCCTCTAGACCATGAAAGGTTACAATTTTTTTTTTTAATAAGAAGGTATCAACTTGGCAAGAAAAAGAAAAAGAAAAAAAAAAAGACTACAATAAATATTGAAATGCTTCCTTGTTTTATTGGCTTACTCGAATTAAAAAAATAGGCCAAAATATTTTTTTTGTCTTTAAACTATACATGAGTTTCGTTTTTTGTCCCTAAACTTTGAAAAGTTCGCTTTTCGTCCCTAAACTTTGAAAAAGTTCATTTTTACACATGAATTTCGTCATTTAAAAATAATAAATAAATAAATAAAATAAAAGTTCATGAACAAAATTGATGTATAAAAATGAACTTTTTTTAAAATTCAGGAACGAAAAATGAACTTTTAAAAGTTTAAGGACGAAAAATGAATTTTATGTAAAGTTTAGAAATGAAAACAATAATTTAACCCAAAAAATAAAATCCAAAATATATATATATATGTCCAAGGAATCCTATTCCGAAAAAAAGAGGCTTTGTCAAAGGAATCCTAAGAAAAGTAATAAAGGGTCCTGATTTAATTCCTCCAATCAGAATTTTCCAAGTCCTCAAGGCTCAATCTGTGGTCGACAATGAACTGTGGTTCATTTTCGGGATTTCTTAGGTTCTAAGTATGGTCTGCCAAGCAACATGCCAACAGCTACATAAATTTTCCAGAGGATCACGATGATGGGATATTGTATGTCCCAAAGACTCCTTTAAAAAAAAAACAGAAGTGCTTGGAAGAAACCAATGTGAGTTTGAAACTTCTGCTAGACACAGAAAGCCAAAGAGTGCTTTTTGCTGAAGCGGACAAATAATTCATCGACTTCCTCTTTCACATTCTGGCTCTGCCGGTCGGAACTTTCATTCCGCTTCTCAAAAATCAAGGAACAGTGGGCAGCTTCGGAAACATTTACGAAAGCATTGAAAATTTAAGTATTACTTATCTTCAACTAAACGTGGACAAAGAGACTCTTCTGAAGCCCAAAGTACACATCTCTGGTGGTACTATTACTGGAACTGGAGTCTCTCCTAATGCCAAATGTTGAAACATCATCGATATTCAAGAAATTCTATTTGTGTAATAATTGTTACGGTCATGTGACTGATGACTGCTACACGGTCTGTCCTTCGTGCTAGCATATTATGAGTCGCGAGGTAAATTTCGTAGACCCACCAAGAGCAATGAATACCGCGGGCTCCTCCAGTGAGGGAGGGTATGTGAAAGGAGTGGTTACATACATGGTGATGGATGATCTGGTGGTCAAACCCATGTCCACCATTTCTAGTATCACTTTAAACTTGAACAATGAATTGTAGAATTTTCCTAATACTTCAAATTTTATGTTTAACCTTAAAGCTTATTTCAACTTTAAGCTTTAAGGATAGTAAATATAGGAGACGATAGAAAAGAACAAAAGAAAGGTATCCTTAAATATAGAGATGATAGAAAAGAACAAAAGACAGGTTATAAAAGGGTACGAGCTGATACTTTTTCTTTACAAAAGTAAAAGGTATGAGATTGCGAAAGTACTATTGTTTGCTCACGAATAATGATGGGTAATGGATTAAGGGATTTTTTCGAAATATTGTTACCACTAATTCTCTGGCTGCAAAACTATGGGGTCTTAGGGATGTTCTTAAATTAGCTCATAATCTGAACATTCACAAACTCATCATTGAGATAAATGCCAAATCTGTGGTGGACATTCTCCTTTCAACAAGTAGTTCTTTTATAGATTCTCATCCATACAGTGTTTTGAATTCCGATTGCAGGTACCTAATCTTGTCTTTTGAGGAGGCCCACCTCCAGCATGTGCATTGTAAAGGCAATTTTTGCTCAGATCTTTTGGCAAAGGCGGGAAACAAATCATTAGTAGCTTTTTCTGAATTTATATCTCCCCCTTCTTTTGTTAAGCTAACTTTTGGCGGATATTTGGTGTGTTTCATACCCCTGACTTTGTAATTTTTAATCTTTAATGCATTTTCCTTTTAACCAAAAAAGGAAAGAAAAAAGATAAAGCATTTAGATGAACAGAAGCCAGCTTTTACAACCTACTACGTGGCAACTTATAAGACCATACATATGTATTATTTAAATAAGTTACATGACTCATTAAATTGGTCATGTGACTAAAAGTACACGTGAGTGATCTTATTAGTTGCTACGTAGTAGATTGTAGTAGGCTGACTACAAACTGGTTTGTAGCCAAACTGTGCCCATCGTAGATATTGCTTTCTTCGCCATTTAAACAAAGAAAGGTTACAACTTGGCAAAAAAAAAAAAAGAGACTAAATAGTTCTTGCATTTTCTTTGCATTTTTTAATTCTTCCGAAATGTTTATGAATCATGACTATATAAAAAGGGTAACATCCTTGCCAAAGAAGGCACTTGGGATTCGAATCCATTCAAAGTTTCATAATCATCATTCACATACCCAACATGGCAGCCACTAAGGTCCTGAAGCTTCCTATCAACAAAATGGTAAAGGTAAACCTGAAGCATTTGATAGACAAAAAGGGTCCGAATGATCTTCGTTGAAGCAAGAAAGGAGTTTGTTAATTTCTTTATTACCATTCTCGGTTTTCCGGTTGGGACTGTCATTAGGCTGCTTGCAAAACCTCTAAGAGAGCATTGAAAATCTGAGTGATAAACAAGGTCTCTCTGTTGAATCCCAATGTACACATCAATGGTGGTGGAGTCCCTCTATTATTGCCAAACGTAGAATACTTTTTTTGGTGTGCAAATTTAAGTCAAATCTGGGGTGGCACCGTGGCAATGTAAAGGGCAGTATGTCTGCCCTTCCAAGACCACTCAATAAGAAGCCCAAGACTGTTAAGGTATTGGGTCTACAATTTCTCGCTGAGATAGTAGAAGCCTTTGACGTTGTTAGGGGCATTAGGCAATTCATTACATTTGTCATTTGCCCAAGACTGTTAAGGTGTTGTTTTATTTTCGATGTGGGTCTTATTCTATTATTTATTGTTCCTCCTGTCATTTCTAATTCAACCTAGAACCAATTCTTTGCCTTGGCAACAAACAACTTCAGCAAGCGACTTCTCCTTTAGCACCTTTGGGATTTAATGCTTAAGTTGCTCGCCAAGCAACATGTACTTAAAATGTCCAGAGGATCACGTTAATGGCATATCGTTTGTCCCAAAAACTTCTAAAAAAAGAAGAAGAAGAGCTAGACAGAGAGTCCATGGAAGAAACCCATGTGAGTTTGAGACTTCTAATAGACACAAAAAGCCGCAGAGTGCTTTTTGCTGAAGCAGGCAAGGAATTCATCGACTTCCTCTTTCACATTCTGGCCCTGCCAGTCGGAACTATCATTTCGCTTCTCAAAAAGCAAGGAACGGTGGGCAGCTTCGAAAAAATTTATGAGAGCTTTGAAAGTTTTGGCACCACCTACCTTCAACCAAACGTGAACAAAGAGACTCTCCTAAAGCCCAAAGTACACACCTCTGGTGGTACTGGAGTCCCTCTCTTATTGCCAAACATTGTATCATCATTGACATCCAGGAAATTATATGGGTGTGCTAGAACAAACTCCAGCATCTGTCTAGACTATGTGGCTGATGACTCTCGCGCAATCTGTCCTTGTTGCCACTCCTGCGGTGGTAATTCTACTATGAGCCGCGAGCTAACGTTTGTAGACACACCAAGTGCAACGAATAAGGGACCCTCCAGGGAAGGAGAGGGAGGGTACGTGAAAGGAGTGATTACATACATGGTGATGGATGATCTGGAGGTGAAACCTATGTCCATCATTTCTATCTTCACTTTGCTTAACAATTTTAATATCAAGGAAATAGGGGTTCTTGAGGAGAAAGTGGTCAATTTGAGCATGGATGAGGTATGTCATCATCTGTCACTCACTCTTGATTTTGTGAATGACTCCATTAGTTTAATTAGCTATTAGCTATTCGAGTCTAATTCCTAAACCATGATATAATGGTCATTAATTGTAGCTACCTGGTACATGGTACATGGTACATGTTTTATGTGTCAATTCTCATTTGATTTTGGCTTGGTATATCATATTAAATAATTAAATATTAGTACGATTGCTATGGAATCAAGATGTTCAAATGCTATTTTAACTCCAAAACCAAAGATGTTCATATTGTATCCCCCTCTTTCCCCTTAAGGCCGCGCGTTCATCCAAAACCAAAGATGTCATCTATTTGCTTTTGAAATATGTCTAATTCCTTAAATTATGTGGTTTATTGCTAGGGTGTGAAATTGCTCAAGGCCTCTATGCAGTCCAAGAGTGTTCTGACTGATGTCTTCCTTCCAATGTTGAAACTTGAGGTCAAATGTAAGAAGTAAGTGGAAGAGTTTTGTGTCATTGCCAAAATATTGCTGTTCTTTCTTTTTGAAATTAAGTTTAGATCCTTATGTGATTAACACTGTGGAATTATCAGAATTAATGATCAATCACACTAGTTAAAACAACCCACACAAATAATTATATTTTATCATAGTTATGAAAATACCAAAGCAATAATAAAAAAAAAAAACTCAGAAATTTGGTAACGAAAAGAAGAAAATCAAATAATAACATCTTCAATGGAAAAACCACTTTGAGAACACAAATTGTTCCATAAATAATTCACTATAAATGAACAATTACAAATAGTTAGGATTTACAAAACTGTAGATCGGGTTTTGGCATGTTTAGAGAAGAAAACTAAAGGAGAAAAAGAGAAAATCAACACCAAGAAATTAATAACGTGATTTGACCATAATGCCTACATCCAAGGAGAAAAACCCTATTGGTAATGTTGATCTATACTATGTTTTCTTTACTATTCTTCCATCGTTTACAAGGAAAGGGATTACCTTTATATAGACTACAAAAGGGAGAGAGAGAGGAGTGGGAAAAGGGATCTTGTGTGTGCTAGTGTATGGTGCTTCTATGCACCCCACTAAAAATCTAACCACCTCCATTGACTTAGGGAAAACTTAATTTTCCCTTGAAACTTCAGATATTTTCTAACTTACAATCCTTGACACTTTATATATTGCTCTTTCAATTTTTTATTTATCAAATTATTAAGTTTATCTTACCAATTCTCGTGTTAAATTCCTATACGTACGGGTTTATTTGTTTTCTTAATTGAAAATCAATTAGAGATGTCCTCTACATTTACATTTGGTTTGGGAGGGTGAAAAATGAATGAAAATGAATTGAAAATAATTTTAAAAGAATATTTCATCCATATCTAAGAGGAAATGCTCAGTCCATTTTATTCCCTCCTAATTAGCATTCCTCCCCTGAACAATCGTGCCATGCTATACAATTTGAACCCCTAGTTCCCAATGACTATCATAGAGTCACGGTTTATAGAAACATGGGTTACCTGACTCCAGATGATCCTTGATACCATAAAAAATGTTGGTTAGTATCTTGAAAATGGTGTGACGTTGTCTTGCTTTCAAAGACATTGTTCCTATCTATCTATGAGACAAAAAAGTATTTTATGCAACTTAGTTGCATACAACCTCACTTATATGGGATGGACCCCCCACTTGTGGGACCCACACCCTATGTAAGTGTGGTTGCATGCAACTAGATTGCATAAGATACCATCTTCTATGAGACAATGTATGTCGTAATAGATACAACGTTCATTGAGATTAAGGGACATTACTAGAAGAAACTCCCAATGTGGGAATGAATTTAGATATCCACCAAATCCCAAATCCCTTTTATAAAAGGGGATCAAACCCACATTTCAAATTACCTTTGAGCAACCCCTAAAACCCCCCATTTTGCTTACTAAAATTCTATCAAAATTTTCCCACAAATTGTTGAATTGAGTTTTGAAGTTCAGTTCCCTTGTTGTTTTTACTGACCATTTGGTTTTTAGTGATTGTGTGAGAACCCATGATGAAGATCAAGGTGAAGGTGTTGAAGTTGAAGATGAAGGTAAAGGTAAAGGTAATAATAAATAATAATTTCTAATATCTAATAATAATATAATAAACTCTCTCTTCTCAGCTGCAATTGTTCTCTGGCAGGGACTAGACCATTTAGGAACATACAACAGCCCCAGGTAAAAAAGGTGGCGAAGATAGGTCAAGGTGGAGTTGAAGATGATGATGATGATAATTATTTTGATGGCCAAGAAGGAGAATAAAGATCAAGATGACTTCGGATATTAGCGTTAAGGATGTTTTCTTATAATGGGTTGATTTACTATGGATGCATGCAGTGGACTAGTTTTATGTATTGAATATATATTACTAATTCCGTGTTTAAAAAAAAAAAAAAAATTATTTATTTTTCTCTCCAGTCTCCATGCAATGTGGCCAAGTTTAAGCTTTATGAGATTGCACATTTTTATTCCTTGTTATGTATGTGGGATTGCACTTTTATTTCATGAAGAGGATGCGGTAATTTACATTATCATTCATGTAAATGGGTGGGTTTTTGAGTGTATTGATTGTTTTATTTATTGTTGTTGTAACTCTAATGATGCGTTCTTATTTCATAGTATATATCAGTCTTTTTACTCAATATAGTAATAGCCATTTAACTTGGAGAGGGTTTTGGTAAAATAATGATGTTTTAGTAATTTATGGCTTTTTACCCCTACCAAAACAAAATGGGAAAATATGAAAAATACACTGAAACTGAAGGATGCAATGCAAAAGTAAATTACGGATATGCTAATTAAGTACAACTTAACTTGAGACAAAGAAAATCAATTTCTACATTCAGTTGGCACATCGTGTGTACATGTACGTTAAGTGTACATCTCATTTCCATTCTTATTATCAAATCTCAGTTGCATTTCGATTAATGGATATGTTCTAGAAAATATTACAAGATATGGTTCAAATAGCATTATTTATTTCAAAAAGTTCTTTGATTAGACCATGGCAATTGGCCTGACAGGTCAGCTCCGGTGCTTGACCTGGCAGCTCAGCTTGGTAACACAACTCGACAGGTCAGCTCAGCACTCGACAGGTCAACTCAACAATTCAGCTCGCAGATTAGCTGATACAAACTTATGGCTTCTCCTCACTCCTATGCACGTGGAACAACCTTTGTTGGTCAGCTAAGAGCATGTTTGCAGGGCCGGCTCAACCTATTGATCACTTAGGCCATGGCCTAAGGCCCCCAAGTGGAACATGATCCCCAAAAAAATAAAAATAAAATAGAGTATAATCTTTGGAATAATAATAATAATAATAAAAAAAAAATCTCAATTATAAACTAATAAAATCTTTTGGGGAATGTCAAAAAAAAAAATCTCTATAGTTTTAACATTATGACAAACTGAACCCAATATTTTTTAATGTGATGGTCCACCACTCATTACTTGCCACTTCAAAGTTGCAAAATTTGTGGCACAAAAGTTATGTCGCTTGACTTTCTGTTTACTTAATAAATTAAAATCTCTATCTTAGTAGGTTTAGCACTTTACTTTATCTTACTTTTTATTTTAGATTGTTTAGATTTTTCCATATGCGTTCTTAATCTCCTACACACACCTACACTTAAAATCATCGCTTCACTTAAAATATGAATTATTGTTCCTCAATAATGTCTCATTTAAAATTATCACCTTAGACCCCAAAATACCTTAAGCCGACCCTACATGTTTGGATCTGATTACAAGATTGGCACATGTTAGGATTAGTTAGTTACTACTTACTAGATACTAGTAGATAGATTAGAGTAATAGAGTTAGTTTTTTTTAGAGTTCAAGCACATTAATCATGTGTATTAATTCTTGTATGCACATGCTAAATTAGTTAGTCAATAATTTTGAGCCATGTGTGCCAATTAGATTAGGACAAAGGATGCATAATATAACGTCCTTGGCTCTAATACCAACCGATGCACTATTCAATATTGTCTGCTTTGACAGCGGAAGCCCCTCAAGGTTTTGTCCCTGGTCCAGACTTACCGTCCTGTTGGGCCCAACCCTCAACGGGATTACTGACTCTAGAGCGCGTCCCTCATGTGTAGAACCTTGGACCCTTAAGTCCATTGAATTCTACACATGTGTAGAATGTGTAGCCTAATAGTACTCATGTGTAGAATTCAATGGACTTAAAGGACCCTCCATCACGTACCCTCCATCACCATGTATGTAACTAGTCCTTTCACGTACCCTCCCTCACTAGAGAAGGACTCTCTTTCATGTGCTAGAGTTCTAATTCTATGAGCCGCGAGCTAAAGTTCGTAGACGCACCAAGGGCAACGAATAAGGGCTCCTCCAGGGAAGGAGAGGGAGGGTACGTGAAAGGAGTGATTACATACATGGTGATGGATGATCTGGGGGTGAAACCTATGTCCATCATTTCTATCTTCACTTTGCTTAACAATTTTAATATCAAGGAAATAGGGGTTCTTGAGGAGAAAGTGGTCAATTTGAGCATGGATGAGGTATGTCATCATCTGTCACTCACTCTTTGATTTTGTGAATGACTCCATTAGTTTAATTAGCTACTAGCTATTCGAGTCTAATTCCTAAACCATGATATAATGGTCATTAATTGTAGCTACCTGGTACATGGTACATGTTTTATGTGTCAATTCTCATTTGATTTTGGCTTGGTATATCATATTAAATAATTAAATATTAGTACGATTGGTATGGAATCAAGATGTTCAAATGCTATTTTAACTCCAAAACCAAAGATATTCATATTGTATCCCCCTCTTTCCCCTTAAATTATGTGGTTTATTGCTAGGGTGTGAAATTGCTCAAGGCTTCTATGCAGTCCAAGAGTGTTCTGACTGATGTCTTCCTTCCAATGTTGAAACTTGAAGTCAAATGTAAAAAGTAAGTGCAAGAGTTGTGTGCCATTGGCCCATTGCCCAAATATTGCTG
Source organism: Fagus sylvatica (assembly GCA_907173295.1). Lineage (NCBI taxonomy): Eukaryota > Viridiplantae > Streptophyta > Magnoliopsida > Fagales > Fagaceae > Fagus > Fagus sylvatica. The sequence continues at coordinate 33,722,642 of OU015769.1, forward strand.
TTCTTTATTTATTTATTTTGCTAAATCGTTGTTCTTTCTTTTTGAAATTAAGTTTAGACCCTTATGTGATTAACACCATTGAATTATTAGAATTAATGATCAATCACACTAGTTAAAACAATCCACACAAATAATTATATTTTATCACAATTATGAAATACCAAAGCAATAATAAAAACAATAACAGAATAACTCAAAAATTTGGTGACAAATAGAAGAAAATCAAAGAATAACATCTTCAATGGAAAACCCACTTTGAGAACACAAATTGTTCCATAAATAATTCACTATAATTGAATAGTTACAAATGGTCCGGATTTACAAAACTGCATATCGGGTTATGGCTTGGATAAGGGAAGAAAACTAAAGGAGAAAAAAAGAAAATCAACACCAAGAAATAATGTGGTTCAGCCATAATGCCTACATCTATGGAGAAAAACCCTATTGGTAATGTTGCTCTATATTATGTTTTCTTTCTCTACTATTCTTCCATCCTTTACAAGGAAAAAGAATACCTTTATATAGGCTACAAAGGAGAGAGAGAGAGAGAGAGAGTGGGAAAAGGGGATCTTGTGTGTGTTAGTGTATGGTGCTTCTGTGCATCCCACTAAAAATCTAACCATCGCCATTGACTTAGGGAAAACTTAATTTTCGCCTGAAACTTCAGATATTTCCTAACTTATAGTATATATTGTTTTTTCCATTTTTGTAATCAAATTATTAAGTTTATCTTATCAATTCTCATACGAGTTATTTGTTTTCATAATTGGAACTCAATTTGTTTTATAGAAGGGGATCAAACCCACATTTCAAATTAACTTAGAGCAACCCCTAAAACCCGGCATTTTGCTTACTAATATTCAATCAAAATCTTCCCACAAGTTGCTCAATTGAGTTTTTAAGTTCAATTCCCTTGTTGTTTTTGTTAAGGAAATAAACACTATTGACAGCATCACTGATACTGCGGGTCAGCCAGCAGTATCTCTTCCATACATAGACCCCATGAGTCATAAAGTAGCTAAGTCAAATATCAATCCTGTTAAGGAAAAACAGCACCAAGCCATCTGTCAAGGAATTGATTCTCACGTGCAGAAAATAAATCATTGACTTGCCTCCTTCCATATGTAATCCTATGATTATGTAATCTCATAATATTTGCATTCCTTGTAAAGACGTGTACAGTCTATATATTTCCTGATGTATAGCATCTATAATATAAACTAATAGGGGAAGCTGAGAGATTGTTTTTTAGCCTTCCTAAATATTGCCACATCAGATTTGCTTCTCCCTCACAGCTTTATTCCCTCACATGTCAAACCCTCTCTCATACGTGTAGCCCAATTAATTTTTGTTACTTCATTGTTCCCCTCCACTCATTTACCCCTATTTACTTTTGGTTTAAATGCTTACTAATGACACTCTCTCCATTCAAACGTTAGTCTTCCTTTTCTTTTTCTTTTTACCATAAACTTGACCCGATGGTTAGGATTCCCCCACATTCTCCAGATTTGGTTTTGTCCAAACGGAAGCACAAGGCATGTTGTGCTGTAACAGTCCTTGCTGACTCTCCAAATTCCAACTCTGTTTTTTTTCTTTTTTTGGTTAGCTGTTACATTTATGCCATTTATAACGTAAGAAACTAATGCTCTTCTACATCCATTCCCCTTCCTCACCACCACTCATTTCCCCAACTGATTTTATTTTATTTATATAGATTTCCATTTGCTCTCTCTAAACCTCCGCAGAAGTGGGCACACTACAAGCAGAATTGAAAAGTCTCTTTTGAGGTGAGTTTTTTTTCTTTTCTTTTCTTTTCCGTCTTCTTCGGTTTTCTTGGTGCAATTTTGATGGTTGTGTTTGATTTTCTTTTGGTGGGTTGCAGATACAGTGTTTGTTTTATTTTGTTTTTCTTTTTTCAATTTTCAATTTTCAATTGCTATGTTATTTATTCTTATTCATGTTTTACTTTTTATTTTCTTTTTCTTTTTTCATAATTTGGTTTTACCTATTCAAATTGTTTATGTCGGACTGTCTGAAGATTTGGTATGTATTTTTTTTATGTTTTTAGTTCATGTGCCTCCCATGTGTTTGTTAAATATCCTTCTAATAAAAAACATTTGCACATAGATTTTAACAGAACCACTCCCAGCTTAAGGCCAGAATGTTCCATCCCCTCGAAAGTCTTTCTCTTATTTATGGAATGACCAGTGAACAGACACTATCTCTTTCTTCATATCCATTTGATTTAATATTGTTTGTGGTGTATTTTCTGTTAAGTATCAAATATCGTTGGTTGATCTTATGCAAAATTGGCCTACCAAGGCATTTGGCCTAAGACAAAGACATAACAACTTTTTCTATGTTTCAAGGGTCATTAAAAAAATTACTATTGCTTGGACCTCATATTGGATTTGTTTAGTTTTGTGGCTTTTTTCTCTTAATATTGCTACCATTTTTGGAATACAGAACACCTTCCCATAAACTAGAAATGGTTCTGTCTATTTAATCATGGTAGCCTTGACAAATTAAGTTGGACCCTTATAAAGTTCTTGGAATACACTTGCAGGCCACTAGAAAAAAGACATTTACAGTATTCACATAATTTGGCCTAGGAAGTAGCGATTCTGGTGTTTCATGCACAAATCCAAATTTTCTCATTGGTAAATTTTCACCTTGGACATGGAAGCTACAACATTCCAATTTTGTAATGAATATCCATGGTACAAAGAGCTTTTCCTTTGAAGACATTCATTGGATGGGTTTTAAACGCATCATCTTTGTTTGGGACGCCAACAAGTACAGCAACACCCCATCCCTACAAATAAATATACATTATGACAGATTTTAGAAGAATGGATTATAGATAAAATCATCGAATTACTTGAACAGGAGCTAATGGGAAATTACATCATGAACACTTTCGAATGCAGAAATCATGGCATTGATACTTCCAGTACACTCGATACTTCGGTCAACTCCACCATTGATCATTTCAGCAAGCACCTAAAGAAGTCAAAGAAAGTTAGCAATGCAGTGAAGGTTTATGTTTGCTCATGGAACAAATTTTCCAGCAATTTAAAGGAAACCAACCTCTTGAACAGGCTTGTCATGGTCTTTTGGGTTCACAAACTCGGTGACACCAAATTTCTTGGCTGTGGACAAGAACAAAGAAAATGAACATAAAAGATAAATAAATGAAAACCCAGCAACTCAAGCATTCTATACTAAAACATCAGATTGTAATATTACCAAGCATCACATATACCTTCATCGAACCTCTTAGGATTCAGATCAACACCAATGATCCTTGAAGCACCAGCAATTCATGCACCTTCAGCAGCCTAATCATGTTAATAAAAAAATAAAAAATAAATAAACATTCTTCTCATTAGCACAAGCAACAAAGAATTTCAAAAAGAGCTTCCTGTTTTACAAGAAAGGGGAGACTCACAGCTAGGCCAACAGCCCCCTATCCAAAAATAGCTACTGTTGATCCCTTTTTTGGTTTTGCAACATTCAAGGTAGCACCAAGACCTACAGAACTCAATTTGAACTAATAAGAGAAAGAAACAAGGTTTGTTTTAAGGTTCATAGTAGACCATATCTCTATAGATTTTTTTTCCCACTCCAGATTGTAGAAGGTTGGCCAGCTATTTTAAACTTTAAAACCACAGTCAGTCGCCTACCACTTACAAGTAACAACCACATAAATTCATTGTTTTCTTTCATAATGTATTGGAAGATGACTATTCCTTATCTTAATTCTAATACAAACTACCACTCTTCACTAGGTTCCAGTCAGGTCCAAAGGATTGTCAATTCAAAGGAAGAAATGCAATTTATGATTACATCAAGATAATCATTAGGAGGAGATGTGCAATAACTTACAAATTAGAAAGTGGTGGGTTGTTTAGACAACTGTACCATGTACAAAGAATATTTAGTTACAGGCTAAGATAATCGCAAGAGATTCACTTTACTGAAAAAAGAATGGAGGATAAAGGAAAATTGTGTGATCTTGCAGCACCAACAACAACATGTTTAGTTGATTGATAAGCCACAGAATGTGCAAGGATGACAAAAGAGACTATGGCAGTAATCAACTAATTCATAAACCAGAGAATTGGCCTTTTAATGGCTAAAGCAGACCATGACAACAACAACAATTGAAGATTGCAAGAAGCACACAAAGTAATCCAATGAATCAAACTTTTCCGCCTTCTTATTCATGTTTTCCCTTTTCTTTCTTCTTTTTCATAATTGCCTTTTACTTATTCAAATTGTTTATGTCTAAAGGCTTGGTATGCTTTTTATGCTTTTTGTATATATGGTCATTTGCCTCCCATATGTTTGTATTATTTTCTGAATAGGTTTGTTATTTATTTATTTCCAGTTGTTTACTACATAAATTATAGCTAATTATCTTTTAATCCCATCTAAATCTATGCTAATTATATTTCTAACTACTTTCTCAATATACGTTGGAAGATGAAAGAAAATATTTTGATCGATAGGTATGGTGTTTCTCTTTTATTTGTATATGGCACTATTACTTAGCTTTATATGGTTTTCCATTTATTTTTTGAAAGATTACTATCCATATAACACTACCACTACCGTAAGTCAAGACATATTAAAGTCTTTTTGGGAGGTGGGAATGTGTTTATTAATCTACTAATAGTTTCATTATCTACTAAATTTCTTGGTAAGGATGCCAATGATCCTCCTAAAACCTTGGTGACCATGCAATTAATTGGTTCCATATTCCAACGTAAGCATACAAGCCCTTAAGATTAAAACAGGTATGGCTCCTATGCGCTTACTTTTTGAATAATAGTTTTATTAACCTGCCTTTAATTGCAATTGGCTTCTTTGGATGATAATACAAATGAATTGTTATTCATGACTTTTCTCTTTTCCTTCTTACTATGACGTTTTCTAACGATTATCATCATTTTACACATTTTGATTACATAAAATTTACCTATTGATATTGAATTGGATTTGCAATTACCTTTTCTGTTCAGGCTTGGTGCTTCACAAAGAAGTTTGCTCTTCTCAACAATGTTCATCCTTCTATGCACAGTCATTATAGAATCATATTACATGCTCTTTTAAGGTTATTTACTAGCATAATTACAATATCTCTTGGATAGGTACTCTATTTTATATTTTTTTTTTTATTATATGATTGTTCAATTTAAAAATTTAAATGATATGTTGCAAATTGACTACAATTAGTATATTATTAACTTCATTTACAGTTTCTAAGCATATTATGTATTTTTGCAAAATTTTCTTATTAAGATATATTAACATGATGATTGAAACAATCTTCGACTTTCAGCAACATTTCCAACTACAAATAATAATAAATAAATAAAACGTATCCAATCAAAGAAGAAAAAGAAGACATGATTTCTTTAGATTTTATTTTTAATAGTTTAATAGTTTTCCGTGCAACGCACGGGTTTGCGACTAGTGTAAATGAATAAGAGAGAAAAGTCCTTTTTTTTGTATTGTTAAGACTTTTTACATGGTATCAGAGCTCTCTGGCTTACACCAAATATCTCCAATGGCTGAATCTAGTTCCTCCGCCAATCTCTTCCAAATTCCCAATATATCTCCCTTTATTTCCATCAAATTGGATGGTACAAATTACCTACAATGGACCTCTCAATTCTTACCCATATTGAGAAGCTATGATCTCTTGAGCATTGTTGATGGCTCAGAGGTATGTCCTGCCAAGCACCTCGTCACTGCTGAGGGAAAGCAAGATGCGAACCCAGCTTATGTGCTTTGGAACAAAAAGGACCAACTCGTTTTGAGTTGGCTGATTGCTACTCTCACACCTAATGTTCTGTCAACTGTTTATGGACTGAACACATCACGCCAAGTCTGGAATTCTTTGGCAACCAGGTATGCTTCACAATCAAAGTCTCGTATTGCCCACCTGAAACGCCAATTGCAGACACTACGGCAAGAGTCTAGAACTTGCTCGGAGTACCTCCGCTTGGCAAAATCATGGGCTGACCAACTTGCTGCTGTGGGCAAGCCAATTGATGATGATGATCTGATTTCATTTATCATCAGTGGCCTCAATCCTTCCTACAATACTTTTATCACAACTTTCAACTTTGCCACTCGTGAAACGCCGCTGCCCTATGATGACTTTGAAGCTGAGTTACTGAATCATGAAACACTCCTTGAAAACCAAAATGCAGTGGCCTCATCAGACTCCAACACCTTTGCCTTATACTCCAACAAGCAACACAATAGGGATCGCAAACCAAAGTTCAATGGACCACAAAAACCCAATCATCCACCTAAGCCGCACTTCTCACATCAAAACCAGAAACCAACCACCACCTTTCCAAAATACAAACCAAATCAATCTTCACCCATTCCCTTCAACTCATCCCGACCTCCATGTCAAATTTGTGGGAAACCAAATCACCAGGCACTTGATTGTTATCATCGGATGGACTACTCATATCAAGGTCGACATCCTCCAACTCAACTAGCAGCTATGGTTGCTCACACCAACTCACAACTTGTAGAGGAAGACCACCAACCATGGTATGCTGATAGTGGTGCCAACCAACACATCACAGCAGATCTGGAAAACCTCAACTTGTCAAGTGAACCATACCAAGGCAACACTGATGTGGCTGTAGGCAATGGATCTGGCCTTCAAATCCAAAACACTGGTTCCACTACTTTAACTGCTCAAAACTCTTCCTTTAAATTAAATACTGTGCTTCATTGTCCTGATGTCCCTGTTAATTTATTATCCATCCAAAAATTTTGTGAAGAAAATGATTGCCTTTTTCAACTCACAGCAACTTCTTTTCTTGTGAAGGACATTCGGACAGGCCAGGTTCTCTTGCACGGCCCCAGTAGAGATGGACTCTATCCTATCCCCTTGCAACGCCTTTCCATTCGCAAAGCTCGGGGACTCACTGCTTTCCTTGGTATACAAACTTCTGCCTCAGTTTGGCATCACCGGCTAGGCCACCCAGCCATGGTCACAGTTCATCGAGTCATCACTCATAATAAGCTTCCCATTACTGGTTCCAGTGACAAAACTGACTTTTGTGAGTCTTGTCAATTAGCCAAATGTAAGCGTCTACCATTCACCAAGTCTGATAGGGTGTCTAACTTACCTCTTCAATTAGTGCATTCTGATGTTTGGCAATCACCAGTTGTGTCTCTTAGTGGTTGCCGTTATTATGTAATTTTCATTGATGATTAT
>OU015769.1:33729996-33828550 GCA_907173295.1 Fagus sylvatica
GATAGATTAGAGTAATAGAGTTAGTTTTTTTTAGAGTTCAAGCACATTAATCATGTGTATTAATTCTTGTATGCACATGCTAAATTAGTTAGTCAATAATTTTGAGCCATGTGTGCCAATTAGATTAGGACAAAGGATGCATAATATAACGTCCTTGGCTCTAATACCAACCGATGCACTATTCAATATTGTCTGCTTTGACAGCGGAAGCCCCTCAAGGTTTTGTCCCTGGTCCAGACTTACCGTCCTGTTGGGCCCAACCCTCAACGGGATTACTGACTCTAGAGCGCGTCCCTCATGTGTAGAACCTTGGACCCTTAAGTCCATTGAATTCTACACATGTGTAGAATGTGTAGCCTAATAGTACTCATGTGTAGAATTCAATGGACTTAAAGGACCCTCCATCACGTACCCTCCATCACCATGTATGTAACTAGTCCTTTCACGTACCCTCCCTCACTAGAGAAGGACTCTCTTTCATGTGCTAGAGTTCTAATTCTATGAGCCGCGAGCTAAAGTTCGTAGACGCACCAAGGGCAACGAATAAGGGCTCCTCCAGGGAAGGAGAGGGAGGGTACGTGAAAGGAGTGATTACATACATGGTGATGGATGATCTGGGGGTGAAACCTATGTCCATCATTTCTATCTTCACTTTGCTTAACAATTTTAATATCAAGGAAATAGGGGTTCTTGAGGAGAAAGTGGTCAATTTGAGCATGGATGAGGTATGTCATCATCTGTCACTCACTCTTTGATTTTGTGAATGACTCCATTAGTTTAATTAGCTACTAGCTATTCGAGTCTAATTCCTAAACCATGATATAATGGTCATTAATTGTAGCTACCTGGTACATGGTACATGTTTTATGTGTCAATTCTCATTTGATTTTGGCTTGGTATATCATATTAAATAATTAAATATTAGTACGATTGGTATGGAATCAAGATGTTCAAATGCTATTTTAACTCCAAAACCAAAGATATTCATATTGTATCCCCCTCTTTCCCCTTAAATTATGTGGTTTATTGCTAGGGTGTGAAATTGCTCAAGGCTTCTATGCAGTCCAAGAGTGTTCTGACTGATGTCTTCCTTCCAATGTTGAAACTTGAAGTCAAATGTAAAAAGTAAGTGCAAGAGTTGTGTGCCATTGGCCCATTGCCCAAATATTGCTGTTCTTTATTTATTTATTTTGCTAAATCGTTGTTCTTTCTTTTTGAAATTAAGTTTAGACCCTTATGTGATTAACACCATTGAATTATTAGAATTAATGATCAATCACACTAGTTAAAACAATCCACACAAATAATTATATTTTATCACAATTATGAAATACCAAAGCAATAATAAAAACAATAACAGAATAACTCAAAAATTTGGTGACAAATAGAAGAAAATCAAAGAATAACATCTTCAATGGAAAACCCACTTTGAGAACACAAATTGTTCCATAAATAATTCACTATAATTGAATAGTTACAAATGGTCCGGATTTACAAAACTGCATATCGGGTTATGGCTTGGATAAGGGAAGAAAACTAAAGGAGAAAAAAAGAAAATCAACACCAAGAAATAATGTGGTTCAGCCATAATGCCTACATCTATGGAGAAAAACCCTATTGGTAATGTTGCTCTATATTATGTTTTCTTTCTCTACTATTCTTCCATCCTTTACAAGGAAAAAGAATACCTTTATATAGGCTACAAAGGAGAGAGAGAGAGAGAGAGAGTGGGAAAAGGGGATCTTGTGTGTGTTAGTGTATGGTGCTTCTGTGCATCCCACTAAAAATCTAACCATCGCCATTGACTTAGGGAAAACTTAATTTTCGCCTGAAACTTCAGATATTTCCTAACTTATAGTATATATTGTTTTTTCCATTTTTGTAATCAAATTATTAAGTTTATCTTATCAATTCTCATACGAGTTATTTGTTTTCATAATTGGAACTCAATTTGTTTTATAGAAGGGGATCAAACCCACATTTCAAATTAACTTAGAGCAACCCCTAAAACCCGGCATTTTGCTTACTAATATTCAATCAAAATCTTCCCACAAGTTGCTCAATTGAGTTTTTAAGTTCAATTCCCTTGTTGTTTTTGTTAAGGAAATAAACACTATTGACAGCATCACTGATACTGCGGGTCAGCCAGCAGTATCTCTTCCATACATAGACCCCATGAGTCATAAAGTAGCTAAGTCAAATATCAATCCTGTTAAGGAAAAACAGCACCAAGCCATCTGTCAAGGAATTGATTCTCACGTGCAGAAAATAAATCATTGACTTGCCTCCTTCCATATGTAATCCTATGATTATGTAATCTCATAATATTTGCATTCCTTGTAAAGACGTGTACAGTCTATATATTTCCTGATGTATAGCATCTATAATATAAACTAATAGGTGAAGCTGAGAGATTGTTTTTTAGCCTTCCTAAATATTGCCACATCAGATTTGCTTCTCCCTCACAGCTTTATTCCCTCACATGTCAAACCCTCTCTCATACGTGTAGCCCAATTAATTTTTGTTACTTCATTGTTCCCCTCCACTCATTTACCCCTATTTACTTTTGGTTTAAATGCTTACTAATGACACTCTCTCCATTCAAACGTTAGTCTTCCTTTTCTTTTTCTTTTTACCATAAACTTGACCCGATGGTTAGGATTCCCCCACATTCTCCAGATTTGGTTTTGTCCAAACGGAAGCACAAGGCATGTTGTGCTGTAACAGTCCTTGCTGACTCTCCAAATTCCAACTCTGTTTTTTTTCTTTTTTTGGTTAGCTGTTACATTTATGCCATTTATAACGTAAGAAACTAATGCTCTTCTACATCCATTCCCCTTCCTCACCACCACTCATTTCCCCAACTGATTTTATTTTATTTATATAGATTTCCATTTGCTCTCTCTAAACCTCCGCAGAAGTGGGCACACTACAAGCAGAATTGAAAAGTCTCTTTTGAGGTGAGTTTTTTTTCTTTTCTTTTCTTTTCCGTCTTCTTCGGTTTTCTTGGTGCAATTTTGATGGATTGTGTTTGATTTTCTTTTGGTGGGTTGCAGATACAGTGTTTGTTTTATTTTGTTTTTCTTTTTTCAATTTTCAATTTTCAATTGCTATGTTATTTATTCTTATTCATGTTTTACTTTTTTTTTCTTTTTCTTTTTTCATAATTTGCGTTTTACCTATTCAAATTGTTTATGTCGGACTGTCTGAAGATTTGGTATGTATTTTTTTTATGTTTTTAGTTCATGTGCCTCCCATGTGTTTGTTAAAAATCCTTCTAATAAAAAACATTTGCACATAGATTTTAACAGAACCACTCCCAGCTTAAGGCCAGAATGTTCCATCCCCTCAAAAGTCTTTCTCTTATTTATGGAATGACCAGTGAACAGACACTATCTCTTTCTTCATATCCATTTGATTTAATATTGTTTGTGGTGTATTTTCTGTTAAGTATCAGATATCGTTGGTTGATCTTATGCAAAATTGGCCTACCAAGGCATTTGGCCTAAGACAAATGCTTTGGATGCATAACATAACATCTTTTTCTATGTTTCAAGGGTCATTAAAAAAATTACTATTGCTTGGACCTCATATTGGATTTGTTTAGTTTTGCGGCTTTTTTCTCTTAATATTGCTACCATTTTTGGAATACAGAACACCTTCCCGTAAACTAGAAATGGTTCTGTCTATTTAATCATGGTAGCCTTGACAAATTAAAGTTGGACCCTTATAAAGTTCTTGGAATACACTTGTAGGCCACTAGAAAAAAGACATTTACAGTATTCACATAATTTGGCCTAGGAAGTAGCGATTCTGATGTTTCATGCACAAATCCAAATTTTCTCATTGGTAAATTTTCACCTTGGACATGGAAGCTACAACATTCCAATTTTGTAATGAATATCCATGGTACAAAGAGCTTTTCCTTTGAAGACATTCATTGGATGGGTTTTAAACACATCATCTTTGTTTGGGACGCCAACAAGTACAGCAACACCCCATCCCTGCAAATAAATATACAGTATGACAGATTTTAGAAGAATGGATTATAGATAAAATCACCGAATTACTTGAACAGGAGCTAATGGGAAATTACATCTGAACACATTCGAATGCAGAAATCATGGCATTGATACTTCCAGTACACTCGATACTTCGGTCAACTCCACCATCGGACATTTCAGCAAGCACCTAAAGAAGCAAAGAAAGTTAGCAATGCAGTGAAGGTTTATGTTTGCTCATGGAGCAAATTTTCCAGCAATTTAAAGGAAACCAACCTCCTGAACAGGCTTGTCATGGTCTTTTGGGTTCACAAACTTCGTGACACCAAATTTCTTGGCTGTGGACAAGAACAAAGAAAATGAACATAAAAGATAAATAAATGAAAACCCAGCAACTCAAGCATTCCATACTAAAACATCAGATTGTAATATTACCAAGCATCACATATACCTTCATCGAACCTCTTAGGATTCAGATCAACACCAATGATCCTTGAAGCACCAGCAATTCAGCACCTTCAGCAGCCTAATCATGTTTATAAAAAAATAAAAATAAATAAACATTCTTCTCATTAGCACAAGCAACAAAGAATTTCAAAAAGAGCTTCCTGTTTTACAAGAAAGGGGAGACTCACAGCTAGGCCAACAGCCCCCAATCCAAAAATAGCTACTGTTGATCCCTTTTTTGGTTTTGCAACATTCAAGGTAGTACCAAGACCTCCAGAACTCAATTTGAACTAATAAGAGAGAGAAACAAGGTTTGTTTTAAGGTTCATAGTAGACCATATACTCTATAGATTTTTTTTCCCACTCCAGATTGCAGAAGGTTGGCCAGCTATTTTAAACTTTAAAACCACAGTCAGCCGCCTACCACTTACAAGTAACAACCACATAAATTCATTGTTTTCTTTCATAATGTATTGGAAGATGACTATTCCTTATCTTAATTCTAATACAAACTATCACTCTTCACTAGGTTCCAGTCAAGGTCCAAAGGATTGTCAATTCAAAGGAAGAAATGCAATTTATGATTACATCAAGATAATCATTAGGAGGAGATGTGCGATAACTTACAAATTAGAAAGTGGTGGGTTGTTTAGACAACTATACCATGTACAAAGCATATTTAGTTACAGGCTAAGATAATCGCAAGAGATTCACTTTACTGAAAAAAGAATGGAGGATAAAGGAAAATTGTGTGATCTTGCAGCACCAACAACAACATGTTTAGTTGATTGATAAGCCACAGAATGTGCAAGGATGACAAAAGAGACTATGGCAGTAATCAACTAATTCATAAACCAGAGAATTGGCCTTTTAATGGCTAAAGCAGACCATGACAACAACAACAATTGAAGATTGCAAGAAGCACACAAAGTAATCCAATGAATCAAACTTTTCCGCCTTCTTATTCATGTTTTCCCTTTTCTTTCTTCTTTTTCATAATTGCGTTTTACTTATTCAAATTGTTTATGTCTGAAGGCTTGGTATGCTTTTTATGCTTTTTGTATATATGGTCATTTGCCTCCCATATGTTTGTATTATTTTCTGAATAGGTTTGTTATTTATTTATTTTTTCCAGTTGTTTACCACATAAATTATAGCTAATTATCTTTTAATCCCATCTAAATCTATGCTAATTATATTTCTAACTACTTTCTCAATATACGTTGGAAGATGAAAGAAAATATTTTGATCGATAGGTATGGTGTTTCTCTTTTATTTGTATATGGCACTATTACTTAGCTTTATATGGTTTTCCATTTATTTTTTGAAAGATTACTATCCATATAACACTACCACTACCGTAAGTTAAGACATATTAAAGTCTTTTTGGGAGGTGGGAATGTGTTTATTAATCTACTAATAGTTTCATTATCTAACTAAATTTCTTGGTAAGGATGCCAATGATCCTCCTAAAACCTTGGCGACCATGCAATTAATTGGTTCCATATTCCAACGTAAGCATACAAGCCCTTAAGATTAAAACAGGTATGGCTCCTATGCACTTACTTTTTGAATAATAGTTTTATTAATCTGCCTTTAATTGCAATTGGCTTCTTTGGATGATAATACAAATGAATTGTTATTCATGACTTTTCTCTTTTCCTTCTTACTATGACGTTTTCTAACGACTATCATCATTGTACACATTTTGATTACATAAAATTTACCTATTGATATTGAATTGGATTTGCAATTACCTTTTCTGTTCAGGCTTGGTGCTTCACAAAGAAGTTTGCTCTTCTCAACAATGTTCATCCTTCTATGCACAGTCATTATAGAATCATATTACATGCTCTTTTAAGGTTATTTACTAGCATAATTACAATATCTCTTGGATGGTACTTTATTTTATATATATTTTTTTTTATTATATGATTGTTCAATTTAAAAATTTAAATGATATGTTGCAAATTGACTACAATTAGTATATTATTAACTTCATTTACAGTTTCTAAGCATATTATGTATTTTTGCAAAATTTTCTTATTAAGATATATTAACATGATGATTGAAACAATCTTCGAACTTTCAGCAACATTTCCAACTACAAATAATAATAAATAAATAAAACGTATCCAATCAAAGAAGAAAAAGAAGACATGATTTCTTTAGATTTTATTTTTAATAGTTTAATAGTTTTCCGTGCAACGCACGGGTTTGCGACTAGTGTAAATGAATAAGAGAGAAAAGTCCTTTTTTTGTATTGTTAAGACTTTTTACATGGTATCAGAGCTCTCTGGCTTACACCAAATATCTCCAATGGCTGAATCTAGTTCCTCCGCTAATCTCTTCCAAATTCCCAATATATCTCCCTTTATTTCCATCAAATTGGATGGTACAAATTACCTACAATGGACCTCTCAATTCTTACCCATATTGAGAAGCTATGATCTCTTGAGCATTGTTGATGGCTCAGAGGTATGTCTTGCCAAGCACCTCGTCACTGCTGAGGGAAAGCAAGATGCGAACCCAGCTTATGTGCTTTGGAACAAAAAGGACCAACTCGTTTTGAGTTGGCTGATTGCTACTCTCACACCTAATGTTCTGTCAACTGTTTATGGACTGAACACGTCACGCCAAGTCTGGAATTCTTTGGCAACCAGGTATGCTTCACAATCAAAGTCTCGTATTGCTCACCTGAAACGCCAATTGCAGACACTACGACAAGAGTCTAGAACTTGCTCGGAGTACCTCTGCTTGGCAAAATCCTGGGCTGACCAACTTGCTGCTGTGGGCAAGCCAATTGATGATGATGATCTGATTTCATTTATCATCAGTGGCCTCAATCCTTCCTACAATGCTTTTATCACAACTTTCAACTTTGCCACCCGCGAAACGCCGCTGCCCTATGATGACTTTGAAGCTGAGTTACTGAATCATGAAACACTCCTTGAGAACCAAAATGTAGTGGCCTCATCAGACTCCAACACCTTTGCCTTATACTCCAACAAGCAACACAATAGGGATCGCAAACCAAAGTTCAATGGACCACAAAAACCCAATCATCCACCTAAGCCGCACTTCTCACATCAAAACCAGAAACCAACCACCACCTTTCCAAAATACAAACCAAATCAGTCTTCACCCATTCCCTTCAACTCATCCCGACCTCCATGTCAAATTTGTGGGAAACCAAATCACCAGGCACTTGATTGCTATCATCGGATGGACTACTCATATCAAGGTCGACATCCTCCAACTCAACTAGCGGCTATGGTTGCTCACACCAACTCACAACTTGTAGAGGAAGACCACCAACCATGGTATGCTGATAGTGGTGCCAACCAACACATCACAGCAGATCTGGAAAACCTCAACTTGTCAAGTGAACCATACCAAGGCAACACTGACGTGGCTGTAGGCAATGGATCTGGCCTTCAAATCCAAAACACTGGTTCCACTACTTTAACTGCTCAAAACTCTTCCTTTAAATTAAATACTGTGCTTCATTGTCCTGATGTCCCTGTTAATTTATTATCCATCCAAAAATTTTGTGAAGAAAATGATTGCCTTTTTCAACTCACAGCAACTTCTTTTCTTGTGAAGGATATTCGGACAGGCCAGGTTCTCTTGCACGGCCCCAGTAGAGATGGACTCTATCCTATCCCCTTGCAACGCCTTTCCATTCGCAAAACTCGGGGACTCACTGCTTTCCTTGGTATACAAACTTCTGCCTCAATTTGGCATCACCGGCTAGGCCACCCAGCCATGGTCACAGTTCATCGAGTCATCACTCATAATAAGCTTCCCATTACTGGTTCCAGTGACAAAACTGACTTTTGTGAGTCTTGTTAATTAGCCAAATGTAAGCGTTTACCATTCACCAAGTTTGATAGGGTGTCTAACTTACCTCTTCAATTAGTGCATTCTGATGTTTGGCAATCACCAGTTGTGTCTCTTAGTGGTTGCCGTTATCATGTAATTTTCATTGATGATTATTCCAGATTTTCATGGTTATTTCCTTTAAAATCCAAATCAGATGTTTACCCTTGCTTTATCAAGTTTAAATGTATGGTAGAAAACCTATTCTCTAGCAAAATCAAGAGTTTTCAGTCAGATGGTGGTGGGGAGTACTCTTACACTCCTTTTAAAAATCTTTTGACTCAACATGGCATTTTCCATAGGTTTTCTTGTCCACACACTTCACAACAAAACGGCGTTGCCAAAAGAAAGCATAGACATGTGGTAGACACTGGATTAGCTCTCCTTGCACACTCTGGACTCTCAACAAAATATTGGGTCGATGCCTTTCTAACCGCCATTTACCTCATTAATCGTCTCCCTACTCCCACTATTTCCAACCAAACACCATACTTCAAATTATTTCACCATGACCCCGATTATAATATATTGCGTACGTTTGGGTGTGCATGCTTCCCTTTGATGAGACCATATAATCCCCACAAGCTTGCCTTTAGGAGCAAAAAATGCATTTTCTTGGGTTATAGCTCCAACCATCGTGGTTATAGATGTCTAGATTTTTCCACCAACCATCGTGGTTATAGATGTCTAGATTTTTCCACTAATCGTGTCTATATTTCTCGTGATGTTGTGTTCAATGAACAAGATTTTCCAGCCAAGACTTCTCCATCTCTACGTGTGTCAACTGAGAATCCTCGCCTTGAAGAATCGGTCCTTCTTCCACCACCACCTCATTCAGGTTTGTCTCTTCCCTCCTCTCCTCCTATTATTTCTTTAACTGAATTGGATACTACACCTCCTTCACCTCCCTCCACCACCCCTACATCACTCCCTCCTTTACCCGAAACCACCTTTAGTTCAATTCCCTCTGAGCCTCCCCAAGACCCTCCCCCCACTCATCGAATGATCACTCGTTCCATGACTGGCTCCACTCGCCCAAAATCCTTCCGTGACCATCAACTATATTACTCCACCTCCCATCCCCTCAAAGCATTCGACTCTAGTCTTGTTCCTTCTGAACCCAACACCTACAACCAAGCCTCTAAACAACCAGAATGGCTGGTTGCCATGGAAGCTGAATTTGGTGCTTTGACCACCAATGGCACGTGGTCCCTTTGTCCATGACCACCCAATAGAAAAATTATTCGCAACAAGTGGGTTTTCCGTCTCAAACAAAAGGCCGATGGTCCTTTTTTTGTATTGTTAAGACTTTTTACAGTTTTTACCGACCATTTGGTATTTAGTGATTGTGTGAGAACCAATGATGAAGATAAAGGTGAAGGTGTTGAAGTTGAACTAGAAGAAGATGAAGGTGAAGGAAAAGGTAAAGGTAATAATAAATAATATAATAAACTCTCTCTTCTCAGCTGCAATTGTTCTCTGGAAGGGACTAGACCATTTGGGAACATACAACAGCCCCAGGTAAAAAAGGTGGCAAAGATAGGTCAAGGTGGAGTTGAAGATGATGATGATGATAATTATTGTGATGGCCAAGAATTAGGAGATTAAAGATCAAGATGACTTTGGATATTAGCGTTAAGGATGTTTTCTTATAATGGGTTGATTTACTATGGATGCATGCAGTGGACTAGTTTTATGTATTGAATATATCTTACTAATTCCGTGTTAAATTTTTATTTTTATTTTATTTTATTTTTTCTCTCCAGTCTCCATGCAATGTGGCCAAGTTTAAGCTTTATGAGATTGCACATTTTTATTCCTTGTTATGTATGTGGCCATGTGGGATATATTGCACTTTTATTTCATGAAGAGGATGCGGTTTACATTATCATTTCATGTAAATGTGTGAGTTTCTGAGTGATTTGATTGTTTTTTTTTTAATAAGTAAAAGGAAAGTAACAAGATTGTTTTATTTATTGTTGTTGTAACTCTAATAATGCGTTCTTATTTCATACTGTATAATAGTTTTTTTTTTTTCTTTTTTTCTTGATATAGTAATAGTCATTTAACTTGGAGAGGGTTTTGGTAAAATAATGGTGTTTTAGTCATTTATGGCTTTTTACCTCTCTCTCAAAACAAAATGGGTGGTAAGCCCAAAACCCAAATCACATGGCATCTGATGTCATGGACAATCCGATGGACTTCACTGATGAGACCATGACTCCATGTTCTCTGGCGTACCGAACATTCTCAATTGTTGCTGCTCTTCCCAACTATCTGATCAAGTCTTGTATTTTTTATTATATTTGTGTTATTGTTGGGTGTTTCTTATGCAGATTTTATTTTTCTGTTGTTCGTTTCTTTGTTGTAATTTGTTTCTTTCTTCTATATCTATTTTATGCCACCTTCGTTGTAGGGTCATGGACTATGAGAGGGGCGGTGCCCGGGGAAGGGGGGGGGTTGTGAGCCTGGGCTCCCCCTAACATTTTCAATTTTCCTTTTAGCTTGTTCAAAAAAATTTAAATTAAAAGAAAATTTGCTTATTGGCTCCCCTTGGAATTTTTATTAATGAGGAAACCATTTACAATTTATGCATATTTTAAGGGGAAAAATGTTCAATATTGGGATGATGCATACTTTAAAAGAAAAATGTGCAGGATTGAGAGGTTAATGCTCAAAACTCTATCCTAAATGTTGAAACTTTAGATGTTAAACCCTTTAAAAAAGTTCAAAGATGTGGACCTAAAGAAATATATATTGCTTGTTTAGAATGTATAGTATTGTTTAGTATGTTATCTTACTAGTAAGCAAACAAGACGTGTAAATCCATTTGATGTTTGCTTAGGAATTATATGAATTTTTTATTTTTTATTTTTAATTTTGTTATATTCAGCTATGCCCCCCGGAAAATTTTTCTGGCTTCGCCACTAGACCATGACGTATGTCATATTTGCTACCCTCGTTGTAGGATCTTAGGCTTTATTGTGTAATCACTTTGGTTTTCTTCCATTTCAATTGAGTGGAAATTTTCTATTGTTTTGATTTTTAATAAAGTTCTTTTATTCAAAAAAAAAAGAGGGGAAAATATGGCTTTTAGAGTGTGCCGACAATCAGGAAAAATACATTGAAACTGAAAAATGCAATGCAAAAGTAAATTACCGATCTGCTACGTACAACTTAACTTGAGACAAAGAAAGTCAATTTCTACATTCATCAGTTGGCAGTTGGAACATCGTGTATATATATGTACGTTAATTAAGTGTACACCTCATTTCTTTTTTTTCTTTTTTATGATAATGAGTGTACACCTCATTTCTACTCTTATTATCAAATCACAGTTACATATGTTCTAGAAAATATTACAAGATATGCTTTAAATAGCATTATTTATTTCAAAAAGTTCTCTGATTAGAACCTGGCAATCGGCCTGACAAGATATGCTTCATATATATATATATATATATATAAAATACGCACCAATAAATAAACCGTTGGTTTGGACTTTGGATCATACTAAATCAGTAAATCAACATCATTGAAGTCGTTTTCTGATGAGGAGGTGGACATGGTGATCATGGCATTACAATCAGAGACCAGTTCCTGCAGGCTCAACAAGAGGTGGGAAGTGCTAAAACTCATGGAAGGCTTTGCTCTAGGGACAATGGGGACTTCAGCCTCACCCACTAACATTTGGACCAAATCCCTCATTGCTCTAGGCAGTCTCATAATTATTAATTACCCAAAAAATAAAAAATTTACTAAGAAATCAAATTCCATACTGAAAATGAATGAACTACTACAGGGATCTATAGAATTACTATCCCAGTTCTCCGGAACATTCTGTGGGTTAATAAGATCGGCTTTTATTGTGGTCAAAGCTACAAGTGTTCAAAGGCGAGAATAAAAAACATAAACTTTATCTGTGTGTTCAACAAAAAAAAAAAGGGCGGGTACTCTGAACTCTGAAGCCTGAGTTGTATCTCACTAACACACATATGAAATCATGTAGTAAATGAGATATAAAATAATGGGGAAATTTGTAATAGTTAAGCTACTATAGCTGAGTGATTATTTAATAGTTTAGAACTACAAATAAATATGTAGTCCCACTTTCACATAAATGGTAGGTTCCACTAATTAAATTCATGGTGAGACCCACAATTTACGTGAGAGGGGGACTACACATTTATTTATAATTTTTGACTACTGAATAATTTTCCACCGTAGCTAACCAAGAAAGCATTAACTGAAATTAAGCAAGAATTTCCTCCCACCTAAAATATAAAAAGATTGACTTAACAAGGTTACAAGCCTAACATGAAGGGTGAACTTTTTACTTTTTTTTTTTGTCTACAAAGTCTCACCACAAATTACATGAATGAAAAATAAATACTTGTCTAATTTTAAGCATATATTGAAGCAGAAAAGACTTCTATCTAATACACTAGAACATTAATGGGATAGACATGTGGTCATCTTTGAACTTGTATCATGTCCAGAGCTCCAAGCCAAGCCCAATTAAAACCAACTCAAATGTATAGGACCAAAAACATATTTAACCATTAAAAAAACACAAGATAGATAAAGCTTTTTCATATAGACTATTGTTTTATTGACCCGTAACTTTCTCACTCGAATCGACTAAAGAGAGGTTACAAAAGGGTGCTTGTTTGTTACTTTTTCTTTACAAAAGAAAAAGAAAAAAAAAGTAGGTGAGCAATGATAAGTTCACGTTCCCTTTTCATACTATTAAAAAAAAGTGTATCTCACTAACACACATATGAAATCATGTAGTAAATGAGATATAAAATAATGGGGAAATTTGTAATAGTTAAGCTACTGTAGCTGAGTGATTATTCAGTAGTTCAGAACTACAAATAAATACGTAGTCTCACTTTCACATAAATGGTGGATTCCACTAATTAAATTTATGGTAAGACTCACCATTCACGTGAGAGGGAGACAACACATTTATTTATAGTCTTAGACTACTGAATAATTTTCAACCGTAACTAACCAAGAAAACATTAACTGAAATTAAGCAAGAATTTCCTCCCACCTAAAATATAAAAAGATTGACTTAACAAGGTTACAAGCCTAACATGAAGGGTGAACTTTTTACTTCTTTTTTTTTTGGTCTACAAAGTCTCGCCACAAATTACATGAATGAAAAATAAATACTTGTCTAATTTTAAGCATATATTGAATCAGAAAGACTTCTATCTAATGCACTAAAACATTAATGGGATAGACATGTGGTCATCTTTGAACTTGTATTGTTGGATATTATTATCCCACATTGGAAATAGTTGGAGTGAGTAACGGGTTTATAAGGTCATGGGTAATCCTTATCTCTCAAGGCGTCTTTTGAGATTGAGTTAGGCCCATTGGACTTTAACATGGTATCAGAGCTAGGTTACTTAATCCAACTAGTCCCCCAATTGTGTAGTATATAAAAACCTATAATTAGGTATACAATCATTCGGTATCTCTTCTCTGATGTCGGTTCTCTACATTTCCAAACTCAAGTTTCCACCTCCTTGCTTGAGTTTGAGGAGGGGTGTTGGATATTATTATCCCACATTGGAAATAGTTGGAGTGAGTAACGGGTTTATAAGGCCATGGGTAATCCTCATCTCTCAAGGCGTCTTTTGAGATTGAGTTAGGCTCATTGGACTTTAATGTATCATGTCCAGAGCTCCAAGCCAAGCCCAATTAAAACCAACTCAAATGTATAGGACCAAAAACATATTTAACCATTAAAAAAACACAAGATAGATAAAGCTTTTTCATATAGACTATTGTTTTATTGACCCGTAACTTTCTCACTCGAATCGACTAAAGAGAGGTTACAAAAGGGTGCTTGTTTGTTACTTTCTTTTTTTTTTTTTTTTTTTTTTGACATTTGTTTGTTACTTTTTCTTTACAAAAGAAAAAGAAAAAAAAAAGTAGGTGAGCAATGATAAGTTCACGTTCCCTTTTCATACTATTAAAAAAAAGTGTATCTCACTAACACACATATGAAATCATGTAGTAAATGAGATATAAAATAATGGGGAAATTTGTAATAGTTAAGCTACTGTAGCTGAGTGATTATTCAGTAGTTCAGAACTACAAATAAATACGTAGTCTCACTTTCACATAAATGGTGGATTCCACTAATTAAATTTATGGTAAGACTCACCATTCACGTGAGAGGGAGACAACACATTTATTTATAGTCTTAGACTACTGAATAATTTTCAACCGTAACTAACCAAGAAAACATTAACTGAAATTAAGCAAGAATTTCCTCCCACCTAAAATATAAAAAGATTGACTTAACAAGGTTACAAGCCTAACATGAAGGGTGAACTTTTTACTTTTTTTTTTTGTCTACAAAGTCTCACCACAAATTACATGAATGAAAAATAAATACTTGTCTAATTTTAAGGATATATTGAATCAGAAAAGACTTCTGCACTAGAACATTAATGGGATAGACATGTGGTCATCTTTGAACTTGTATCATGCCCAGAGCTCCAAGCCAAGCCCTATTAAAACCAACTCAAATGTATAGGACCAAAAACATATTTAACCATTAAAAAAACACAAGATAGATAAAGCTTTTTCATATAGACTATTGTTTTATTGACCCGTAAATTTCTCACTCGAATCGACTAAAGAGAGGTTACAAAAGGGTGCTTTTGTGTTACTTTTTCTTTACAAAAGAAAAAGAAAAAAAAAAAAGTAGGTGAGCAATGATAAGTTCACGTTACTTTTTCATACTATTAAAAAAAAGTGTATCTCGTTAATGTTCAGGACTATAAATAAATGCATAGTCCCACTCTCACATAAATGGTGGGTTTCACTAATTAAATTCATGGTGAGACCCACCATTCACGTGAAAGGGGAACTACACATTTATTTGTAGTTTTGGACTATTGAATAATTTTCCATCGTAGCTAACCAAAAAAGTATTAACTGAAATTAAGTAAGAATTTCCTCCCACCTAAAATATAAAATTTGATAAGTGTATGTGCGCTGAGTCCCATATTGGGCATATAATGGGTCGAACTGGGTTTTATTAATAATTGCAAGGAGCCCCAATTGTAACTTGATTAGTCCTTTTGGGTATAAGCGTAGATGTGGCTAGCACTTTCCTTTGGTTGTTACATATCATATTAATTGAAAGAAAATAAATTGGAATACAAAAAATGGGATAAATAATTTTTATTCGCTTTATAGGCTTACTTGAATTAAAAAATAAACTTTGTTGAGATTATTAGTGCTCTAATACCATGTTGAGATTAAGAGCAGTAAAGCTCTCATAATATGTTAATTATAAAGCAATATTACTTGAAAGAGAAAAGAGCGGAGCAATACAGTTAGAAAGAGAGAAGAGTGGAAACAAATAGTTATGTGGTTCAACCGCTCAACCTTACGCCTACATCCACGGAAGAAAGTTCTTAACGTCTACATTTTTATTATATTATGTTTTGTCTTACAATAAACTCAATGTAGGGTTTATAAAGGAGAGAAAATATATTAGTTATAGACTACTTTTTTTTTTTTTCGCAAATTTAGTTATAGACTACTAACTAGAACTAAATATGCTTGTTTTATATTTAGTAGGCTACACTAGGTTTGTTTTGCTAAAGCCTAATTATTTTTTTTGTTTTCTTTGGGACATGATGGGTCAGATTAGCAATTATTACTTTATTTTATGAGCCCATTTGTTATTTTTTAAAGAAAAAAAATGATGAAATATATATGTTTTGAAAGAAAATTTTAAATATATGTACTATTTATTATATATAAAAAAAAAATGGTGAGACGACACGTGACCAATATATTCTGGAAACAGTTTGACTCCATTGCTCCCGTGCACAGGAGCAATGGAGCCCATCCGAAGCCATATATTCTAACACTCCCAAGGAAAAAAAAAAAAAAGTTTTTCCAAGAAATCTTATGAACAAAAGGCTCTGTTAAAGGAATATCCTAATAAAAGTAATAAGTAAAGGGTCCAATCTCATTCTCCATAAAAGAAGAAAAAGAAAGGCAATGAGATTACTTGAATTAAAAAATAAACTTTGTTGAGATTATTAGTGCTCTAATACCATGTTGAGATTAAGAGCAGTAAAGCTCTCATAATATGTTAATTATAAAGCAATATTACTTGAAAGAGAAAAGAGCGGAGCAATACAGTTAGAAAGAGAGAAGAGCGGAAACAAATAGTTATGTGGTTCAACCGCTCAACCTTACTCCTACATCCACGGAAGAAAGCTCTTGACATCTACATTTTTATTATATTATGTTTTGTCTTACAATAAACTCAATGTAAGGTTTATAAAGGAGAGAAAATATATTAGTTATAGACTACTTTTTTATTTTTTCGCAAATTTAGTTATAGACTACTAACTAGAACTAAATATGCTTGTTTTATATTTAGTAGGCTACACTAGGTTTGTTTTGCTAAAGCCTAATTATTTTTTTTGTTTTCTTTGGGACATGATGGGTCAGATTAGCAATTATTACTTTATTTTATGAGCCCATTTGTTATTTTTTAAAGAAAAAAAATGATGAAATATATATGTTTTGAAAGAAAATTTTAAATATATGTACTATTTATTATATATAAAAAAAAAATGGTGAGACAACACGTGACCAATATACTCTGGAAACAGTTTGACTCCATTGCTCCCGTGCACAGGAGCAATGGAGCCCATCCGAAGCCATATATTCTAACACTCCCAAGGAAAAAAAAAAAAAAAGTTTTTCCAAGAAATCTTATGAATAAAAGGCTCTGTTAAAGGAATATCCTAATAAAAGTAGTAATAAGTAAAGGGTCCAATCTCATTCTCCATAAAAGAAGAAAAAGAAAGGCAATGAGATTAGTTAATTTCAGAATTTTCCAAGTCCTCAATCTGTGGCCGACAAAGTATTGTGGTTCATCAATAGGAGCCCAAGTAGTGAGTATTCGGGATTTCTTAAGTTCTAAGTATGGCCCACAAAGCAACATCTACATAATCTGTCCAGAGGATCACGTTGATGGCATATCGTTTGTACCAAAAAAACTACTTAAAAAGGATAAAGAAAGAGCTAGCTAGACAGAGAGTCCATGGAAGAAACCAATGTGAGTTTGAAACTTCTGATAGACACAGAAAGCCAAAAAGTGCTTTTTGCTGAAGCGGGCAAGGAATTCATCGACTTCCTCTTTCACATTCTGGCCCTGCCTATCGGAACTTTCATTTCGCTTCTCAAAAATCAAGGAGCGGTGGGCAGCTTCGGAAACATTTACGAGAGCATTGAAAATTTAAGTACTACTTATCTTCAACCTAACTTTAACAAGGAGACTCTCCTGAAACCCAAAGTACACATTTCTGGTGGTACTGGAGTCCCTCTCCTATTGCCAAACGTTGAATCATCATCGACATCCAGGAAATTGTATAAGTGTACACCCAACAACAACAATTATAAGTACGATCTGGGCGCCGGGGTAAGATTTAGTACAAATGTGGAAGGATGTAATGCAAATGTAGCTGATGATTGCAGCGCAATCTGTCCTTCGTGTCAGAAAGTTATGAACTGCGAGCTAAATTTCATAAACCCACCAAGAGCAACGAATAAGGGCTCCTCCAGTGAGGGAGGGTACGTGAAAGGAGTGGTTACATACATGGTGATGGATGATCTGGTGGTGAAACCCATGTCCACCATCTCTAGCATCACTCTGATTAACAAGTTTAATGTCAAGGATATAGGGGCTCTTGAGGAGAAAGTGGTTGATTTGGGCATAGATGAGGTATGTCAGACAATCTTTGCTTTCCAGAATGAGTTCATGACTCCTACTTTTTTATTTTTTATTTCTTCTTTTACTTTATGGTTCTTTCTTTTAAGGTGAAAATTATTGCAAAATAAGCTCGTTAAACTGACGTAGTACTAATTAAGTAGTAGCTATTTCTTATATATAAATAAAAAAATTTAGTAGTAGCTATAGGAGTCTTAGACTCTTTAGTTCCTAATTAATCATGATATAATCGTCACTAATTCCACATGATGTAATGGCTCCTTTTAGGTAGACTAGTAACGCGAGGAATCAACATATGGGAAATTATAGAATATTTTCATAGTACATTAATTGTATATCTTTTCTCTCTTATGAGTGTTGAATTTCATCACTCTATCACTCATGTGAGAGGAAAAAAGTACGTTATTAATGTATTCAACTATTCTTAGAGTATTCTATAGTTACCCGGATAGCACAAGACTTGAATACCATGAGCATGGACTTTTTATCTCAACCAAAAAAAATTAAAGAAAAGAAGAAAAAGCATAACTATTGCAGTATTGCTATGGAGTTAATGTGTTCAAATGCTATCGTTTAACATATTGCTTAAAAGAAACTTTAATTTCATATGGAAAAATTAAATATTTTATCCCTTTCAAAAGCAAATAAAATTTACTATTATTTTTATTTTATGTTTGCTAACGAGATTTTGAACTTAAATCCTATAGATTTCATAAGAGTTTAGGAACCACCTAACCAATCACTTTATTTGCTTTTGAAATGTGTCTATTAATTTCAAAGTGAAGATTTGATATTTCACAAATCTAAATATAATTAATAATTATTTTGCTCATTACTTTTTGTGGTTAATTTGTTGCTAGGGAGTGACATTGCTCCAGGCTTCTCTACAGTCAAAGAGCGTTCTAACTGATGTCTTCCTCCCGATGTTGAAACATGATATCAAAAGTAAGTCATAAGTGCAAGAATTATGTGCCATATATTGTCAAAAGGAAATAGTTTACCTCCAACTCGGTTTGAAAGAATCCTCCTCCAACCTACTACGTGGTAAGTAAATAGGTCATTTACGTGTATATTTAGTCACATGACATTTTTAATGAGTCATGTAACCTTTTAAAATACAGATGTGGATGATCTATTTGTTTGTCACGTAGTGGGTTGAAGGAGAATTCCTCCAAACCGAGTTGGAGGTAAACTTTGTCCTTGCCAAAATGTGTTTTTTTTTCCTTCCTTTTTTTTTTTTCAGCGAAAATATGTTTTAAATGTTGGTCAGATCTAGTGTGGCAATGTAAAGGGTAATGTACTCGCTCCTCTCTCTCTCTCTCTCGCTATATATATATATATTTATATGTTAAAGTGACCTATTGTGATAAGTGCACAATAAAATTAATTGTGTCAATAGTGACCCATTGTTAAATGAAATCATATCTTAACAGATATTATGAAAAATGATTGTGAAAAAGGTTACACTCTAACATTGCTAATCTACTAATCTCCCTTGTTAATGTAACATACATAAAATCTAAAAATAAAATCAATATAATAAGTTTAGATTTTCAAATATAAAATAATTATAGTTTCCAATATAATCCCTATCTAACTCTAGGCACCTTATTTGAAGATATATAAACCCATATTTCTACTGGCTAGTAGAGAACCCTAAGACCCTTCTTCCTCTCGAAAGTATCTTTGTTGGATACTCTTCGGAAAACAACAAATTTTCACCAGAAAAGTTTCTTTTACCACTAAAACACCATAAATCAAGGATTTTAAGATCAAAACAATAACCTACAAGGGTTGGTCGGCCTCCCTTGACTCAATTCGAACCTTCCCCTACCCTCCCTTGTGTTGTCGTCGCCAGATTCCAACGACCCTCGCCGAAAAATCTAAAAAGATTCATATTTTGACCAGTTTTGGATCCTTCACATTTTTCTTCCAATCAGATACTATCTGATTAGTAATCATATCTATTCTTTCTAGATTTAAGGTCAGTGTTTCTTAAATCCTATTGCTTTGGTTAGAATTAAAGAAATCCTAAAGTTAGGGTTAGGTTAGGGAATGATTTTAAGGATTTCTATGCTACACTTATATTTTGTTTCAATTAAGCAATACATCAAGAAATTGAGGACCCAAGTTGAATATTTAAACCAGTACGTAATTGATTAAAACAATGACTGGGAACAAATTATTAAGGATTTTGCATATTAGGATTAGGGTTTTATGCCTAAATTGTGGATTATGTATTTCGGCTATTAATCCATTAAATTGATATTTCAATAATGTAATTAAAGATATGAACTCCCAATTTGGTCAAAGTTTGACTGGAGTGAAGGTTTTCACAATATATGGGTTTTATGTATAAATTACGAAAACTATGATTTTTCAATTCAGTAAGAGTTTAAGCAAATTGGATGAAATAATATATAATTGGGAACATTTAATTATTTTTTGGTAACACCAATTGGGAAAAATCATCTTAGTTTTGAGATTAGTCAAAGAATTAAAATCGTTAAGATCAAGACTTAGGACAAAATTAGAGCTTCTGATGTTCTTAAAGCTTTGATGTCAAATTTAATGTATATTTATCAAATTAAGATACCTAATTATAGGTTTCCACATATAATTGGTTAAGGTGACCAAAGGTTAGGATTAATTTAAAATTATATTAGGTTTAATTTAAGAATCTTATTAGTTAGTAATGAATTAATGAGATAAATATTTAGAATTTCCGGTTAATAATATTTTTTTTTGTGTTAAGTGATGGTTTATATTTGGTATTATTTATGTCCTCATTAGGAATATTATGCTTTTTTGACTTAGGTTCAAAGGATCTCAGTGTACAATGTGGAGCATAATATTTGCTTATTTGGTTTGCACACTAAGGTAAGTGGGACTTCATACACTACTTTCTCCTCCCTTACCTTCCTCATATTCATTGATGAAACCGCTTAGATGTCCCTTCTTGATAAGTTGCATGTTCTTTTTAGTGTTCTTAACTCATTGGCATCCTCTTTACATATTGTATTGTTAATGCATGTAATTTTTTCATCTTACATTACATTATTGTACTTTTCACTTATTGTATTTGTAAAACTCATTTGATCATGAGTGATTATTCAATAGTTCAAGACTACAAATAAATACGTAGTCTCCGTCTCACATGCATGATGGGTCCTACTAATTAAATTCATGGTGAGACCCACCACTCTGTAAGAGGAGGGAATACACATTTATTTATAGTCTGAGATTACTGAATAATTTTCCTTTGATCACAACCTATTGAACTTGTTGACATGAAATAAAGTGACCCCGCCCATAGGGACAATACGTGAACCATGAACTAGATCATGTAATTGGTGTTGTGGATGTTGGGATATTATGGAGGTAGAGGCATGCTGTGATGTTGATTGGTGATTTTATTTTTCAGTGACCCTAGGCTCATGGGAGCAATAGATGGGATTGCCCCTTCCTATGGGGGGCAATACGCAGGACATGACACTTGAATTTCACATTTGTGACATCGTGTTAATTTATACCTTGATGTGCATATAATATGACCAAACATTTTGTATATATGTTTTGCCTTAATTTTTATGTTGAAATATTTTGAATTTATCAACTTATTAATTGTTCTCCATCCTTGTCAATATTATATTTGCTTCTTGTTTCATATGAACCTAGTGCCTTTGTTACCTTCCAATGGTAGGGTGTGAATTACCACTTATTGGGCTTTTAGCTCATTCCCATTATTATATTTTTTTTCAGATTAGTAGTGACAAGAGGTTGCTACATGATCGCTTGTTGCAGGTGGACTATTATTGGGATTTTAAGCACTTAGTTGTTCTCTTGAAGAAGTTTATTATGTGTTAAGATTTTAAGTTTTAACTTAAAAATATTGTTTTATGAGTAGTTATCTTCGGTTTTGTTTATGTAAGTTTAAATCTTGTGGAGTTTAGATCATTTTGTTATTTTTGGAGACCATATGAATTTCACCTATATGTGCTTAATTTTATTTTGAGATTAATGTGCTTTGGAGGTTGGGATGTTGCGGATTAAATTATGTTTCTACCTTATCAATCGAGGGCTCTTTGTTGAGTTTGCAAACAACGGGCATAGAAGGCCAGGGACTTGCTTAATTACCTATCAGCAATGGGAATTAAAGTATGAATTGCACTTATATATATGTGAAATTACTTTACGATGCAGATTATCAGGGATGGTCCACAATTCCTTATTTGCCTTTAGCCTTCCACTTCTTGGCATCCCCAATACATTCCAAAATAATTGTACTCAATTGGCTGGTTTCTCATTAAAAAATTATTAAGTATTCCCCTGTGGGATCAAGATGCTCTAGAGTTCTTAGGGAACTCTACCACATAGATTTCTCTTGATCCTAACCTTTTATTTAAAATAAATAGTTTAGATTAATGCCAACTCATCATTCCATTAACTAAACCCTAAAATAAAAGCTTTTTGAAGATATGTCACTAACTTATTGTTTAACTAACGGCGTTAGTATGAGGAATAGCAGAAGACACAAGAGAGACTGAATCAACGTACAACCCTCCACCTCTCCCTTCCACTTTCAACAGTGATTTCTACTCCGGCTGCCTCTGCCTCCTCCTCCGCCTCCGCCTCCGCCTCCGCCTCTGCTTTTGTCTCTCACCCCTCATTAGAAGTCAAGAGCGACCTGGTGGGTTGATGTCTAGAACGAAGCCGGTGGATCGAAGTCAAGAGAGATGCGGGTGACTGCCTCGACCATTCACTGCCTCCGCCTCTGCCTCTGCCTCCTCATCATTCTTTTTTCTAATTTGACGTTGGGTGGAAGAAAAGTGATAAAGGTAAGTGGATTGATGAAAAGATTTTAGGATCTGATTAAAAATGGAGCTCTTAAATTAATCTTTACCCAAAACGTTTTGTTATTTTATTTCAAATTATTTTTTCTTGTCAACTGGTAGTCCCAATTTTAAGGGAAATAACCTCTCAAATTCTTCAATTGGCACTTACCTACTCACTGAGTACATCCAACATTTTATTTCTTTTAGTCCACCAAATCGTCTTTCCAGACTCCATTTGATGAGGTTTTAATGGAGGTTATATTGTGATGATGCGTGAATTTTCATAGTCAGTTGCACAGCCAATTCGAGGCGTCGACACCTGCAAAGAAGAAAACCATAATCGAAGACCCTGCCGGGGTGGGCCCCGGAGGGGAGGCTCCAATGCTTAAGTTAGCAAAGAATCTTGCTATTTCCCAAATTGAGAGAGATTTCTCATAGGTTTTTGTGCATACCTGGTTTAGGTGACTTGGTTGGCCTTATATAGGCTAAGAGTCATATATTACTCAATGAATGTCATGTATAAATGGTGTAACAGTCGCATTTAGAGGAGTTTATGGATGTGTAACGGTCGCATTAGTGAGGAAATTAAGAGAGTTTTATGGGTGTGTAACAGTCATTCATTTAAGACATGTTTTGGTACGTCGTATCTGGACGACTCATTTTTCTATACTCATCAGAAGCCCCCCATTCCAAGGTCGTTTATCTGCTCTGGTTGGACGGCCTTTGGAATGTCAAGTGCCACAAGTACTTTGGAAATGACCTTATTTTCCTTGCATGGTGGGTATGTTGTTCCCTTTTCCATATTAGGGACTTTGAAACATTTGGCCTTCTTGACGAGGTATCTCTAGATGAGATGAGGTGCATAGTTTTTGGGTGAGCGAATGCCTCCTAGGTGGAGAATGAGACGCTTTTGTTTTCAAAGGACTGTATCGCGTTCTAGACGAGTCCTTTTGTTCTTTAGGGATAATTTTATAGTTGGACAAGTCCTCTAATTTTTTGGACTGTCCATACACATGCTTTTAATACATGTGTTTCATGGACACTTACTTTTTGGTACAAGTGTTTTTGATCGTCCATACACATGCTTTTAGTACACGTGCTTCATGGGCACTTGCTTTTTGGTACAAGTGTTTTTTATCGTCCATACACATGCTTTTAGTACACGTGCTTCATGGGCACCTGCTTTTTGGTACAAGTGTTTTTGATCGTCCGTACACTTGCTTTTAGTACACGTGCTTCGTGGACACCTGCTTTTTGGTACAAGTGTTTTTGATCGTCCATACACATGCTTTTAATACACGTGCTTCGTGGACACCTGCTTTTTGGTACAAGTGTTTTTGATCGTCCATACACATGCTTCTAGTACACGTGCTTCTTGGGCACTTGCTTTTTGGTACAAGTGTTTTTGATCGTCCATACACATGCTTTTAGTACACGTGCTTCATGGGCACTGCTTTTTGGTACAAGTGTTTTTTATCGTCCATACACATGCTTTTAGTACACGTGCTTCGTGGACACCTGCTTTTTGGTACAAGTGTTTTTGATCGTCCGTACACGTGCTTCGTGGACACCTGCTTATCGTCCATACACATGCTTTTAGTACACATGCTTCGTGGACACCTGCTTTTTGGTACAAGTGTTTTTGATCGTCCGTACATATGCTTTTAGTACACATGCTTCATGGATACCTACTTTTTGGTACAAGTGTTTTTTATCGTCCGTACACATGCTTTTAGTACACGTGCTTCATGGGCACCTGCTTTTTGGTAGAAGTGTTTTTTATCGTCCGTACACATGCTTTTAGTACACGTGCTTCATGGGCACCTGCTTTTTGGTACAAGTGTTTTTGATCGTCCGTACACATGCTTTTAGTACACGTGCTTCATGGGCACCTGCTTTTTGGTACAAGTGTTTTTTATCGTCCATACACATGCTTTTAATACACGTGCTTCGTGGACACCTGCTTTTTGGTACAAGTGTTTTTGATCGTCCGTACACATGCTTTTAGTACACATGCTTCATGAGCACCTGCTTTTTGGTACAAGTGTTTTTGATCATCCGTACACATGCTTTTAGTACACGTGCTTCATGGACACCTGCTTTTTGGTACAATTGTTTTTTATCGTCCATACATATGCTTTCAGTACATGTGCTTCGTGGACACTTGCTTATGATCGTCCGACGATAACCTCTAGGATGGAAGACCTGAAAGAACAAGAATGATAAGACAACAGGGGAACACCAGTGGGGCCGGCCAAGGTTCCTCCGATGCCTTTGTCAGAGATTTGTGGAGAATAATCAACAGGTAAGTAATAGTGTTTAGGCTAATGATTTTCATTGTTCGTTTAGGGGACTACACGAGCTTATTATGCTAGTGTTTTTTTGGTTGTCCGAGCATGGCGGGTACTCAGATTTTCTACATCTGAATTTTTCGGAGCCATGATGTGGACGATGGTACCATCATTTACAAGACGTAAGAAAAATTTCGTTTGGAGGATGCAAATTGAATTCATACCTTGTGATATTTTCCTCATTGGGCCAACGACCAATTTGTTTTTCCTGCTCATCTTGGCGGGCTAATCAGCCTATAACATTATTTATCTTGCAATTTACCTCAAGTAGCACATATATGTTTATATCTTTGCAAGAAATTTAACTAACTGTAGATTTTCATAGCTATTCATTGATGAAAAATAGCTTGTGACATAATAATGTTACTAATAATATTTAATGGGGGTATTTAGCCGTAAGTTGGCTTTCTTTCTCTCCCCTTTTATTTATTATTTGAAAATGATTAGTTCTTTAGGAGATGTTAATCTCATACTAGGACGAAAGTATGGTAATGTAATAATTGATTAAATAAAATACGCATTTTTAGACAATTAAAAGTTCAACCATAAAAGGCTTCAGGTGTGAGATATTACTTCAAGACCGATCAGGTATAGGTATCAAAATGATTCCTTTTTATTTTTTTTTATTTTTTTATTTTACTGAATTTGTTTGAAGTTTCAACTATATTTAATTATTTATAGTTGACTACTTAACAGACAATATCCTTTTAGCAGTTTTCCTAGGAAATTTAATTCATTCTTTCCTTTATTTATGTTACTGCCAAATAAAATATTTTAATGTAATTATTTTATTTAGGCACATGTGGGAGAGTTTTCAAAACTCTAAATATGTGATTAAGCTAAAATTGAAAAGGCCATGTGATTCATGCAAAAATTTATGCCCATAATTAACACGTATAAAGAGAATGAAGCAGAGATAGAGATTTAATTACCTTGGAGGTTACTCAGCATTAGTGTTCTCCACTTCTCATGTGGGGTCTTTTGCTTGCTAAGGAATCACACACCCAATCACCATATTATTTGTATCTAAACAAGTGACCTGCATAGGCTTTTAATGCGCTTGTGTGAAGGGAGAGGCTATTAGCTTTGGTGCTTGCTTGATCTTCTTAATCCCGCAATCCTCCCTTCCTCTTATTTAGGGTACTTGATTTTTCTATTTTCCTGTTGGTATCTTCTCTATGGAGCTTGGTGAATTTTACAAACTCTCTTTTTTTGTTAACATTTTTGTCCCAAGACTACTGTTCATCTTGGTAGCTTTCAAATGACAAACTTAAAAAGGAACATTTGTTTTTGGATCATAATATTCAGGACGTATATTTATTTATGATCAATTTGTGTGTGAATATTGTAAGTAAGAGCATGATAATAGGTGATGCAGTGAAAGCCTGAGAGGGTGACTGATGCAAGCAGAATTATCACAAAAGGAATCATTTTCAGTTTATAGCTTATTATGTATTTGTTTTAAGCATCTTATTATCGTTTAGATATTTGTAATACTCTATAGTGAGGTGGCAGGTTGTTATAGAGTTTGTTATTAGATTCTGTTAAATAGTTGTCAAGTTGTGGGATATATATAACCCATGACTGAACGATGAAAAGGGAGCTTTTGAGAATATGGATATTTGAAATCAAAGAATCACCTGAGATTGAGTCTTCTCTCAGGGGTCTATGCAAATTTAGTTTCTGTAGAATTAGGTTTGCATCAATTGGTATCAAAATGCAGTATAGCTTACCTCTGCCATTGAAGCTATCCCCCATCTTCTTGTTGTTTATCCATCACCAGTGATCCAGCAAATCCATGGCACCAGTATGTGGAAACAAAAACAAGAAAGGAACTAGTGATTCTAAACTACCAGAACAAGATGAACTTGAAATTGTACAAGAAGAGCCAGAAACCTCGAAGGATGCTGAGATTGAAGCCTTGAGGAAGAAGAGAGATGTACTTATCAAAGCTTTGAAGAACCAACAGCTTCGCAATCGTGTGGAGGAATCTGACCTTAATGATGGATTTGAGAATCCCTTTGCTAAATCGAATCACAGGTAGCAGGGAGGAGAGAAACATCGTGTGCAAACAACCAATCTTGGTTCCCGACGTGTGAAAGAAGCATCGGAACTCCGATTCACCATACCTGGATCTCAATACACCCAAAACCTTCGAGACCCTCACCTGGTCTTTCACTGAGAAGAAGATCACGAAGGGGGCTTGGGTTTTGAACCCCACCATAGGCTAATCCACGGGCCTCACACATCTCACTTGAACCACCATCAAGCCCATTCAATTGGACAATTCGGACTGGGCCCAGGTCCAGGCCCAAATCGCGAGAGAAGATCTGATTTAGGGTTCGATTGCAACCCATTCCCAAATACCCACCGCCGCGATCCCTTCCACTACGATTGTGAGCCACGTCGCCTTTATGGGTTTGACTGACAGCCCCACCATCTTGACCGTGAGCCATACCAACCCCATGGTTTACACCGTGAGCCACACCATCAACTCGGGTTCGATCGCGCACCTCGGCACTAGTATCACAGGGTTGAGAGGCCGAGAGCCTCAAATCGCGATCCCCATTGGTTCGTCAACGTTGACTGAGAACCACACCAAGGATCTGATCGATCCATTCATGATCAAGATTGCAACAATTACAATCGCAACTAAGAACCTCTGGTTCTTGATCGCGCACCACAAGACCTCGATCGTACGCCGCGAGATCTAGATCACGCACCACCAGGGTTCGATCGCGCATCGCCAGCTTTCGATCACGCACCGGGGTTTGAACGAGCACCGCCGTGCGTTAACCTTGCGCAGCTGGGTTTTGATCGCGCACATTCAGGCTACGATCTAGCACCTCCACCATTTCACCAAGAGTTTCCTCAAACTTGTGTGGTCATGACCGCCTTACACCTCCACCATTTGACCGAGAACACCATCAGAGAGATCAGATGGAAGGAGATTACGGGGGAGACTGGGGTTTTCACCATTCTCATGGACTAACCCATGAGCTTCTATGTGCTTCTAATGTGGGTCAACCACGGCCAAACATTTCTTTTGACCCTTTTAGAGGATTCGGAACAAGCCCAGGCCCAGGACTTGGTTTGGAGAGAAGTCATAACATGGGGTTCGATCGAGCAGCCTCTAGTCAAGATCGCAACACCCACTACTCCAACCGTGGACCTTGGGGTTTCGATCAAGCACCTCGGTACCAACATTAAGGTAATAAGAGTTGTGATTATAGAAAGTATTTAAATTCTGGTTGTTCTATGCCAAAAGCCTATGGTGAGGGTTATGATAAAACTGTGTTTAGTTATAACGAAATTAGTGTAGAACAACCACCTGTTTATGACATAGAGGTTGAAGATAAAAATGGTGATGACGAAGAAGAAGGCATAAAATGGAAAAGTATGCTGCCCTCAAAAACTGTGTCTATTAAGTTTGTGCTTGAAAATGTGGTTGCTAAAACAAAGATTTTGCATATTTTTGAGGAAGAGATGGAGAAACAAAATAGGCTTGCAAGCAAAATCTCTCACTCCACTTGCAACAGTGAAGAAATGGCTTGTGGCTTGTTGATTAAGGGGGGTTGTTGTAGCTTGCACAAGAAAGAGCATCCTTATACATTACGACCAAAGAAGGACACAACCAAATCCAAACCTTTGGTCAAGATGAAGATTATTGGTTTTCCAAATTGTTGGTCAAGGCAGTAACTTATTCTTGAGCATTGCATTCAAGAGGATTTTGGCATAGACAAGATTCTTGGACTATTGCGAAGGACAAACCACTCCAGGAAGTCAATGCAAAGTACAAGGCACAGGTTAATCAATATGTTCATGGTGACGTCTCTATTGCTAAACTTGGAGGCCAAGTTCTCAAAGAGGGAGGCTTTGATGCAAGCAGAATTATCACAAAAGGAATCATTTTCAGTTTATAGCTTATTATGTATTTGTTTTAAGCATTTTACTATCATTTAGATATTTGTAATACTCTATAGTGAGGTGGCAGGTTGTTATAGAGTTTGTTATTAGATTTTGTTAAATGGTTGTCAAGTTGTGGGATATATATAACCCATGACTGAACGATGAAAAGGGAGCTTTTGAGAATATGGATATTTGAAATCAAAGAATCACCTGAGATTGAGTCTTCTCTCAGGGGTCTATGCAAATTTAGTTTTTGTAGAATTAGGTTTGCATCAGTGACATACGTATTATTGGTGATAATAAGTAAACACAAATATTCATAGTGGTTCAGGTGAACGAACAAAATGGCTATGGGCTCTTTTGAGGCATCATTTATAAAAATAGATCAGCTTGTTTGCCCCTCATCGTCCATGAGTGAGAGATATAGACCAAGCTAAACCTCATCCTTCATACTCCTAAAGTTTTTATACAAATGGTAGTAATCACACATACCTATATAAGTGTCTATGTATATAGATAACCCTCAGTAGTTCATTTTTAATGACATAATGCCTAAGAGTAGGCTGGTTTGATATTTATCTTTTATTTTTATTGGCTAAGTATCTAGCCATAATCAGTAAGTTGAGATAATGTTTCAATGTTATCTCAGCACATTATAGGGGTCTAACGCACAATGAAGGCTACTATATAATTTAATTATTTGTCTAATGAGCCTCAAAATAATGACTTAATTTATGAGAGTATACCGCTAAAAAATTTCCATTAATTCATATAGCGGATTTTATGTATCATTCCCAAAAGCATTTTTGGGAAGTTTTTCTCAAATTACCCAACGACACTGTTTGAAGTGGTCAATGTGGGGGCTTTAATTTGTGAAATGAAGGACTCACAATGATTTAGGCATGCAAGGAGCATATGAGTGATATACGCATAAAATGGGCACTCAAGATAGTCATGAAGTAAACAAAGAATATTTGGGTATTTACCTTGTGTGAAGGGAGATACTATCATATTCATTAGCTTTGATTGGGCTTTACTCCATATATGAGTTGATCTATTCAATCTTTGCAGTCATCGATTTTCTTTTTTAAGAAAAATCTTCATTGCTTAGAAGTAATGCTCTGGGCGTTATTCGACATTTAATAGGACCATATTTACTACTTTTATGGCCAATTGCCCGAAAATAACAAAATGGCTTGTGTGCCAATTACTAGAGTGGACCATTGCCTGTTAATATACCATGTTCTAATCCCACGGCTGTCAAAAAGCAAGTGTGTTTCTATTTCTCATGTAATAAAGGCATCTTAATAAATATTGCCAGCTGCACTACATTGGTCTTCAAGAGGCAGTTGACTCCGGCATGGAGTTTACTCAACCAATATTCCATTATTTCTTATGGGATGGGGGCCAATTATGGCCAAAATTGGCACATACCTAATTAGTATAAGGTAATTTCCCATGTATATGATATATGTGCAAGCTTGACCTATAGGAATTGAGGTAATTTTCACACATATAGAAAAGTTTCACAATTTCCACACATATGACTAGTAGCCGTGTGTGTATTAAGATGTCAGGCTTGATATGTGCTCTAATGGAAAATAGGCAGGCATGGAATATGCTTTAAAATAAGAAAGGAAATAAGGCAGGCATGATATTTCATCTCATTGATAGCTACTTTAATATTAGAAAGAAAAGTATTTTCACGTACCACTGAATCTCTATTTTTCGGCTTCTTTTTATTTTCCTGGGTTCCCTGCTTGGAGTCAATTTGCCCATGTGGTGAGGAGCTAAGACATGCATAGAACCCTTTGAGATATTTCCAAAGAAGCAATATGGCGATATTGATATCGACTAAAGTCGCTTTGGGATTTTTCCAAAAAAGTAATATGCCAGTATTTTTCTTCTTGTCTTCTCGTAAATTTATATCTCCCTTACAACAAATAGAGGTTGAAGATGAAAAACGATTCTAATATAGTCAACCTTATTTTTATGCAGGAAATTGTTAGAGGCAGAATTATTAAATGCAAAGAGCAATAAGATTCAGCCATGGTTAGAAAACAATTGGGGGTGCTTAATGCACTTGACGTGGCCGAGAATTGATGGTGCCATTTCACAACAATTGTGATTGCTAGAATGGGATTCTTCATTAATGCATAAACCTGTAATCGTCCAATGTTGATTTTCAACTAGAGAGATACAGGGAAGTCGCTGCCAAGCTCTTTTCAATTCAGATGGACCCATTGATGGACGACAACCAGGGATTGGATGTGTCACACTCAAAGGAGACGTAGGCAATGGTTTTTCTTTTAGGTAGGGGCGCTCGTCTTTGCTGTGCAATTTAAATTTGAAGAACTCTCGTTCCCATAGACGGCGCCAATTGATAATGCGTGAATTTTCATCGTTAGTTGCACAGCCAATTCGAGTCGTCGACACTTGCAAAGAAGAAAACCATAATCAAAGACCCTGCCGGGGTGGGCCCTGGAGGGGAGGCTCCGATGCTTAAGTTAGCAAAGAATCTTGCTATTTCCCAAATTGAGAGAGATTTCTCATAAGTTTTTGTGCGTACCTAGTTCAGATGACTTGGTTAGCCTTATATAGGTTAAGAGTCATATATTACCCAATGAATATCAGGTATAAATGGCGTAACAGTCGTATTTATGAGAGTTTATAGGTGTGTAACGGTCGCATTAGTGAGGAAATTAAAGGAGTTTTATAGGTGTGTAAAGATCGTCCATTTAAGACATGTTTTGGTACGTCGTATCCGGACGACTCATTTTTCTATACTCATCATATTGATTGCCATGTTTGTTTGCCTTCATCTTCAAACAGAACTCTTAAATTAATCTAACCCAAAATTGTTGGGTTTTTTTTTTTCAAATTATTATTTGAGTTGATAACCAACTGAGGTTATCTTCAGATTGTGCGAAGTACCATTGAAATGATAAGGTATTGCTGTAATCTGGTTGGGTAGAGCGTAATGCTCTATATTTTGAAATTTTCTTTGCTTGAACAACAAGATCACCGTGTGTTGCTATGTGTTAAAAATCAAAAGCATAAACAGAAGAAGAATAATATTAGTTAAAATAAATCAAATAAACAACTATGTTATTCCTATTGAAATCTATATTTACAGGTCCAAAAAATTGAATACCAGAACTAATTTTTGCTCCAAATAAAAGTTCCATAAGTTTGTTTTCAATGTTTATGGTTTGCTAACTGCCCTGTTATTTAATTTTGTTATTTTTGTATTGTTCTCTTCTTTCATCATTTTCCTTTTTGCAGGGAATTAGAAAACCTGTCTCTCATATGTATTTTGTTGCACACAGGCACTTTGATCTCTTTATGCCATTTCAAAGAAATGTTCCAGAAGGCAAAACTTTTCAGCACAGTGGACATTGATCTCTCTAAGCCACCATCAACAATACAATTTTCTTCGATGGTTAGGAAATTCTTTAGTGATTGTTGATATAAGGAATTGTTGTAATTGAGTTTAATGGGGAAAAGTGTTGTAAGTTTATCTTTAACAAGATATTATGTTGTACATGGGGTGTGCCCCCTTTTTTGTAATTAATAAGAAATATGAGAATTGTATGGATCTACTGATACAGAGGTTGGCAAAGTCCAAGTGTTGCTCATTAATTTTTTAATCGTTTGTCTGCTTTTCGGATGCCCTCTTTAGCACATAAAAATCTTCTTGACGTTATTTCTCCATCAATCTTACTTTTATTTAAGTAATGCTTCCGAACACTAAAACCCATCTTTTTTCCATAATTCACCCAATATTTCCATGCTGCCTCTCATGTCTCAAATTCCATGCCAACTTGAGGTACCCAATCTCCCATGCTTTGAGAGGATTCTTCTGCCATCCTATTAAAATAACATCAAATTTAATATGTGAGGTTAATTTTCAAGTAGAACAATCAGTAATTGAGTCACGAAACAACAACTATAAAAATCATTCAAAGTACACACAGAATCATATCAAGTTTCATATTTTTTTTCAATAAATAATGGAATCAGATAAAAACTATGACTAGAACATTAATAATAGGTGTACAAAAAGAAGACTGTAAAATAGGGGGGAAATGTTAAGTAGAAACATACGATACATAAATAATGGAATCAAATCAAATTTCAAATTTCCTCTACTATATACTAACGAATAAGAAAAAAAAAGGGCAATGCTATGACTTTTTTTAATCATTGTTAAGAGAAAAAGAAAAAAAAAAAAAAAAAAAAAAAAAAAGACTTCCAGTTTAGTTGAAGAAGCCAAAAAGCTCAAATGAAAATAAATAAATACTGGTAGAGAACTTAAAAAGGCAGTGAAAAAATAAAATAAAAAATAAAAAAACATAGAAAAAAGAAGCTATAACTTAGATAAAAAAAAGTGTTTGAAGTAAAAATAGAAAAAGAAGCAGACTTCAACAAAAAGCCACTGATCAGAACTATGAACTTTCGGCAATGTGTTTAAGTAAAAAAAAAAACTATGAACTTTTTTAGTTATAAAGAAAAAAGGCACCGATCATTGTTAATAGAAAAAAGGAAAAAAAAAAAAGACTTCCAGTTTAGTTTGAAGCCAAAAAAGCTCAAATGAAAAAAATAAATAAATAAATACTGGTAGAGAACTTAAAAAGGCAGTGAAAAAAATAAAAAAAAAACTATAACTTTTTTAGTTATAAAGAAAAAAGCCACCGATCAGGAACAAAAAATAAAAAAAAAAACAAGAGAAAAGAATCAAATATATATGAGTAAACTTCATATCTCCACAGCCAAAAAAAAATTATATTAAACAAAGAGAGTAGAGAGAGAAGGAAAATATGTAAACATACCTTACCTCAATTCAGATTAATTGGAGAAGATGATGAAAAAAGTACAAAAGTTATGAAATTGTTTTTGGATGATTCTAGATTGAGTTTTTGGTGGGAGTGTCATTTCAGTTCTTCTGCTTCTGCCTTTCTTTGTAAATGACAATGATTACTTTTTTTTTCTAAACGTTAACGTTATTTGTCTTGTTTTCAGCCTATTTTTTAGGGTTTAGTTAGTGAAATGATGAGTTGGACATTAATCTAAAACATTTATTTTAAATGAAATACTAGAATTAAGAGAAATCTGTGTGGTAGAGTTCCTTAAAAACGATCTTGATCCTCCCCTGTGATACCTCATTCTTTAACAGGAATGATAAACCCCACCATGAATCTAATCACTAAACCCACTATCTGTACTCTCTCGGAGTGAATTTAATTGTCAACCAAAATTGAAAGGATTTTCCATGGAGAAAGTCAAGAGTCCATGCATGTAGCAAATGATTCTTAACCCGTTCCAATTCCCCAAGCTTGTCGACTCACGACTCACGAGTGCCAATGAACTGGGTAGCAAAAGTAGGCTTTTCCCAGAGTGAATTCCATATAAAAAGGTAACAGCCAAGCCAAAGAAGGCAATTGACATAGTGGATCCATTCACGAACCAAACATGGCAGCCAATAAGGTAAGCCTGAAGCTCTTTATAGACAAAGATAGTCAACGTGTGATCTTCGCTGGGCAAGGAATTCGTCGACTTCCTCTTTAATTTTCTCTCCTTGTCGATTGGAACTGTCATCCCGCTACTCAAAACGCAAGGAATACTGGCCAGCTTGGGAAACATGTACGAAAGCATTGAAAATATCAGTCCTACGTACCTTCAACCAAAAGTGAAGAAAGACTCTCTATTGAAGCCCAAAGTATACGTCTCTGGTGGTACTGGAGGCCCTCTCCAATTGCCAAACGTTCAATCATCAACATCCAGGACATTCTACAGCTGTTTTTATGGTCACTCATACGTATCTGATGAACTTGGAGCAATGTGCTGTAAATCTATGGCCAACACGCTAAAATATTTAGACCCATTAATACCAAAACAGGCGTCCTCCTCAAATGAGGGAGGGTACGTGAAATGGGCGGTTACATACATGGTGATGGATGATCTGGAGGTGAAGCCATTGTCCATAATTATTTCTATTAGCACTATGCTTAACGAGTTTAATGTTATGGAAATTGGGGCTCTTGAGGAGAAAGTAGTCGAAGTAGGCATGCACGAATGAGGTGTGTCAGTCATTCTTTGTTTATGTGCATGACATTTTTTTTTTTTGACGTATTGTGAATTGTGAAAGTGGTTCATCTATTAATTTACTACACATACATAATAATCATAGGGTAAAACTTAAGTGCAATTCCTTAAGTCAAGTATATTGGGTTCCTCAATTGAAGTCAAACATATGGTTTGATTAACCAATAAAACACAAACAATATTATCTTTTCCAAGAATATTTAAATTTAATGTATTTGAATTCAACTAGAAACCTAATGTACTTGACCTAAAGAACTGTATCTAAGTTTTACCCATAACCATATTGCTCCCTTTATCTTTGCTATTGCTAGGGTATGA
This sequence comes from Fagus sylvatica, assembly GCA_907173295.1. Classification (NCBI taxonomy): domain Eukaryota; kingdom Viridiplantae; phylum Streptophyta; class Magnoliopsida; order Fagales; family Fagaceae; genus Fagus; species Fagus sylvatica. The sequence goes on from OU015769.1 coordinate 33,765,632, forward strand.
AATTGTTGAAGGCATCTCTGCTGTTAAAGAGTATTCTCACCGATGTCTTCATCCCGATGTTGAAAAAGGAACTGAAACAAGAGGGAAAAACCACCTAAAACTATTTTAATTTTTGTTAACTATCACTTGATACTATTACCTTGTGCCGCCGACTATTCTGATGTCTTAATGCTTGAGAAGATTGAGGGCCTGAGGTATAATTAATTTCTTGGTTGATGATCTAAGAGACTAGACCAATTCCAGCTGACCATATTTTTACCAACGTGATATAGTGTTGCATAAAGCCATAATCTACGTTCTTTCTTTATTTAATTATTATCTTTATTAGGAACCCTATATTTCTTAAAACTATTTTCATCACTGACCTGGTTTGTTTTGATTCAAGCAGTACCAAGTTCTTTGTAAAGGTAATGTGTTTGGCCTAAAAAATTAGTAGGAATTCAGTAAAAGTTACAATTTACACCATTGTGGTTCGACCCAATCACAATTTATCCATTAACTTTTAATTCCTATGTTTGACTACCATTGTGGTTCGACCCAATCACAATTTATCCATTAACTTTTAATTCCTATGTTCGACCCAATCACTTGTACAGTTTGATTACTCTCAATAAAATTCAGCTATCGTTTCAATCAAAAAAAAAAATGTAACAATTGTAAGTTTATGGACTAAATTATGATAAAGCCAAACAAATAGGAGATAAATTGTAAATTTTCAAAAAATAAATAAGAAGCTTCATCAGGTGAGTTTGAGAGAGAGAGATCCAATTCTCATGTGACAAAAAAGAATCAAATTAAAATTAATTAAAATAACTTACACAACATCAGAACACCCACCTTAACACACATTAGAAAGTCCCCAAATCCCTAAATCTACCATTATCCCTAAATTCTTCCCTAAGTCCTCACAATCTTCTTCCACAAATCAATCACTCCCAACGAAATTCCTATATCATCGTCGGTGCTATCATCAATTACTTTATTGATGGCATCAACACATTATATTTCTATTCCATTTTGAAGTAATAAGGGTTTGAAGAGTTTGCGATGTTGGAGGGAGGCTGTGATGGTCGTATCCTGGAAAAAAGGATAATCCTTCTAGGTGGTTCTTTGGGTGTTCTTTGGGGTTTTGTGTGTGTGTGATACACACTCTCTTCTTCTTCTTTCCAACATTAGATTTATCTTATCAGATAACTAGATAAGCATTTTCATATAATTCTATACTAATTATGCCCAAATGTAAAAAAAGTGTTAAACAGATATTGCTGCCCAGCACAAAAAATAATGGTTGGTAGAGGGCTTGAATAAAACCAAATAGAACAAGTAATGGCCAGCAATGTTTGTTGTTTGGTTTTTCTTAATGGTTTGCTTTTTCTTAATGGTTTGCTTTTTTGTTTTAATCTTGGTCTACAATGTGAATGCTTGTAGGGTGGGAATAGTTGCCAATTGTTTCGGTGGTATGATCCTCAAAATATTCCTCTTTGCAAGGAAGATAATCTGAACATTGTTAAAGAATTACAAACTGGTGGAGAAAGTTGATGCACATAAAAGTCGAGAAAAGCCATCTGTATTACCGTTAATCTGCTCAAGGGTCATTTGTGGAGTTCTTATAGTTGAGCTTTTGAGGGCGAATAGAAATGGTTCAATGAAGAGGTGGTATCTATCTTAATATCTTTGTGAATGGATGTTAAACGGGTATTGTAGTATGTAGTTTTTTGTAAGGTGTTGGTTAAACTTGGTTGTGTATCTAGAATACCAAACTTTGTGTTTGCATTTATGTGAACTAAGATATGGTTATGAACATAAGTTCAAAGTGTAAGTGTATTTGCGCTTATATATATACTCCACAATAGTATAATAAACACATAAGTTGAAAAAACCTAATTAAGAAGTAAGATGTCATTGAATTGAACACAACTTGATAAGCCTTCATTTACGAAAGGAAAGATATATCAAATCCGCTAAACAATCAGATTGAGCACAAAGTTGTCATTTACAATTAACTTGATTGTCAATTCCGGGTTCCAAATCGATCCCTAGGCAAAGTTTCGAGTTTGGAGGAGCGAGTAGAGTCATCACCAATAATGGGTGGGGAGCTACATTGTGATCAAGGTGGGCACGTGCCCACCCGCAAGTTTAAAAAGTGTCCATCCAAAACTTAGCCCAACACACTTCTAAAAAAATATACAAAAATAAAAGATAAACATATAGGTATTAGACTTGAAAGTTAAACCCTATAATTCATATAAATTGTATATATGTGACCTATTTGATTACTCTTCCATCACATAATCTTATATGTACCCACCATTTTTTACTTTAAGTTTTTCCATTTTTTTCTTTTTCCACGGCAAACATCATCCCTTTAGTTAATATTAACAACCCGTATAAAAGAGAAAACAAGAAGTTTCTTATATTATTATAATATTTTCATATAAAATAATTCTTAAATGAAACAATAATCCATCCACATGTAGTTATGTAACAAGTTAATCCTTCCCATTATTTTTTGTTTATTTTTTAAAATATTAAGTTTCCTAACATCCCCATTAATTACTTTATTAAAACCGAAAGTCTATTCCTTTTTCTTCTTCTTTTTTGTTGCTAATATTCATTCCCCTCTTATGCATGCTTAGCCTACCAACCCTCATTTCCTAATTTATTTTTTTAATAAAACCTTATGAATTATATATATGAATGAACAAACAAGCATATAGTTTTACAACTATGGTGTTCATCATGATTAAATTTATGGCTCTGCCCCTATTAAAAGGTGTACACCCTAAATCACCAATCATAAGATTTTATAGGTGTTATTATATATTGATCACCGAAGGTCTAATTGATTTCATTATCGGCCTAAAGTTAAGGGCATTTGAAGTCTTTAATCTTAAATCAGACACTAAGTGCGTGTTTGGTACACGCAACTCAAACGCTGATTTTGGATTCAAATCCAAAAAATCGCGGATCCCACAGTAAAAAAACTTTTTTGGTACACAGGATTTAAATGAGGATTGAAATCCCAACTTGAATTTTATGTGGGTCCCATGGCAAATTTGAGTTCACCCCTTCACCTGTTTTTGAATCCAAGCCGGATTCAAATCCAGACTTAATTTTTTTGTGGGTCCCAGTTTATTACCGTTGCTGGGCCCACCTTATTCTTTTCTCCCATTTTCTCTCTCTCCTCTCGGCCATTACAGACCCCCCTACGCCGTTCCTCTCCCAGATTCTCTCTCTTCATTACTCTCGGCCAAACCCACACAACCTCCACGACGGCAACGACAACTCCCAACCCCATATTCTTCCCACAAATCTCCTCAACAACTCATAAAAAATCACAAAGGTCAAGCAAAAATAAATCTGGCTCCAATCCGTTAGATTCGAGGCTCAAAATAAGATTTTTTGAAAAATACATAAAATTTCAGTGAAGTTCAAAGAGTGTACCGAATTTGGTGTGGTGGAGAGAGAGACCGGTACCTGGAATCAGAGAGGGCGACAACACGGAGAGAAAGGCGCACAGATTCAGACGGTCTCTGGAGGGGAAAAGAGAGAGAGGAAAAAAAAAAAAGGAAGAAGAAAAGATAGAAATGGGGGAGGGCGGTCTCAGGAGGGGAAAAGAGAGAGAGGAAAAAAAAAAAAAAAAAAAAAGGAAGAAGAAAAGATAGAAATGGGGGAGGGGGGGATGTAAGTCTGATGGGGAAAAGTAAAAAAGAAAGGGGGGGTGTTACGTGGGTGATGGGGAAAAAAAGGGAAAGAAAAAAGAAAAAAAAATAAAATAAAGAGGGGTGTACGTGGGTGGTGGGGGAAAAAAGAAAAGAAAAGAAAAAATAAAAATGTAATAATAAAAGTTAAATCTAAAAACCAAAATGATATACCAAACACAATTTTTTTTTTTAAATTGTGATTTCAGTTGTGAAACCAAAACTATGTATCAAACAGAATTTTTTTTACAATCTTGAATTCAAATCAGGATTAAAGTTCCAACTTCAATAAAGTAAAAAGTCACGAAACTAAAACAGAAAACGAAAACACAAACCCTAAAGTACTATAGGATGCATGCTAGGAATCATGCCAAAGAAAAATTTTCCACCAAGAGCTTCATTTGCATCATACGTGTCTTGTGAAAAAACAAGAGATATCTTTAGTTTGACCAATAAAATAAAACTTCAGTTGATCCTCAGAGTGGGTATACTTCAAGTCGTTTATCATAAGGGACGCATGAGAAGTTTTTAGTTGCTGCAGCTTAGGCCGCACGACAATCTGCCTTTTTGGTTATCAAGCATATTGATAACTTTCACCTCGAAGCTTGTGGATTTTGCTATATCCAATGCAAAAAGTCCTGGAATTAAACTTTAACCTCAAAATCTTATACTTTTCTACTAAATTTTCCAAAAAAGTTGGTTAATTTAATTCCATTTCGCTCATTCCCATTACCCATGGCCTTGATTGGCCCAACATTTGCATGCAAGCAGCAATCCATTATTTCGACCATTCCACTTCCCCATGTGTTGGAGCCTCAGCCTCTCTCCAGTTATATATAGATCAACAAAGCCAGTTCAAATTAATCAGCGTAAACAGAAATGGCATCCTCCTACAAAGTGAGTTTGAAGCTTTTCATAGACAAAAAGAATAATCGAGTGCTCTTCGCTGAAGCAGGCAAGCAATTCATTGACTTTCTCTTTAACATTCTCGCCCTGCCTGTCGGAACTTTCATTCCGCTTCTTAATCAAGCAATGGTGGGCAGCATGGGAATCATTTACGAGAGCATAGAAAATCTATGTCCTACTTATCTTCAACCAAACGTGTACAAAGACTCTCTCTTGAAGCCTACAGTATATATCACCTCTGGTTATTTTGGACTCTCTGTCCATTTGCCAAACGTAAAACCGAAGAATTTCTATAGTTGTCGTAATGCTAGAGGTAGTGGTTATAGTTGTCAACATTACGTGGCTGATGACAAACGCACAATCTGTCCTTCCTGCTTGAAGACTATGGAGAGCTGTCTTGGTTTTGTTGAACCATCAATCCAAAAAGGAGAGTCCTTCTCTAGTGAGGGAGGATACGTGAAAGGACTAGTTACATACATGGTGATGGATGATCTAGCAGTGAAACCATTGTCCACAATTTCTATTACCACTCAGCTTAACAAGTTTAATGTCAAGGATATAGGAGCTCTTGAGGAGAAAGTGGTCGATTTGGGCATGGATGAGGTGTCAGTCATTCTTTGCTTTTTGTGCATGCCTGACTTTAACTTTATTTATTGCTTCTTTTACTTTATGTTCTTTCGTTTTGATGAAAGTTAAGGAGTACAATGATCATTGAGGATACTATAGAGTCTCAATTCCTAAACTATGATATTTATGATCTTTTTGGGTAGATTATACCAAGTAGCAGGTAGACTAGTAAGTGGGCAATTTGGCTTTTAAATTCAAGATAATTATACTAATAATAGTAATAATAATGATTTTATTAAAATATTGGATGCATCGCAAATGCGTTTACTCATTTTTTTTTTAAATCAACAGGATTTGTAATATAATTAATAAAAGTTTGAATTTTTTTAAACAGTATTTTTTAAAGTAATTCTAAAATTTATTTACCATATTGTAAATATGATAGTAAAAAAATTATTGTTACATCAGTTTGTAAGTTTTTTATAATAAAATTAATAATAATTTTATGTTAATTCTTCTTTCATCTTTCTTTGTTTAGTAAAAAAAAATAATAGTAAAAAATAAAAAATAAAAAAAGATGGAAGCATTTAAAGAAATAATTGTTTTTTAAAAACAAAATAAAAAAAATAATAATAATAAGAAGATTAATTCTTGTTTCATATTGAAAAATAAGATACTATATTCCAGTGTCCCTCTTAATTTCTAAAGGTCACTTGCTAATTATTTTAGGAAAAATAAATAAAGATAAAATCCCATACCGACTTATTGTTATTGTGAAAGTAGCATTTCTATTTACTGTTTATAATAAGTTAATAACCATTTCCTCCTTATTGCTAGGGTGTGAAATTGCTGAAGGCTTCTTTGCTATCTAAGAGTGTTCTCACTGATGTCTTCATCCCAATGTTAGAAAAGGGTGTGAAACAAGAGGTAGAAACGACCAAATGAGGGCAATAATGCTGTGGGTTGGCGAAGTTTATTATTATATTTTTTATCAAGTATGCTTTTGGATTTGGGTTAGTAGTATTGTGTTTTCGGATTTGTTAACTATCACTTTTTGTTACCTTGTGCCGCTGACTTCTGATGTATACCAGATGCTTTGAGATGATTCAAGGCCTGAGTTATAACTTCGTTGATCTAAGACCAACCAGCTGATAATTACGTTACCAACCCAGATTCACTTGATTATGCAGAGTGGAGGTGGTATCCATCTTAATGTCTTTGTGAATGGATGTTAAATGGGTATTGTAGTATGTAGTTTTTGGTTAGGTATGGTTTAATCTTGGTTGTTTATTTAGTTGTGTATTTGAGAGATGAACTAATATGAACCAAAATACCAAACTTTGTGTTTCATTTATGTGAACTAAGATACGGTTGTGAACATAAGTTCAAAAAGTGTAGGTGTATTTGCGCTTATATGCTTCTCAACAGTACGTAGTATAGTGAACACAAAAGTTGCAAAAAAAAAACCTAATTAAAGTAAGATTTCATTATCGGCCTAAAGTCAAGAGTGTGTGAAGTCTCCAATCTTAAATTAGACAATAATGTATCTTTGAACTAATAGAATATATTTGGACGTTTATTTATGCGTGTTAAATGCATTAAGCATCCCACGGATATTTTAAATTTTTAATAGGTTAATTTCACTTTACCCTTTTAAACTATGGGGTCAAGTTCAATCCCCACATTTCTTTTACTAACGGTTATCAAGTTTTATGGTGCATTTTACAATCCCCTTTCCTCCTTACAATAAATCTAGTGATACAAAAAATAAAAAATAAAAGAAATCACAATTTTTATTTATACAAATATTGATGTGATCTACTAATTGACCTTGTTATTGTAACATACACAAAATCTAAAAGTAGAATAAATATAATTAAGTTTAGATTTTCAAATACAAAATAATAGTATCTCCTAATTCCAGGCACCTCAGAGGATATATAAACTCATATTTCAAAAGTGTTGTTATCAGATTCTCGTTGGACAACGATGGATTTTTTTCGTCGTGAAAGTTTCTTTGACTACTAAAACACCATATATAAATCAATCTTTTTAGACCAATCCAAGAACCAACAAGGTCTTGTCGGCAACCCTTGACCTCAAGGTCCTCAACCCAGCTTCCCTCGCCCTCCCTTGTCTTGCTGTTGTCAGGTTCTAGGGGAAACTCACCGAAAAATCTAATATGATTCATATTTTAACTAGATTTTTGGATCCTTCACATATTTCTTTCTATCAAATACTATCTAGTAAGTAATCAAACCTATTGTTTTCTAGATTTGAGGACAATTTTTTTTTTAAATAAAATTGATTTGGTTAGAATTATTGAAATCCGGAAGTTAGGGTTAAGTTTGGGGCATGGTTTAAGGATTTCTATGCTACACTTGTATTTTATTTCAATTAAGATAATAATGAAATTGATGACCCAAATTGAAGATTTAAACCACCAATTGAACAAAACAGCGATTGGGTATGAAATTATTAGAGATTTTACATATTAGGATTAGGGTTTTATATATGCCTCAATTAAAGGTGTAAACACTAATTGACACAAAAATCTGCCCAATATTATGGATGCGATATATTTTTTAATTTTTTACATCCGTGTAAAGCTGCAGTCCAGTGCACGTAGAGGCTAGAGCGCTGGACCCATCACCTAAGCCGAATTCTTTAGACCCCTTTCACGTAATCTCTTGTGTTAGGAGTATTGAATAATTACTTACCACAAGATAGATGCCATTGAGTTGGCATACAAACCTATGAATTGCACGAATTATGTTAAATGCTACAAACATGGACACCGGTCCATTCAGCCATTTAAAGATCATATGGGGAGAAAATTAATTCTTTTAGGATGCAGATTAATTGGTGACTTAAGGCATTGTCGCACATGGCCACAATTCCTTATTTGCCTTGATCCATCCGCTTCTTGGCAAACCCCAATAAAGATATGGATTCAATGCATTCTGAAATGATTATGCACTAGCTTCAATTGACGTCTTCTCAATTCTCAATTGCTTGAAGTTATTACTACTCATAACTCTCTCATTAATTTGTGGCCCACATTGGAAGGATTTTTCATTGAGAAAGTCAAGAGTCCCATCTCCCATGAATGCAGCAACCAATAAATAAACCGTTTGTTTGGATCATACTAAATGATCAACGTCAGTGAAGTCGTTTTCTGATGAGGAGGTGGACGTGATGGCATTACAATCAGAGACCAGTTCCCACAAGCTCAATCAGAGGTGGGAAGTGCTAAAACTCATGGAAGGCTTTGCTCTTGGTACAATGGGGATTTCAGCCTCACTAACATTTGGACCACACCTCGCACTGCTCTAGGCATGCAGTCCCCCCAATTACCAAACAAAAAAAATAATTCTTACTCAGAAATTGAGTTCCAAAAAATGAATGAACTACTACAGGGATCTACAGAATTACTATCCCAAATTCCAATTCTCCATAACATTATGTGGGTTAATAAGATCGGTTTTTATTGTGGTCAAACCGTCAAAGGTAAAACTGTTCAAAGTTCAGGTGAGAATAAAAACTACAATTTTGTCTGTGTTTGCCCAAAAAAATAAAAAAGCAAAAGTGTACTGAAGCCTGTGTTTGTATCTCATGTAGTGAATGGGAAAAATGTAGATAGATAATTAAGCTATTGTAAATAACCAAGAAAGCTTTAACCGAAAGAAGCAAGAATTTCCTCCGGGCTCCAGCCCCAAATCCAAAAAGACTTAACGAGCATAACATGAAGGGTGAACTTTATAGTTTATACTCCTCTCTCTCTCTCTCTCTCTCTTTTTGGCAAGGAAAGTCTCACCACAAATTACATGAATAAAAATAAAAACCTGCTTAATTTTAAGGACATATAGAAACCAGTTAACCAGCTCAAATGTACCAGGACTCCAGGATGCAAAAACATATATTAACCATAAGTAAAAAAATAAAAATAAATAGATTTTTCTTTTTCTTTTCCTTTCCCCGATAGAATCGACTAAGGAGAGGTGAGAGAGGTCACAGATGGCGATGGGTAAGCGCTACTGCTTTTTCTTAAAAAAAAAATATATATATATATATATATATATATATATATATATAGATTTCAGAATTTGGAAAAGTGCTATTTGGCCAAGAAAGATAGCTAAAGCATGAACGTACAATCTGCTTTCTTCGCCTCTAGACCATGAAAGGTTACAATTTTTTTTTTTAATAAGAAAGGTATCAACTTGGCAAAGAAAAAAAAAAGACTACAACAAATGATGAAATGCTTCCTTGTTTTATTGGCTTACTCGAATTAAAAAATAAACTCCAAAGGATAAAGTGAAAAAGAAGAAAAAAAAGTGTATGTCCAAGGAATCCTAAGAAAAGTAATAAATACTCGAATTAAAAAATAAACTCCAAAGGATAAAGTGAAAAAAAGAAGAAAAAAAAGTGTATGTCCAAGGAATCCTAAGAAAAGTAATAAAGAGTCCTGATTTACTTCTTCCAATCAGAATTTTCCTAGTCCTCAAGGCTCAATCTGTGGCCGACAATGAACTGTGGTTCATTTTCAGGATTTCGTAGGTTCTAAGTATGGTCCGCCAAGCAACATCTACATAAACTGTCCAGAGGATCACGTTAATGGCATATCGTATGTCCCAAAAACTCCATTTTTAAAAAAACAAAAAGAGCTAGACAGAGAGTCCATGGAAGAAACCAATGTGAGTTTGAAACTTCTGATAGACACAGAAAGCCAAAGAGTGCTTTTTGCTGAAGCGGGCAAGGAATTCATCGACTTCCTCTTTCACATTCTGGCGCTGCCGGTCGGAACTTTCATTCCGCTTCTCAAAAATCATCAAGGAACGGTGGGCAGCTTTGGAAACATTTACGAGAGCATTGAAAATTTAAGTATTACTTACCTTCAACCAAACGTGGACAAAGAGACTCTTCTAAAGCCCAAAGTACACATCTCTGGTGGTACTAGTGCTGGAACTGGATTGTCTCTCCTAATGCCAAACCTTGAAACATCATCGATATCCAGGAAATTCTATTTGTGTAATCGTTGTTACAATTATGCGACTGATGTCCACAACATGTCTTGTCCTTCGTGCCAAATTCTTATGAGTCGCAATTTAAATTTCGTAGACCCACCAAGAGCAACGACTACCGCCGGCTCCTCCAGTGACGGAGGGTATGTGAAAGGAGTGGTTACATACATGGTGATGGATGATCTGGTGGTCAAACCCATGTCCACCATTTCTAGTATCACTTTGATTAACAAGTTTAATATCAAGGAAATAGGGACTCTTGAGGAGAAAGTGGTTGATTTGGGCATGGATGAGGTATGTCTTGAGTCATTCTTTGCTTTCTGTGCATGAGTCACATGACTTCTATTTTAGTATTTATTTCATCTTTAACTTTATGTTCTCTTGTTAAGCTAAGGTAGTATTAATTAGTAGAGTTATATGAGTCCTAGTTCCTAAATCATGATATAATGGTCATTAACTCAACATGAAGTTGCCCTGAAAAAAAAAATTCAACATGATGTAATGGCTCCTTTTAGGTAGACTAGCAATTGTCGTGGGGATGCCGGATGTCGGATGCCAGAGCAAATAACACATAAGACTTAAGAGCATGAGCAACTAATTATATAATACTTTTAGAGTATATTAATATCGTATTTCTTTTTCTCACATGAATTATAGATCTCGTTAATTAAATTTATGGTGGGATCCATCGTTCATATGAGTGGGACGAGTACAACATATGAGCATGAACTTTTTTTCTCAACAAAAGAGAAACGATAGCATGACTATTGTTATGGAGTCAATATGTTCAAAGAGTAAATATTGTTGTATGCCATTGTGTGTACACATTAGCAAATGTGGACATACATTCACAAGTTAGGGACATCAACATTCACAAATTTCTACAATTTTGATACCAAAGGGGGAAGCAGCGCATATATAAAGCAATATATATTAGTATATGCAATATATATATATTTAATAAGGCGGTAAAACCAGCCAATTGTATATGAAGACAATTTAATATAATGGAGCAATATAACATATGACAATAATTATTAAGGCGGTAGAACCAGCCAATTATATATATAAAGATATATATATAACAATATGACAAGATATTTATTAAGGCGGTTGGACCAGCCAATTATATATATTAAAACAAGTTTAATATAAGGGATGTAAAAAGATAATGCAAGAGATTATTCAAGAAATTACTTTATTGAAAGTAATTACTTACGGATTACAAGTGTTTAATCAAGTGGATTAGAAGCTGGAAGTGTCCATGCTTGCTTACAAGTTTAGTATGGGTAGGGGAATTGGTAGACAACCTATTCTAATTCAAGTCTTTCAACACATGAATGCTTGAATATTTTAGAGAGAGAGTTGTTCTAAAAATTCTGCCTTACAATACAATAGAAAGCCATATATATAGGCATACTAATGCAATGGAAGGAGTCATCGGACAAGTCTTCACATGCATGAATTCCAAGTGGTCTTGGGACACCATCATTTCTTTTTGGAAAAGAAGTCTTGGAATCTTATGATGGCATGGGAGACAAAAGAACTTTTTACTATTTACTTTTCTTTTTGGAAAAGCAATAGTGAAGATGAAGGATGTAATTGCCGTAGATGCATTGGCAAATCTTTCGGCAATATTTGCTGCAGGGACTACAACTTTATTATTTGTCGGACATGCTTATTAACAGTGCAGATTCTTCTGACAGAATATTTTTACTGTAGTAGACTGACTGTAAATTTGCCAATAAGTCCTTATTCAAGGAGTTGTTCCTCAAGAAGGGCTTCATATTCTTCTAATTCAGCATTTGGGTCTTGGGCATCCTGGTAAAGAGTGTCTTCATACCAATTCTTCTTCATTGGAACTGAGAACTGGGAAAGGTGAACCATTTCAGTGGTTGATCCTTCTGAGGATGCTGAAGATTTTGCTGGAGATTTTCCTTTGCCACTGGCTGAGGCAGAGGCTGCTTGGCAGGCTTGGGCAGCAAACTTACAAATTTCTGCAAGCTCCTCAGGGGATTTTCCCTTAAGGAAATCTGGCATGGATGGCTGATCTTCAACCTGTTTTATTTCAGGGAATTCATTATAGACAAATTTAATAATTCTATCTCTGTCATAGTTGTCCCACCATTTGACTGTATGGTTCCTGATTAAAATATTGTCTTTAATCTGGTAACTCCATTTGACAATCCAAGGGACTTTATATTTGAAACAGAATAGCAGGATTGGAGGATATCGACTGTGATATTCTGAACACCTGTAAGACTTAGTAAAGTGGAGGAGAGCCTGCTTGAGCGTGTGAGTGCTCAATGGAGGAGAACCTTTTTTAGTAGGAGGAACTGAATTCCACAGAGTATCTGGGATGATTTCTGCTTGAGAGCCATGGAAGGACCACCATTTAAGGAACCAAAGTGGTGGCTGGCATTCAGGTTTAGTGAACTGGAACTCCGTATTGAATTGGATGAACCAGGAATGGGCCATATTGGGAAATTGGATGAGTAGTACTTTGTACCATGCATCAATGTAATCATAATATGTGTACCCAAAATCATGTTTATTAAGAGGTCGAGTAATCCAGGGATTTCCCCATTCTCGGAGATGAGTGAATTTAATGATCTCAATCTTGTGGAACAGAAGCTGATTCTTTAGTTTCTGGAGTTTTCCCTAAGATGGATTTTATTTCTACTGAGCCTTCTTGCTGGAGAATATTCTGGTAGAAATGGATGGTTTTATATGGAACTGAGGGGCAGTAATGCTGCTGGATTCCATCAGTAGGATGAGGAGGGAAATATGATTTTATTAAGTGGAGGGGGTTCTCTATTCTTCGATGTTCAAACTCAATTTGGAAAAGTTTTTCAGCGAAGAGGAGATGATGAGGAGAAACAGCTTTTTTGTTGTTTCTATGTTTAATTGGGGCTGCTGGAGTAGCAGGGACTATCTTTTTATTATACGGGTCATAAGACTCGACAAGGGCTTTTAGCGAAGGAAGAACTGCTTTGGACAGGTTTTCCTAAGGATACCATTCTGGAGGATGATGGGTTATTTTGGGAAGAGGCTTGTTGGGGATTGTACCTAACAAGTTGGCTAGGGGTTACTAGCTCTGGCTTTATTTCTGGGAGCTTATTGGGTGGAATTTTGCTGGAGGTGGAGGTAGCTTTTTTGGCGTTTTTACCCGCCATCTTTATTCTGCAAAAATTCACGGGTAAGGAAGTCAGGGATGGAGTTTTGGCTTCCTTTAATATATTCAATGTCAAAATCAAAAATACTTAATATAGATTGCCATCGGGCAAAAATGTGTTTTGATGCAATGTTTTCAACATCTTTTTCTAAAACATATTTTGCAGATTTGCAATCAATGCGAATGAGAAATTTTTGATTTATTAAATCAGTATGAAATTTATTGATGCATAGTACTATAGATAAAATTTCTTTTTTAATAGTACTATAATTATTTTGCGCTTTAGTCCAGACACCAGAATGGAAACGAACAATTTGTTCAGGAGAATCTGGACTGACTCTTTGCTTCAGAATACCACCGTATCCAATATCGGAGGCATCAGTTTCAACAATTTTGAAAGAATTTATTGTTGGAATGCCAAGACAAGGCAGAGTCTTAACATATTTTTTAATATCTTGGACTATGGAAGTGTGAACATCTGTCCAAGGGGGAGGATTTGTTTGGAGTCTATCAAATAAAGGTTTACATTGCTTCCTAAGATTTTGATAGAAGTCAGCAACATAGTTTAATGAACCCAAAAATCTTTGGAGTTGAGATTTGTCAAGAATTTTATCAGGAAATTTATCAGCAAACTTGATGACTCGATCTATGGGACTGATTTTACCCTGATAGATGTTGTAACCAAGGAATCTTATTTTTGTCTGAAAAAGTTTAATTTTTGGGGAGGAGACTACTAAACCACTGTGTTTAATAGTTGTCTAGAAACGTATATAAATGTTTCCAATGTTCATCAATGGATTTACTGAAGATAAGAACATCATCTATGTAGACAATGCAGAATTTACTAAAAGGATTGAAAATGTCATTCATGATATTTTGGAACTCACTCGGGGCATTTTTTAATCCAAAAGGCATTACATTCCACTCATAATGACCAAAAGGGGTGGTGAATGCAGTTTTATATTTATCATCTTCATGGATCTGGATTTGCCAAAATCCACTTTTAAGATCAAATTTACTAAAAATGACTGAATCACTCAATCGATTTATTAAATCTTGTTTATTAGGAATTGGATATCTTATCCATTCCAAGACTTTATTTAATGGCTTATAATTTATTACAAGTCTAGGGACACCTCTTTCTAGTTCAGCATTTTTCTGAACATAGAAGGCAGGACAAGACCAAGGAGATTTACTATGCCTTATTATCTTTTTCTCAAGTAGATCATTAATTTCATTTTTACAAAATTCCATGATTTCTTGATTCATTTGGATAGGTCTGGCTTTAGTAGGGATATTTCTTTCATTAAAATCTTTAATGTAAGGAAGTTTAACAACATGAGTTTTTCTATTCCAGAAAGCATTTGGGAGACTGGAACAAACTTCTTGATTTAATTGGCTTTGGAATTTTTCAATTTTTTGTTGAAGAATTTCACATTTTAATTGTCGTTCAATTCTTTGAAAATGAATTTCATCTTGTAAGAATTTGACATGTTTTTCTTTACTTTTAATCAGACAAATTGATTGTGAGATTAAATTATCTTGCAACATTTTAATGTCATTTTCTTCAAATTGTTGAAGAAATTCAAATTTAACAGGCTGTCCAAAAGGAGCAGTTGTTATACCATCCACATCTGTTGTGAAAGGTAATAATAAATGGATAAAGGGTAATCCAAGGATTACTTTATCACTTATATTTTTAACAAGAACAAATGATGTTTTAAAACAGACTTTGTCTTTGCAGACATGAGCATTATTGATCTCATATTTGATTTGCATTTTGCTGCCATTGGCAGAGCTTAATTTTTCATTTGATTTTTCAAAATATTTAGTTGGGATTAGACCTTCCTGAATGCAGTTAAGGTCAGCTCCGGTATCCACCAGAACAATGACTTCTATTTCAAAGTCATCAATTATTAATTTAACATATGTGTGCCATCTGACTGGCGCAATTTTATTCAAGAGATTACAATATCTAATCTCATCATCAGATTTATTTAATCTTTTATAAGAGGATTCGGGTTGTTCTTCTTCAGAGGAAGATTCATGATTATTAATGGGTTTGAAGATTTTATCGAGTTCAAGGATAGATACTCGGTCTTCTAATTTATTATTTTTATTTTCCAATTTAAGATTTTTATCTTCAAGTTGTTTGTTGACATCTTTTAATTGGATGATTTCTTGTTTAATTTGTTTTATTTCAAGTTGTAAGTCTTCAAGGCTTACTTTCTTTGTTTTAAGCTTATTAAATCTTTCAAGGGTTTCGGAAAGGCTTATTGTGGGTTTAGGAAATTTATTATCTTTTACTTCATCTTTTTTATTAAGCATTTTCCTAAGTTTGTGAAGCATGCTTGATTTTAAATCTGGGTCATTAATTTTACTTATTGCTTCTAGGAGTAATTCTTCTTGTTCTTCTTGTTTAGACATGACATTTATTCTTTTATCTGCACAACAATTATCTGTGCATCCAAATTTTATATCTGGGGTTGAGGACGATGAAGATGAATATTCATCAGAGGAGGATTCAATCTCATCTGGTGATATTTCATTTTCACTATCAGTATTTCTTAATTCAAGAAGATTATATAATTCTTCTTTTTCTTGATCATTTATTTGGAGTTGGTTTATTTTTTGTTTAACTTTACAGTCATTAGCAAAATGACCATATTTACCACATTTAAAACATTTTGTTTTCTTTTTATCAAATTTTTTATTATCATATTTTTTATAATTTTTATTAGATTTTTTAGAAGAATTTCTTATTTTTGTTATAGTATTCATTGGGTTGAAAATTTTTTCTTTTCTTCCAAATCCTACCTTGTTTATTATATTTTTCTTTTTTATGTTTAGTATATTTTCTTTGGGAAGGAGCTATGGATGAGATTCCATATTGCTCACAGAAGTTTCCCATTTCATATTTAGCTTTTCTTTTATTATCATATTGCTGTTTGGCAATACGTTGTTCAATACACATTTTCAAACCTTCTTGTTTGATTGTGCTTATTATATCTCCATAAGTTAGGGTATCATAATCAATGATCCCATTGGAGTTGCTTAATACTGTCCTAATTTTATGGGCAAAAAGATTAGGTAAACCATCAATGAATTTTTCTTTCCAAAATGGTTTGTTACTATCATCTCTTAGCATAACTCTAGAGGTAAAGACATCTTCATACCATCTAAAGTCACTCATGGTTGGACATTTAAGATTACTTAATTGGTCGTGGATCCTAGAGGTAATGTTACTAGGTTGGCCAATAAAATGTCTTATTATTGTGAAAACAAGAGTATTAACTCCATCAGGAATTCCCATTCCTATTCTTTCATCGAAGAGAGGATTGCCTTCTTCGTCTCTTTTAACAGAATTTTTTATTAATTCTCTAGATTCTTCAGTGAGATGTTTTTCCCACCAAGATTTTAGTTTTCCAGAGAAACCTGTGGCTAATAAATCAACTATTTCAATGTGATTTAATTGATGATTAGTCATATAACTATTAGCTACCATAGTTAAATGGCTGAGTTTATTAAGAACTTCCTGCTCAGAAAGTCCATCAATGTTCCACTCATAAAGTTTATCCGCAGACACCGAGAATTGGTGCTGAAAACTTCTTTCTTCAAATTGCATATCTGGAGGTGTTGGCCTTGGATACCAATTTTTTGTGAAAGTTGTTGGGTTTGGTTTTTTATTATAGATTCTTTGGAGTTTCCCAAAGGCTTTTTCAAGTTTATTAATTTCTTCATCAGAAGTGGCTTCTGAGTTTGAAGAACATGTTTCAATAGTTACTATGTCTTTGTTTATTACATTTAATTTGGAAGTAGAGGGTTCATCCTTTACTTTGTTTAAATCTTTTAACATTTGATCTATCTTTTCCCTAGTTTTTGTTTGACTAGTTTTAAGACTTAGATTTGGCTTTAATTCTTGAGTTTTTATTAAAGGAATGTCTGTTTTGACTGGTTTTGACTCAATATTGATTGAATCAATTTTAGTTTCAATTTTATCAAGTTGATCACCAATAACATTTAAACATTTATTGGTATAGTTATTTTGTTCAATTATTTTTCTTTCTTCATCCTTTTCTGACTTAGTAGGAGGAATTTTAAAAGGGGAGGCTTTTACTAAATTCTTTTCCATCTTTTCCAACGTTTATTAGAATGTTTTCTTTTGGGGGATGGAGAGGATTCAACAGTTGTTGATGTTTTGTCATGTTAGGATCCATTGGGATTTAGTAACTACATTTAATTTTTTGAGTTTTGGATAGTAATTATCAACAAAATCAAAGAAGTGAATTTCTCTTCTTAAATCTTGCATTACTATTTTCCATTTATTATAAATTAATTGTTTTTCTTCTTTATTGTGGGTTTTGCGATGTTTTTCGCGACGACCCTTGTTTTTTCTCAGAATCAAATTCTGAATTTAACATTTCCCAATTTATTTCAAAAGGTTTTTTAATAACATTTAATTGGTTATCTTCACCATACATTTCTGAGGGTGTTGGTTCTAGTGATTCATTATCAGATCCAACAGCTTCATTTGTTATTATTATTATTATTATATTATCAACCGTATAATAGGCTGATTCAACTTGAGAAGATGTTGATTTAACACCTTTTTGTTTAATATCTAAGTTTTTATTCTTTTCTTTTTGTTTATTAAGATTTAATTCATTTAGATATTTTTCTAAATCTTTTCTTTTTGTTTATTCTTGGTGATTTAATTCTTTTAGATAGTTGTTTTTAGAAGAACCAGAAAATGAGTGTCTAGATCTTGGTCTCTTTTGATAGTTTTTATTACCAGGAGGTAATCTAGTGTCTTGAACTTATGGTCAAACTTAATCTTAAAGGAGGTATTCTAGGTTTGCGTATGGTATTGTACAACAGATCTTCTAAGTTATCTTGTTCGTGGCAATGTACAACAGATTCTAAGTTATCTTGTTGAATTGCAAGGGTGGTTTATTGGGGTTTGGGAATTGTGGGTGGCATCTCTTTTGGGAGATCCCATTCTTCCCATTTAGTTTCTTCCCATTTAATCATTTTGGGGACATTAATATTAATGTCTTCTCTACTAGCTTTGAAGCAGTAAAGTTTGTTCTGAGAGATCTTTTATTAAAGCTTGAGGATTTAAATTTGTTTTAAACAACTTATAGTATATTCTGTATACTAAAGCAAGAGGACGACTTCCTTCTATCATGTGATATCCAGAAGTATTTATTCTTAGGGTGAGTGCTTTTTCAGGGAGCACCATCATCAAGACTTATTGTTAAATCAGGGTTAGCATTAAACCATATTGGACCATGGACCGAGATTTGCTTCGACCATTCCTAGACGCGCTTGACCTTCATTTGTAAATCGAGCATCTAAAAGTCTTAACAAGACAGAGGCATTGATTCCTCGTCTAGTGAGGGGTTTAATTCCAACTTGAATTAGTCCTATGTGGATGAATTTAAAACCATTATTTTTAAATGTTTTCATTTCCGATTTTCGGAACAAAAGACATTCTTCTTTATTTTTATTAAGAGCATAAGCTCGTTCAACAGTTTTTACTTTGTGCTCAAATTTGAACACACTATCAGCCCATGAGGTTCTATAAACCTCTTTTTTATTAATTTTTGGAAGACTCCAATTTTGGAGATCCGATTCAGAATGAGGAAGAGTTTCGTCTTCTTCATGGACAATGTCACTTAAGGTTGCCAAGCTACTAGATCCTGATCTAGAGCTAATGGTTGAATTAGATCTGCGAAGTTTATTAAACATTTTCAAGTTTACCAATTTATTATGTTTATCTTTTTAATCTTTTTAATGTTTTCTCTCTTACTAAAATGCTAGGTTCTCTCACTTCCTATACCCTGTCCGCTCATGCCCACCGCTCATGCCTCTACACTCGGGACTTATTGTTTGGAAAAGGACTCACTGTTTGGGTGAGGGTACACAGATTTGAGATAGATAGTTTAATAGCAAGGGATAGACAATATCAAGATTATGAAGAAAACACAAAGGACTAAACCAAGAAGAAGCAACACAGACCAAAAAAATGAAAAATATATAAATTATAAATATTAAAGCCATATTTAATGAAATTGATTGTATGGTGCTTTTTTACACCCCCTTTCATCTTACAATAAATCTAGTTATACAAATTTTTGCAATTTTTTTTTTTCATAAATATTGACATGGTTTAATGTGATTGGTGCATAATTAAGTGGTGTCAATAGTGAGCCATTGTTAAATGTCATTATTCCAATAAAAAATTTATCATTGACAATTAATATATATATATATATATATATATATATATATATATATATATATATATTATATTATATATATATATATATATATGAAAAAGGTTAGACTCTAACATTGCTTCATGTAATCTACTAATCTCCCTTGTTAATGTAACATACAAAATCTAAAAATAAATAAATAATTAAGTTTAGATTTTCAAATAAAATAATTATATTTCCTAATATAATCCCATCTAACCCTAGACACCCTAAGTCTAGACGATATATAAACTCATATTTGTACTTTCTAATAGAAAACATTATAGCCTTCATAAAAAAAATAATAATAAAAAAAATAAAAAACAGAAAACCTTATAGCCCCTTCTCCTTATGATCAAAAGGGTTGTCGCCAAATGCTTGCTGGAAAATGAGGCATTTTCACCCAAAAAAAAGTTTATTTGACCACTAAAACACCATAAATCAAGGCCTTTTTAGACCAAACCAAGAACCTATAAGGATTGGTCAGCCTCCGTTGACCTCAACCCAACCTTCCCCCCACCTGGTTGTCTTGTGTCGTCGGATTCCATCGAACCTCATCGAAAAATCTAAAAAGATTCATATTTTGACCAGTTTTGGATCTTTCTTTCAATCAAATAATATCCGGTAAGTAGTCAAACATATTCTTCTTGAGGTCGATTTTTCTTAAATCCAATTGCTCTTTGGTTAAAATGAGAGAAAATAATCATAACGTTGGGGTTAAGTTTAGGACATGCTTTGAGGATTTCTATGCTACACTTATATTTTATTTCAATTCAGAAATAAATCATGAAATTGAGGACCTAAATTGAAGATTTAACCACTAATTGAGCAAAAACAGTGGTTGGGTAAGAAATTAGAGATTTTGCATATTAGGGTTAGGGTTTTATGCCTAAATTGGGGATTTTATGTTTTGGCTATCAATCCATTAAAATTGATTGTTTAAGAATGTAATTAAGGGTCTCAATTAAGGATATGAACTCCCAATTTTTCAGAGTTTGACGGAAGTGACAAGATTTAACAAAATATGGGTTTTATGTATTAGGTTTATTATGAAAATTAGAGTTTTTAAATCCAGTAAGGGTTTAATTGAGCAAATTGGAAAAAATAATTTATACCCTGTAATTGGGACATCTAATTAGGGTTTCATAACACCAATTGGACAAAATAATCATAGATTTTGGATTAATCAAAGAAATAAAATCATTAAGATCAAGACTTAGGCTAAATTTGGGGCTTTTGATGATGTTAATGCTTTTTATGTCAAATTGAATGTACACTCATCAAATTAAGATACCTAATTATATAATTGGGAGAGGTGACCAAAGGTTAGGATTAATTTAAATTTATCTTAGCTTTAATTTAAGAATCTTTCTAATTAGTAATGAATAAAATAAATATTTGGAATTATAGGGTTAATAATATTTCTTGTGTTAAGTGATAGTATAAATTTGTAATTATTTATATCCTCATTAGGAATATTATATTTCTTTGACTTAGGCTCGAAGAATCTCGATGAAAGGATGCAATGAATGTTAAGAGTAATATTTGCTTATTTGGTTTGCGCACTGAGGTATGTGGGATTCATACACTACTTTCTCCTCCCTTACCTTCCTCATATTCATTGATGAAACCGCTTAGATGTCCCTTCTTGATAAGTTGCATGTTCTTTAGTATCCTCAACTCAACTCATTGGCATTCTCTTTACAAATTGTATCGTTAATGCATGTGATCTTTTCTCGCATCTATATATATATTAAAGCAGAAGACGTTGCCATCGATCTGCCATTTGGCATGTATGGCAACGTCTTCTGCATGACATGTGGTAGCTTAGTTGGATAAATGCTGCCACGTATTTGCCATTTATCTATAATAAATGAAAAAAAAAAAAAAAAAAAGTAATGCCCTTAAATGTGCAATATTAAATGTGAACTATTAATTCCACTAATTTCCTATATTCATACTTCAAAAATTATGTGGTTTCACCAAGGGAAAAAATAAAATAAAATAAAATAACTTATAAATAATGAAGCTTTAATAGTGTATATTATTGCTCCTTAATTGTCACGAGTTAATATGTGTCAATATCTATCTATATAATATATATGGCAATTAATTATTTGAAACATAAAAAATGTCCCTTCAAATTTCTTCTTCATATATATATATATATATATATATATATATATATATATATATATATATATATATATATATATTAATTTTGAATTTCTCATTTGCAAATCAGTTTTCCAAATCATTCATATTCCATGACTTTGAAATTGCCAAAAATGTCAAATGACCTTATATATATTTTTTTAACCCATTTATTTTAATCCTTAAACACAATAGTTATAATATGTTGTTTCAAATATGCATTTAAATTACAACTTGGACATTTGGCCCAGTGGTCATTTTTCTCCCCAAAAAGTCTCACCCTTCTGTGAGGGTGTGAGTTCAATTCCCGAGATCCACAAATCGTTTAGAATATAATTTTACGACGTATGTATATTTTACATTCAAAATATTTTTGCTTGGTTAAGTTGTAATCCTTTATTTTATGCAACCAAAAATGCCTTTTTTTTTTTTTTACAATTTCTGATACTATCTAATTGCATATAAAATTTAGTTTGACTTGATCTTTTTATTTTTATACAATTGGATATGCTAAATTGCGTGGTAAGTATATGTTTAATATATATTTTGGGGGGAAGTGTTAAGCATAAATTATATTTCATCACTCATATTGGAATTGATGAGGCAACATTCAAATTATCTTAGATTTAGGACATCAATGAACTATCATTTAGAGATAACCAAAAAAGGCAATTGTAAATTTGTTTTAGGGGCAGAGGAATAACATCTTAACATTTTTGTTCTCTGTGTTAAATTTTCCTAAGATACGTATTAGACTTAAGATGACATTGTCATTTTTATCTTCGTCGACCAATTTGTTATAGGATAGACTTCTAAGGTCACAAATATTGTTTCTAGATCTGTGATTATTAATAAGCAAGAAATTACCCAAAAAAAAAAAGAGAAACAAAAAAAGTCAAAAAATGTATAGATGGGATAAATATGTGACAAATTGAAATAAGGAACCTCTGAATATTTGGAATCCCTGTATGTAACAATTAAGGTTCACCAAAGTGATTAAAATTCATAAAAGATGTGAAGTGAGTTTTTTTTTTTTTTTCTTTTTCTAAGTGAATGTAACCCCGAGATATAAACCCCCATTGAAAGGAATTGATGCAACTAGGCTAAAAAGTTATTGGTAGTTATCTTTATAGCCTTAGTTTAATACATTTGATGAAATATAAGAAAAATCATTTCTATTTTTAAGCGCAAAAAAAAAAAAATTATTTACATTTTCTATTATACGCTTTTCTTTTCTTTCTTATTTTTTTTCCTTTTCATTATTGTTATTATTTCTTCCCTCTTCTTGGTTAAGTTGCTTTGTTAGGAATATATTTATAGAAAAACAATAAAAAAGAGCCGCGCATTGCGTGGGTTATAGTCTAGTTCCATTATTATACCTTTGACCTATTACATTTGTGAAACTCATCATTTAACTTTGATTGAAATCTATGACATGAAATAAAGTGACCCCGCCCATGGGTCAATACATGGGTCATGATCCAAATCATGTAATTGGTGTTGTGGAGGTTTGAATGTTATAGAGGTATAGGCATGTTGTGATATTGATCGGTGTTTATTAGTTTTCAATTACCCTACCCATGAGTAATACATGAGTATGACCCTTCCTACGGAGGCAATACATAGGAAATGACACTTGAATTTCATATTTGTGATATTGTGCTTAATATCTTGTTGTGCATATAAATATATAATATGACCAATCGTTTTGTATATATAACTATCATTTTCACTTTGTTTTGCCTTAATTTTAATGTTGGAATATTTTGAATTTATCAACTTATTGTTAGCCATACTTTTAAATATTCTATATGCTTCTTGCTTCATATGAACCTAGTGCCTTTGTTACCTCCTAATGGTAGTGTGTGAATTATTACTTGTTGGGTTTTTAGCTCATTCTCGTTACTATATTTTTTCAGATTAGTTGTTCAAATTTGTAGTGATGGGAGGTTGCTAGAACATGATTGCTTGTTGCAAGTGGACTACTATTGAGATTTCAAACACTTAGTTGTTCGTGAAGAAGTTTCTTATGTGCTAGGATTTTAAGTTTTAATTTAAAAAGATTTTTCTTATGAGGAGTTATTTGATTTTGAGGTTTTATTTATGTTTAAATCTTATCGAGTTTAGATCATGTGGTTATTTTTGGAGACCAGATGAATTGCACTTATATATATATGTGTGAATTACTATGTGCTTTTATTTTGAGACTAACAATTTGCTTTGGAGCTTTCATATTGCAAATTAAATATAGACTTTCTAAATTGAAAATTTTGGATTAAACCCTAAACCCTAAATGAAACAAGAGGAGTAATTATTTAGTATTCAAGGAGAAATAATGCTCCCTCTTCTCACATAATAGGAATACAAATTAAATTTATGATGGAAAAAATCATTTATATGAGAGGAACGAGAGCAATGCTGTCAAAGTATATATTAAATAATTTTTCAATTGAGAGAGAGAATTGACACAAAAATCGTCCCAATAATGGATGCTTGATATTTGTATGTTTTTACACCCTTTTCACGTAATGTACTAATAATCTCCCTTGCCACGAGATGGCTCTTGTTGAGTTGGCAAACAAAGGGTAAAACTTAAGTATAGTTCTTTAGATTAGATACATTAGGTTCTCCAATTGAATTCAAACACATAGTTGAATTAACCAATGAAATACAAACAATCTTATCTTTTTCAAGAATATTTAAATTCAATGTATTTGAATTCAACTAGGAACCTAATGTACTTGACCTAGAGAACTGTACTTAAGTTTTACCCGTAAACAAATATATGAATTGTACTTATAATGTGAAATGCTGCAAACATGGACACATTTTCGGCCATATATTTAAACATCATATGGCGTGAAAATAATCCTTTTAGGATGCAAATCGGTGACTTAAGCAGGCATTGTCCCACATGGCCGCAATTCTTATTTTCCTTTATCGATCCGCTTCTTGGCGACCCCAATAAAGATATGGACTCAATGCATTCCGAAATGATTGTGCACTAACTCCAATTGGCTTCTCAATTGCTTGAAGTTATTACTGCTCATAACTCTCTCATTAATTTGTGGCAAAGATTGGAAGGTTTTCTCATTGAGAAAGTCAAGAGTCTCATCTCCCATGCAATTCAGCAAATTATTATTTTACCGTTCCAATTCCCCAACAACCTAACATCTAATTGATTTCATTATCTACCTAAAGTTAAGGGCGTGTGAAGTCTGCAATCTTAAATCAGACACTAACGTATTATAGGATGCCAGGAATCATGCCAAGAGCTTCATTTGCATCATACGTGTCTTGTGAAAAACAAGAGATGTCTTTTGTTTGACCAAAAAAATTAAACTTCAGTTGATCCTCAGAATGGGTAAACTACAAGTCGTTCCTCATAAGTGACGCATGAGAAGGTTTTAGTTGCTGCAATTTAGGCAGCACGACAATCTGCCTTTTTGGTTATCAAGCATATTGATAAATTTCACCTCGAA
Source organism: Fagus sylvatica (assembly GCA_907173295.1). Lineage (NCBI taxonomy): Eukaryota > Viridiplantae > Streptophyta > Magnoliopsida > Fagales > Fagaceae > Fagus > Fagus sylvatica. Next base: position 33,790,901 of record OU015769.1, read on the forward strand.
GCTTGAGGATTTTGCTATATCCAATGCAAAAAGTCCTGGAATTAAACTTTAACCTCAAAAGCTTAAACTTTTTTCTATTAAATTTTCCAAAAAAGTTGCTTAATTTAATTCCATTTCGCTCATTCCCATTACCCATGGCCTTGATTGGCCCAACATTTGCATGCAAGCAGCAATCCATTATTTCGACCATTCCACTTCCCCATGTGTTGGAGCCTCAGCCTCTCTCCAGTTATATATAGATCAACAAAGCCACTTCAAATTATTGTAAATATGACAGTAAAAAAATTATTATTACATCAGTTTGTAAGTCTTTTTATAAGAAAATTAATAATAATTTTATATTATTAATTCTCTTTCATCTTTTTTTTTCTTTTTTTTAATAAAAAAAAAAAAAAAAAAAAAAAAAAAAGATGGAAGCATTTAAAGAAATAATTGTTTTTTAAAAACAAAATAAAAAAAATAAGAAAATTAATTCTTGTTTCATATTGAAAAATAAGATACTATATTCCAGTGTCCCTCTTAATTTCCAAAGGTCACTTGCTAATTATTTTAGGAAAAATAAATAAAGATAAAATCCCATACCGACTTATTGTTATTGTGAAAGTAGCATTTCTATTTACTGTTTATAATAAGTTAATAACCATTTCCTCCTTATTGCTAGGGTGTGAAATTGCTGAAGGCTTCTTTGCTATCTAAGAGTGTTCTCACTGATGTCTTCATCCCAATGTTAGAAAAGGGTGTGAAACAAGAGGTAGAAACGACCAAATGAGGGCAATAATGCTGTGGGTTGGCGAAGTTTATTATTATATTTTTTATCAAGTATGCTTTTGGATTTGGGTTAGTAGTATTGTGTTTTCGGATTTGTTAACTATCACTTTTTGTTACCTTGTGCCGCTGACTTCTGATGTATACCAGATGCTTTGAGATGATTCAAGGCCTGAGTTATAACTTCGTTGATCTAAGACCAACCAGCTGATAATTACGTTACCAACCCAGATTCACTTGATTATGCAGAGTGGAGGTGGTATCCATCTTAATGTCTTTGTGAATGGATGTTAAATGGGTATTGTAGTATGTAGTTTTTGGTTAGGTATGGTTTAATCTTGGTTGTTTATTTAGTTGTGTATTTGAGAGATGAACTAATATGAACCAAAATACCAAACTTTGTGTTTCATTTATGTGAACTAAGATACGGTTGTGAACATAAGTTCAAAAAGTGTAGGTGTATTTGCGCTTATATGCTTCTCAACAGTAGTATAATGAACACAAAAGTTGCAAAAAGAAAACCTAATTAAAGTAAGATTTCATTATCGGCCTAAAGTCAAGAGTGTGTGAAGTCTCCAATCTTAAATTAGACAATAATGTATCTTTGAACTAACAGAATATATTTGGACGTTTATTTATGCGTGTTAAATGCATTAAGCATCCCACGGATATTTTAATAGGTTAATTTCACTTTACCCTTTTAAACTATGGGGTCAAGTTCAATTCCCACATTTCTTTTACTAACGGTTATCATATCTAGTTTTATGGTGCATTTTACAATCCCCTTTCCTCCTTACAATAAATCTAGTGATACAAAAAATAAAAAATAAAAGAAATCACAATTTTTATTTATACAAATATTGATGTGATCTACTAATTGACCTTGTTATTGTAACATACACAAAATCTAAAAATAGAATAAATATAATTAAGTTTAGATTTTCAAATACAAAATAATAATATCTCCTAATCCCAGGCACCTCAGAGGATATATAAACTCATATTTCAAAAGTGTTGTTATCGGATTCTCGTTGGACAACGATGGATTTTTTTTCGTCGTGAAAGTTTCTTTGACTACTAAAACACCTTAAATCAATCTTTTTAGACCAATCCAAGAACCAACAAGGTCTTGTCGGCAACCCTTGACCTCAACCCAATCTTCCCTCGCCCTCCCTTGTCTTGTTGTTGTCAAGTTCTAGGGGAAACTCACCGAAAAATCTAATATGATTAATATTTTAACTAGATTTTTTGATCCTTCACATATTTCTTTCTATCAAATACTATCTAGTAAGTAATCAAACCTATTTTTTTCTAGATTTAAGGTCAATTTTGTTTTCAAAAATAAAATTGATTTGGTTAGAATTATTGAAATCCGGAAGTTAGGGTTAAGTTTGGGGCATGGTTTAAGGTTTTGTATGCTACACTTGTATTTTATTTCAATTAAGATAATAATGAAATTGATGACCCAAATTGAAGATTTAAACCACTAATTGAACAAAACAGTGATTGGGTAAGAAATTATTAGAGATTTTACATATTAGGATTAGGGTTTTATATATGCCTCAATTAAAGGTGTAAACACTAATTGACACAAAAATCTGCCCAATAATTATGGATGCGATATATTTTTATTTTTTTACATCCGCGTAAAGCTGCAGTCCATTGCACTTAGAGGCTAGAGCACTGGACCCATCACCTAAGCTGAATTCTTTAGACCCCTTTCACGTGATCGCTTGTGCTAGGAGTACTGAATAATTACTTACCATAAGATGGATGTCAATGAGTTGGCATACAAACCTATGAATTGCACGAATTATGTTAAATGCTACAAACATGGACACCGGTCCATTCAGCCATTTAAAGATCATATGGCGAGAAAATTAATTATTTTAGGATGCAGATTAATTGGTGACTTAAGGCATTGTCGCACATGGCCACAATTCCTTATTTGCCTTGATCCATCCGCTTCTTGGCAAACCCCAATAAAGATATGGATTCAATGCATTCTGAAATGATTATGCACTAGCTTCAATTGACGTCTTCTCAATTCTCAATTGCTTGAAGTTATTACTACTCATAACTCTCTCATTAATTTGAGGCCCACATTGGAAGGATTTTTCTTTGAGAAAGTCAAGAGTCCCATCTCCCATGTATGCAGCAACCAGAAAGTGATTTATTTTACCGTTCCAATTCCACAAGGTTCATGAATCACGAGTGCCAATGAAAAGGGTAGCTAAAGATGGCTCTTCCCAATTCCCATAGTTAATTCCATATAGAAAGGTAACAGAGAAGCCAAAGAAATCACTTGACGTAGAGCTAGAATACAATCCAAGCCCCTTTTTCATTCATATACCAAACATTGATGACACTGGTAAGGTAAGCTTGAAGCTATTTGATAGACAAAAACAGTAACCGAGTGCTCTTTGCTGAAGCAGGCAAGGAATTCGTCGACTTCCTCTTTAAGATTCTTGTCCTGCCGGTCACGACTTTCATTCCGCTTCTCAATCAAGAAATGGTTGGCAGCTTGAGAAATATTTACGACAGCATTGAAAATCTAAGCCCTACTTACCTTCAACCAAACATAAAGGACTCTCTCCTAATCCTAAAGCCCAAAGTATATATCTCTGGTGGTATTGGTGTACCTCTCCATTTGTCAAACATTGAATCATCAAAATTCAGGAAATTCTATAAATGTAATAGTCATGAATACATGTCCGATGTCTACTGCACAACCTGTCCTCCGTGTGAAAAGCCCATATCCGACTACATAAATTTTGTAGTCCCATACAATGAGGGAGTGAAAGGTGTTACATACATGGTGATGGATCATCTGGAGGTGAAACCAATGTCCACAATTTTATTATGACTCTACTTAACAACTTTCGTGTCAGGGAAGTCCGGACTCTTCAGGAGAAAGTGGTTGATTTGGGCATGGATGAGGTATGTTTGTCTTTCTTTCCTTTTGTGCTTCACTTCTATTTATTTCTTCTTTTATTTCAATTTTGTTTTTCTCTCTAAGTACTTTCTGTTCTTTCATTAGGATTAAAATTATTGCAAAATGTATATCTACCGTTATTTCTGTTCTTTTTATTATGGTGAAAAATATTGCTAAATAAGCTCCTTAAAGTGTGGTATTAATTGTAGCTATAGGAGTCCAAAGTATTGATATAATGGTCTTTTTAAAATTTATTAGTGCAGTATAGCTCTTTAATTTGGAGCTCAAATTTTTTTTCAAAAAAGAGAAAATAGGTATACTTGAAATGATTTTAATGTAGACATATTTTATATGTGCAGATACTCTATTTCTTTTCTCAATGTGATGTATACCTCCTCCTGAATGTGTCGTTTGTCTTATTTCTAATCAATTTAAATTTATCTTCATTCAAACTTGCAATTTCTAGTTATCTGTCATTTGTCACATTACTCATGTTTTTTATTAGAAATATCTATCTTAAAAAATATTCGAAAATGGTCTGATTTCACCTCTTTTCCGTTTTACTGTGTCCAAGTTTCACTTTTTTATCTAAACTAACTTTTCCCATGTATAATTCGGATTTCAAGTTTAATTCTCCTGGAGTTCTTTTTACTCTTCCATGTAATAAGATTCCGGGTTTAGAAATGATTTAAAATGAAAAGAAAAAGGATAGGAAGAAAAGAGTAAAAAACAAGAGACAAAAAAACGGCTAGTATGAATAAATTGTGCAGAAACACATCCACAAAAGAGGGCTCTCTGGTTTTGAGTTTAATATTTTAGTCCCTGGTGTACTCCTAGAATTTTTTTACAGAATCTCTAGAGGGAGGAAGAGAGAAAACAGATACAAATTCTCAAAGAACTTTTCCTCTTTCGACAAAAGAATCCATCTTTTGTTGAGTTAATTCCTTTTTTTTTTACTGTTCTTGATATGTCTTTCGTTGAGTGTAAAACTTGTTTTTGGAGAGATTTAACTTCAGGTTCTATCCTCGTTGCTTCATCCAAACAGACCCAAGATCAAACATTTTGCCTACAAGAAATCTCATTGTCATTTTCATCCTTCAAAACCCACCAAATCCCATCCACGGCAGATTAGATATACAAACACTGATCCCAACCCCAAATCACAGCCCCCACAGAGAAACCCACATCCAAGCAATAAAACCCTCTTTATCAAACCAACCCATCTCCTTTCACCTTAAACTCGCTGCCATTTTCATCCTCCCTCAAATAAACCCAAATCAGATACAAAATCCCTGCTCAGACCACAACTCAAACACCTTACCTACAAAAAAAAATTCCAGAATCCGGCGACGGCGCCATAAGGCCATCCAGTGAAGTCGATATCTAACCGCCGGCGTCTTACATCACTTCCAGCCGCCGCCGTCGATGAAGTCATCCATCTGAAACGGGTTGGTACTCTCTATCCTCTTAAATCTTTTGTTTTGTGTGTTGTGTTTAGGGTTTTATGACTATAATTTAAGTTCAACGTGAGAATCGAAATGGGATTATGATTTTATGTTTGAAATTGTATGGTTAGTTTAGTCTTTTACTTTGGAGTGAGATTGATCACATGAGAGACCTAAAATATACATAAATGTTTTCAACCAATTTCATCATTTAATTTATTTACTCTATTTACAAAATCATAAGATATTGTTTATGTTAACTATTTTTAATACAATCTCAAGTATAGAAATAATAAAGCAACCAAAATTTTAAATACAAAAAGAATAAACGTATAGCAAAATACAAAAATAACAAATGTGTATCAAAATATAAAACTATATTTTAGTCAAAAATTGGGCAGTTTTGGGCAGCAAATACGGCACAATCGATAGCTCTTTTGGCATTGAAAATTTGGCTTTCTACAACTTTCGGCAACAAGAATTGGTAATATAATTCTAGTAAAATGCGATGTCGAATTCTTTGGCAATCAACCTACAAAACATAAAAGACATTTAGAAATTATTGGTTAGTTAGTTATTTTGACTTAAAATGAACGTATTAACGCATCATGAAATGAAGATGTAGAAATCATACATCTTCAAACTGTACTATCTTGTTTTTTAAAAACAAGGATTCCACGTATGTCAACATGAAAATCCCACAATCAAAACTGGAAAAAATGAGGCAAAAGTACATAAAAATCAACACTGATTAACATAATTTATGAAAATTTACTTCACTCAAAATTCAAATTCATAACATCCATAGAAACCAACATGTATCAACAACCAACGTAGCAACCCACATGTTCCAACAACCAATATATAGCATGATGCAGAATGCAGCCAAGTTCCATTTGAATTGTAATAATTAGTTAGTTATAAGCATTGTTAGTTAGTTACAAGTGACTAATTCAGTTAGAAGCTATGAACCAATAGGAGTCTTATCTAGTATTTGTATATCTCATAAAGTAGATTCTTATGTCAGTATAGGCAGTTGGAAATTTTGTAAAAGAGACCTATAGCCTAGTGCTATCAATCCGAGAGTTTATCTCTTGAGGAGTTCTTTCTTCAACAAACCTGCCAAGCAACTTAGTTTTAATCTCACAATTCCATTTCTCTATTTCATTCTCTCTATCATAGCAACTAACATCTGAATTACATTGAAATGAACATTCAAGTGAGCCCAGAAAGTGTGGACAATTATTTTTAAGTTTGGACAATATTGTCCACATTTTCTGAAAAATAGTATGAACATTCAAATGAATCCAGAAACCAACATAGCAACCAACAATTACATTTGAGTTATCAACCAACAACCAACATCTCAATTATATTTGAGTTATCAAAACACCAACAACCAACATAGCAACCAACAATTGCATTTGAATTATCAAAACAAATTAAAAAAGAATATGAACTTACTTACACAATCTATATTAAAATGTAAGAAAATTTTGAAGGCCAAATCATCAATTTCCATCTATGATTTATGAAAAATCCCTCAAGGCAGTACACTTAAATTTGTCTCAATATATTTGGGGTCATGATAGATATTGATACTTACGCGTAGCGAACTTGGTTTGGTATGTCCTTCTTGTGTTCTAAGAAACATATTTTGACATCCTGATGCTCTAAATTCTCTACGCATAGCTGTTCCAATGCTTTTCGTTATGATGTAGGCAGTAGAAAGTAGTATCAGCAGGATTAACTAAGTTAATACTGGGTTAAATAGAAAATTGAAATGAAAAATAAGTGTTTACCAATATCGGCGCCCAAGCTCTATGTGTCGCACTAGGTAATGAATCAAAAAAATAGAATGCTTTAGCTAGGTAATCTACAACCAATATTACAAAATGGCCATTATGGCATGTTAGAACAAAAATCTGCATTAAGGAACACGAAAGGGTAAGTCATACACAGTTTTTTCATAATAGATATGTAAAGCCACAATTTGACAAAATGAAGTTGGAAAAGTTTTGTAATTACCAGGTTGCATTTTTCTAGCATTGCGCGTATCCAACTACTGCAAAATATAGTCTCTGGTCCAGGCTGGTCATCCTCAATGGGTTGTTTACCCTTTTTTGGTCTTTTGTTTCTTTGTGTTGTTGACCGAGATGAAGCCAGGATCTTAGTCTGCATAAATCATAGTTAGTTATTTCGACAAAAGAGCTATTTGTATTGACATCATTTATAGTGTAAAAGTATCAACAAGTATTTGGCAAGGTAGAAATTTTGTTATTTTACCCCGCCATGTACAATTATTATATAGTTTAATGCTTGAAGGCCATTCTCCCTCTCATTTTCAAATTATTTCAGAATTCCTTTGTGCGGCAGACTGAAATTTGATGACCAGGTGGGCTGGGCTTTCCTCTCCTCTTTTGGACTTTGGGCTCGGTGGATGGCTTTTGGGCCATTTTTCCTCATGTTCCGTCTACCGTGGATCACTAGTGTTGTTGGGCTTTGGACCCCTGGTGGATCACCGAGGCGTTGGATTTGGTCCACGGTAGACTGAAAAAATGAGCCTCTACATTTAGCCCCCCGAGCCTGAATCACACGTGATGTGTGGTTCAGGTGAGTAGTCTGTGGAATATGTATGCACTCATGCACGTTGTAGTATTTATTTTCCCACTCTTTTTCTTTTGTACGTGGGTTCCTCATTTCATGGGATTGTGGTAGATGTGGAATGTCAGTTGCTAGAACTGATATTCTCTTTAACTTCCCCTCTCCCTAGCATTCCTCATCATGGCCATCATTAAATCCATTTAGGATTTCGGGAATGACAACCTCAACCACCAGCCACCTGAGCATTTATTGTTGCTTTCTTTTATAACACTTTGGGTTTTCAAGAGAAAAGGGAAAGAGGTTTTTAGGCAAGAAAGAGCAAAAGTCTCTCTCCGTTCTCCTTCTCCTTTCCGTTCCCTGTGTTTTAAAAATCTGTTAGCTCCTTACCGTGATCAATGGCTTCTTCCTCCAAAGCTTCGGCGGGTCCTCCCCTTCAACCCGGTTTAGGCGAGGAGTTGGAGGCTCCCCCGTTGGTACCAGCGGCGTCCACCGAGGCAATGGTGGACGCTCCAATGGCTCCTCCGCCCATTCCAGGCGAATCTGTGCCGGCAGCTCCCTCCTCCATCTCCGATGAGGTTGAGGATCTACGGGAAGGGTTTGCTGCCCCTTTGACTGACCCATGGTACACGAGTTCCCCTTTGTTGACTATCTTTAATACAATCTCAAGTATAGAAATAATAGAGCAACCAAAATTTTAAATACAAAAAGAAAAAATGTATAGCAAAATACAAAAATAACAAATGTGTATCAAAATATAAAACTATATTTTAGTAAAAAATTGGGCAGTTTTGGGCAGCAAATACGGCACAATCGATAGCTCTTTTGGCACTGAAAATTTGGCTTTCTACAGCTTTCGGCAACAAGAATTGGTAATATAATTCTAGTAAAATGCGATGTCGAATTCTTTGGCAATCAGCCTACAAAACATAAAAGACATTTAGAAATTATTGGTTAGTTAGTTATTTTGACTTAAAATGAACGTATTAACGCATCATGAAATGAAGATGTTGAAATCATACATCTTCAAACTGTACGATCTTGTTTTTTAAAAACAAGGATTCCATGTATGTCAACATGAAAATCCCACAATCGAAACTGGAAAAAATGAGGCAAAAGTACATAAAAATCAACACTGATTAACATAATTTATGAAAATTTACTTCATTCAAAATTCAAATTCATAACATCCATAGAAACCAACATGTATCAACAACCAACGTAGCAACCCACATGTTCCAACAACTAATATATAGCATGATGCAGAATGCAGCCAAGTTCCATTTGAATTGTAATAATTAGTTAGTTATAAGCATTGTTAGTTAGTTACAAGTGACTAATTCAGTTAGAAGCTATGAACCAATAGGAGTCTTATCTAGTATTTGTATATCCCATAAAGTAGATTCTTATGTCAGTATAGGCAGTTAGAAATTTTGTAAAAGAGACTTATAGCTTAGTGCTATCAATCCGAGAGTTTATCTCTTGAGGAGTTCTTTCTTCAACAAACCTGCCAAGCAACTTAGTTTTAATCTCACAATTCCATTTCTCTATTTCATTCTCTCCATCATAGCAACTAATATCTGAATTACATTGAAATGAACATTCAAGTGAGCCCAGAAAGTGTGGACAATTATTTTTAAGTTTGGACAATATTGTCCACATTTTCTGAAAAATAGTATGAACATTCAAGTGAATCCAGAAACCAACATAGCAACTAACAATTACATTTGAGTTATCAACCAACAACCAACATCTCAATTACATTTGAGTTATCAAAACACCAACAACCAACATAGCAACCAACAATTGCATTTGAATTATCAAAACACATTAAAAAAGAATATGAACTTACTTACACAATCTATATTAAAATGTAAGAAAATTTTGAAGGCCAAATCATCAATTTCCATCTATGATTTATGAAAAATCCCTCAAGGCAGTACACTTAAATTTGTCTCAATATATTTGGGGTCATGATAGATATTGATACTTACGCGTAGCGATCTTGGTTTGGTATGTCCTTCTTGTGTTCTAAGAACCATATTTTGACATCCTGATGCTCTAAATTCTCTACGCATAGCTGTTCCAATGCTTTTCGTTATGATGTAGGCAGTAGAAAGTAGTATCAGCAGGATTAACTAAGTTAATACTGGGTTAAATAGAAAATTGAAATGAAAAATAAGTGTTTACCAATATCGGCGCCCAAGCTCTATGTGTCGCACTAGGTAAAGAATCAAAAAAATAGAATGCTTTAGCTTGGTAATCTACAACCAGTATTACAAAATGGCCATTATGGCATGTTGGAACAAAAATCTGCATTAAGGAACACGAAAGGGTAGGTCATACACAGTTTTTTCATAATAGATATGTAAAGCCACAATTTGACAAAATGAAGTTGGAAAAGTTTTGTAATTACCAGGTTGCATTTTTCTAGCATTACGCGTATCCAACTACTGCAAAATATAGTCTCTGGTCCAGGCTGGTCATCCTCAATGGGTTGTTTACCCTTTTTTGGTCTTTTGTTTCTTTGTGTTGTTGACCGAGATGAAGCCAGAATCTTAGTCTGCATAAATCATAGTTAGTTATTTCGACAAAAGAGCTATTTGTATTGACATCATTCATAGTGTAAAAGTATCAACAAGTATTTGGCAAGGTAGAAATTTTGTTATTTTACCCCGCCGTGTACAGTTATTATATAGTTTATATACGGTGAAGGGTGGCCTCTTTCAATGATTTTTTTCATTAGTAGATCCTTGAAACAGTCCACCACTTGCGTGTATCACACTTGTTTAATAAACAATATGGAATTATAAAATGCAAAATGAGTATGTAATTACCGCGGTGGATATCCACCTAGAACTGCCATCCGGTTCTTGATCGCCGAACAAGGATGACACCTCTCGACCAATGATCTCATACATTTCGATCGAGAATGTAACCTCATTGCTATCAACCCCTTTGGCCATATCAAATTTTTTAGTAATTGTAAACCAGTATGAAATAATATATCCAATCACTTAATAAATTATTATATAATTCAAAGAAAATAGTTACAACTTTCTCCTAGTGATCTGCTTTGTCGCTAAGGACAATTTCTTTCTTAAATCAGTCAAGACAGCCTCGTTATTAGCTGTTGGCTAGTACAGAAAATGAGCATCCACCCACTGCTAAAAACATAGAATTAGAGCAATAATAATTAAAGATGTGGGCTGGTACAAACAATAAATTATGAAGAATTAAATATTTTGTGATTTTTAAACAAAAAAAAGTTAAAGCATGAATCCAACATAAAGTAAACTTGCATTTCTTAAGTACTTTATCGTTAAACAACACACGTACCTCATTTCTGACCGGTTCCGATTCGGGAGGCACTATCATTACATTCCTTTGGGCTCGTGTTTTCCCTCTTGTATACCTCACAAATGTAATCCCTTTCAACAGTGAACTCATCAAATCCACCATTGCTCCCTTTGATGGTGAGCTGTCCAGGTCTACCATAGCTGCCTCCTCTTCATTTTTGGCAGGTCTGCCTCTCTTGTCCCGCTTCAATGGTGAGCTTGCCAAGTTCACTATGGCTGCCTTGGCCTTCTTTTTGGCAAGTTTGCCTCTCTTGACAGCCTTGGACAGTGAGCTTGGCAAGTCCACAATGGGGGTTTTTCAGTAAGAATGAGCAGCTGGTTTTGTTTTACATCTTCAGGTGACTGGTTTTGAATGGGTGGTTAGTTTTGTTCAGGTGGAGACTAGTTTTGTTCAATAGTGGGGCTAGACTCAATCACCGTGGCCAACATACTCTTCACACAGTTGAGCTCATCCTCTTAGTGCTTAATATGGCGTGCTAAAGCTTCCCGTTCAGTCCTTTCAACTTGGAACTGTAGCTGGCATTGGTTGGACGACGTTTGAGTTGTATTGCTTGGTCCAGCCCCATCAAGCCTAACGGCTGTGTGCGAGCTGCCATGGATTTCTTTCAAGGTCTCCATGGCTTCTTGTACCACGGATTCCTGTTGCTCCCATGACATCACTGCAAGCACGCACAGCACCTGCAAATTGCACTATATGAATTAGAACAATGAAATACTAACTACCAACATCTTTATAAGAAACTAACATTGATATTAAATTAGTACTCAACTTTAGTGTAAGATACTTACATTGTCACTGTTATTGAAGGCCGACATTGCCTTCTGACTAAACATTCGTTGGTGGGATCATACTAAGAATCTTGGGAAATGTTGGTTAATTTGAGCATGCTTCTCACCAATCCCCAAGTGCTCGCATGCCCAGATCTGCATAAATGATGACATCAATGGTAAGTTTAAGAATAAAACAAAAGTTAGAATGGTTGTGGAGTAAATAACTTTAACAAAAACATCTTACCTGAAGCAAGGCAGTGCAACCTTGAATGTGCATGTTGCCTCTATTTTTTTGTGCTTTCTTCGATGCTACAGCACGGTTTAAACCACAAACTAAGTACTCGTACATGGCCTTCCCCCATGCATAACTACCTAGCTTGGGTATATCATCAAGCAGTGGTAAGAGGTTTGTGCTGACTTTTTTATTGGTGGTAGGAAACAAAAAATAGCTCAAGACAAGGGTCATATACAACCTAACCCTGTCTGGAACTTTTATAGAAGGTTTGATGAGCAATGTCACCAATTTAGTCCGCTCCTGCCAAGCTGTCAAGACAAGGTTGGTCGGAACGGAATAAATTGCTGACATTGCTCACCAAACCTTCTATAAAAGTCCCAAACAAGGTTAGGTTGTATATGACCCTTGTCTTGAGCTATTTTTTGTTTCCTACTCACCAATAAAAAAGTCAACACAAACCTCTTACCATTGCTTGATGATATACTCAAGTTAGGTAGTTATGCATGGGAGAAGGCAGTATACGAGTACTTAATTTGTGGTTTAAATTGTGCTGTAGCATCAAAGAAAGTGCAAAAAAATAGAGGCAATGTGCACATTCAAGGTTGCATTGTCTTGCTTCAGATAAAATGTTTTTGTTAGAGTTGTTTACTCTACAACAATTCTAACTTTTGTTTTATTCTTAAACTTACCATTGAGGTCATCATTTATGCAGATCTGGGCATGCGAGCACTTGGGGATTGGTGAGAAGCATGCTCAAATTAACCAACATTTCCCAAGATTTTTAGCATGGTCCCACCAACGAATGTTTAGTCAGAAGGCAATGGCGACCTTTAATAACAGTGACAATGTAAGTATCTTACATTAAAGTTGAGTACTAATTTAATATCAATATTAGTTTCTTATAAAGATGTTGTAGTTAGTATTTCATTGTTCTAATTTCATATAGTGCAATTTGCAGGTGCTATGCGTGCTTGCAGCGATGCCATGGGAGCAACAGGAATCCGTAGTACAAGAAGCCATGGAGACCTTAAAAGAAACCCATGGCAACTTGCGCATAGTCATTAGGCTTAATGTCCAACCAAGCTAGCTACAGTTAACTTATTACAACGAAAATGTCGTTGTAATAACTATAGTTTAGCAACGAAATTACTGTTGCATTAACCTATTGCCTCGGAGTTTATTGCAACGCTTGCAACGACTTTTTGGTCGTTGCAATAGACTCTATTGCAACGAAAATGGACTTATTGCAACGACTTTTTTCGTTGTAATAAACGATTTTTCTTATAGTGGTTCCAAGTTGAGAGGATTGAACGGGAAGCTCTTAACATGCCATATTAAGCACTTAAGAGGATGAGCTCAACCGTGTGAAGGGTATGCTGGCCACGGTGATGGAGTCTAGCCCAACTATTGAACAAAACCAGCCCCCACCTGAACAAAACCAGCCACCCATTCAAAACCAGCAACATGAAAATGTTGAACAAAACCAGCTGCCCATTCCTACTTAAAAAACCCCCATTGTGGACTTGCCAAGCTCACTGTCCAAGGCTGTCAAAAAAGGCAAACTTGCCAAAAAGAAGGCCAAGGTAGCCATGGTGGACTTGGCAAGCTTACCATCGAAGCAGGATAAGAGAGACAAACCTGCCAAAAATGAAGGGGAAGCAGCTATGGTGGACCTGGCCAGCTCACCATCGAAGGGAGCAATGGTGGATTTGGTGAGTTCACCGTTGAAGGGGGTTATATTTATGAGGTATACAAGGGGGAAAACACGAGCCCAAAAAAATGTAATGATAATGCCCCCCGAATCGGAACCGGTCAGAAATAAGTTATGTGTGTTGTTTAACGATAAAGTACTTAAGAAATGCAAGTTTACTTTACGTTGGGTTCATGCTTTAACTTCTTTGTTTTTTTAAATTCACAAAATATTTAATTCTTCATAATTTATTGTTTGTACCAGCCCACATCTTCAATTATTGTTGCTCTAATTCTATGTTTTCAGCAGTGGGTGGATGCTCATTTTCTGTACCAGCCAACAGCTGATGACGAGACTGTCTTGGCTAACTTAAGGGAGAAATGGTCGTTAGCGACAAAGTGGGTCACTAAGAGAAGGTTGTAACAATTACTTTATTTGAATTATGTAATGATTTATTAAGTGATTAGATATATTATTTCATACTGGTTTACAACTCCTAAAAAATTTGATATGGCCAGCGGGGTTGATAGCAATGAGGTTGCATTCTCGACCGAAACGTATGAGATCATGGGTCGAGAGGTGTCATTCCTCGACGGATGTTAGAAACGTATCAAGAATCATGGATGTCGCAGTCGAGGTCTGTCATGGATTGTCCACCGCGGTCAATTACATACTCATTTTGCATTTTAGATCATTTCTTTATTGCATATTTGAAACATCAGTTTTACAATTCCATATTGTTTACTAAGCAAGTGTGACACACGCAGGTGGTGGACTGTTTCAAGGATCTACTAATGAAAAAAATCACTGAAAGAGGCCACATTTCACTGTATATAAACTATATAATAACTGCACACGACGGGGTAAAATAACAAAATTTCTACCTTGCCAAATACTTGTTGATACTTTTACACTATGAATGATGTCAATACAGATAGCTCTTTTGTCGAAATAACTAACTATGGTTTATGTAGACTATGATCCTGGCTTCAGCTCGGTCAACAACAATACAAAGAAACAAAAGATCCAAAAAGAGTAAACAACCCATTGAGGATGACCAGCCTAGACCAGAGACTGTGTTCCGCAATGTCGACAAAATGCAACCGGGTAATTACAGAACTTTTCCAACTTCATTTTGTCAAATTGTGGCTTTACATATCTATTATGAAAAAACTGTGTATGACCTACCCTTTCATGTTTCTTAACGTAGATTTTTGTTCCAACATGCCATAATGGCCATTTTGTAATGCTGGTCGTAAATTGCCTAGCTAAAGCATTCTATTTTTATGATATTCTTTACCTAGTGTGACACATAGAGCTTGGGCGCTGATATTGGTAAATACTTATTTTTCATTTTAATTTTCTATCTAACCCAGTATTAACTTAGTTAATCCCGCTGATACTACTTTCTGCTGCCTACATCATAGCGAAAAGTATTGGAACAACTATGCGTAGAGAATTTGGGGCATCAGGATGTCAAAACATGGCTCCTAGAACACAAAAAGGACATACCAAACCAAGTTCGCTACGCGTAAGTACCAATATCTATCATGACCCCAAATATATTAAGACAAATTTGAGTGTACTACATTGAGGGATTTCTCATCAATCATAGATGGAGATTTATGATTTGGCCTTCAAAATTTTTTACCTTTTAATGTAGACTGTGTAAGTAAGTTTATATTCTCTTTTAATGTGTTTTGATAATTCAAATGCAATTGTTGGTTGCTATGTTGGTTGTTGATGTTTTGATAACTCAAATGTAATTGAGATATTGGTTGTTGGTTGATAACTCAAATGTAATTGTTGGTTGCTATATTGGTTTCTAGGTTCACTTGAATGTTCATACTATTTTCCAGAAAATGTGGACAATATTGTCCAAACTTAAAGATAATTGTCCACACTTTCTGACTCATTTGAATGTTCACTTCAATGTAATTCAGATGTTAGTTGCTATGATGGAGAGAACGAAATAGAGAAATGGAATTGTGAGATTAAAGTTAAGTTGCTTGGTAGGTATGTTGAAGAAAGAACTCTTTAAGAGATAAACTCTCGGATCGATAGTACTAGGCTATAGGTCTCTTTTACAAAATATCTAACTGCCTATACTGACACAAGAATCCACTTTATGGGATATACAAATACTAGATAGACTTCTATTGGTTCATAGCTTCTAACTGACTTAGTCACTTGTAACTAACTAATTATTACAATTCAAATGGAACTTGGCTGCATTCTACATCATGTTATATTGGTTGTTGGAACATGTGGGTTGCTACATTGGTTGTTGATACATGTTGGTTTCTATGGATGTTATGAATCTGAATTTTGAGTGAAGTAAATTTCCATAAATTATGTTAATCAGTGTTGATTTTTATGTACTTTTGCCTCATTTTTTTCAGCTCCGACTGTGGGATTTTCATGTTGACATATTTTAAAAAACAAGATAGTACAGTTTTGAGAGATATGATTTCCACACCTTCATTTCATGATGCGTTAATGTGCTCATTTTAAGTCAAAATAACTAACTAACCAATAATTTCTAAATGTCTTTTATGTTTTGTAGGCTAATTGCCAAAGAATTCGGCAATGCATTTTGCTAGAATTATATTAACAATCTTTGCTGCTGAAAGCTGTAGAAAGCTAAATTTGCAATGCCAAAAGCGCTATCGATTGTGCCGTGCTTACTACCCAAAACTGCCCAATTTTTTACCAAAATATAGTTTTATGTTTTGATACACATTTGTTGTTTTTGTATTCTGTTATACTTTTCTTCTTTTTGTATTTAAAATTGTGGTTGCTCTATTTTTTCTATACTTGAGATTGTATTAAAGGTAGTCAACAAAAATAATATCTTATGATTTTGTAAATGGAGTAAATAAATTAAATGGTGAAATTGGTTGGAAACATTTGCGTATATTTTAGGTTACCCATGAGTAACCCATTACATAAACTTTCTTTTATATTTAATGTTACCCAGGAGCAACTTATTGCCATTGGAATCTTCACATTACTCATTGCGAAAGATATAAAAAAAAAATATCTAAAAATGTTCCCCAAATTGTGGTCAAACTCAATATGTTCAAACAAATACCCAAAAGAAACCTATTGCCATTGTTTACATTTTCTGGGTATACTCAATTTTAAAATTTAATAATCCAGGCCACTGGATGGAAAAATTTAGGCCACTTTAATAAGGCAGTGATTTCATCATGATTCTTATTGCATCAACGAAGGAGTTGAATGCGATTCTCGGTTTCCATAAGGCAAATTTGTGTTTTAAAGTCGAAAACATCTCCAAGACTCATTCAAATTTCCAAAAAACACTTTCTGGGTTCACTTAAATGTTCATGAGTAGACTTGAATGTTCATACTATTTTCCAGAAAATGTGGACAATATTGTCCAAACTTAAAGAATAATTGTCCACACTTTCTGGATTCACTTGAATGTTCATACATTGATTAGAATGTTCATACTATTTTCTAGAAAATGTGGACAATATTGTCCAAACTTAAAGAATAATTGTCCACATTTTCTAGGTTCACTTGAATGTTCATAAGTAGACTCGAATGTTCATATTATTTTCCAGAAAATGTGGACAATATTGTCCAAACTTAAAGAATAATTGTCCACACTTTCTGAGTTCACTTGAATGTTCATAAATAAACTCGAAATGTTCATACTATTTTCCAGAAAGTATGGATATTGTTGTCCATAATTTTATGTTTTTGTTCATAATTTCATGTTTTTGTCCACATTTTCTGGAAAATTTTATGAACATTTAAACATGTTCATACGAATTGGTCATGTTTCTTGGCATCTATTAAACACGTTTCTTGGCATCTTTGTAACAATTTTATTATTTTTTATCTCAACCAACCAAAATCATTTAAAAATGAAAAAAACCAAACTTTATTATTTCCAATCTCAACCAAAATCAACCAAACCCTCAGAAAAATATTAAACCCAACAAGTTTTATTCCTAATCAACCAAACGTTCAACTTTTATTATTTCTAAACCCTTACAAAATCATCCAAACCCTCACAAATACAATCAAACCCCAACTTCAAACATCAAATCTGAAACCATTCCCAAACCCAAATAAAACCCAAATCTTTAAACCCAAATCAGATTTGAAATCAACTCTTTCACATATCAAACCGATGCCCACACCCAAACCTTCAAACATCAACTAAGCTATGGCTTCATGAGGAGAGAGTTTTGGATTTGGATGAACAAAACTTCAATAGAGGAAAAACCTTTGGAGGAGAGAGATCCATGGCTTCATGAGGATAGAGCTGAGAAGGAACAGAAAATCAATGGAGGAGGAGAAAGATTTCGGGGAGAGGAGGAGAGAGCTTTCGGGAGGAGAGAGAGTGAAAGTTTCAGAAAAAATGGGAGTTTGGTTACAAGAATAGTGGAATTTGGAATAGTTAACCGGGAATAACCGGTTTGTCTTTTAGTGGTGGTGTGAAAATACCATTTCACACCGTGGTGTGAAAGAATCATTTCCCTTTACCTTTAGGGAAATGATTGTTTGACACCATGGTGTCAAAGTTTCCTTTCACACCACCACTAAAGACAAAACTCTTATTTCCAATTAATTATTCCAAGTTTAGCTATTCTTATAACCAAACACCTCTTTTACTCTTACTTTCACTCTCTCTCTTCACAGCAACATAGATTCTCTCTCTTGCAAAGCTCTCTCCTCCGTTGAAGTTGTGCTCCCTCGAAGCTCTCTCCTCCATTGAAGTTCTACTCCTCCGAAACTTTATCATCCATTGAAGATCTGAGCTCCCCTCATGAAGGCATGGCTTGATGTTTGAAGGTGTGTGTGTGGGTTTGATGTTTGAAAGAGTGGATTTGTTTGGGTTTGGGAATGATTTCACGGAGAGAGCTTTTGATATTTGTAGATTTGAGTTTTCTTTGGGTTTGGGAATGGTTTCACGAAGAAAAGATTTGATGTTTGACATTGTGGGTTTCATTGTTTTGGGGAATAAAATGTGTTAGGTTTGATATTTGTGAGGTTTTGAATGCTTTCTTTTATGTTTGGAAATAGAACTTTAATTTTAAGTGATTTTAGTTGATATTGAAAATAATAAAATTTGGTTTTTTTAAATTTTGAAGTGATTTTGGTTGAGATAAAAGATAATAAAATTGTTACAAAGATGGAACCATATTATTATTTTCCAGAAATTGTGGACATACTATAGAAATTATGGACAATTATATTTAAACATGTTGAATCGATGCCAAGAAATATGAACAATTAGTATGAACGTGTTCTAATATTTAAACTAATTTCCAGAAAATGTGAACAAAACCATGAAATTGTGAACAATATTGTCCACACTTTCTAGGAATTGGTATAAACATTCGAGTTTACTCAGAAAATGTAGACAATTTTATTTAAGTGTGGAGTGTGGACAATAATGTCCACACTTTCTGAGAATTGGTATGAACATTCGAGTCTACTCAGAAAATGTGAACAATTTTATTTAAGTGTGGACAATATTGTCCACATTTTCTGGGAATTTGTACGAACATTCAAGTTTACTAAAAAAATGTGAACAATGTTAGTATGAACATTTGAGTCTACCTAGAAAATATATACATTTTGGAAAGAAAGTAATAGTTGGATTTTTTAGGACAAAGCTAGCTCTTTGGATAAACTAAATGGTGCTTTTGTGAGTGAGCTACTTGATTGGTCTCGGAGCTTGGGTTTAACAAATATTGTTATTGATTTTGTATTTTCTTTAGCTACTACTTAGTTCTCTTCTTCTTCATTGTAATCTTGTTGACCTCAATGTGTATCCTTTATGCACCTTGAGAAAATGTGGAAAATTTCATTTAACTGTAAACAATATTGTATGATTTCATATCTACTTAAATTGAAAAATATAAGCTTTGACATCATGCAATTTGTGAATGATATGAGCCCACAATTTGTGAATTATAGGCTCTCTCCTTTTTTTTTTTTGGATGCAATTGCACATGTTCTATTTGTGTACAAAAAGTTTAGGGAGTTATTATCAAGGCATCAATTGAAATGTACAATTCTTAAATAAAAATTCATTATACAAGCCAAGCCTCATTCAAAACAAAATTATTTTCAGTTTTTTTTTTTTTTTTTCCAACCTATCAATTTTATAGTATACAATAATATCATATGGAATAATCAATATTTAAATTTCCATCCACATGAATGCTAGATAATCAATCGTTACAAAGAGAAAAATATAGAAATATTAAATACATCGTATTGGTTATAACAAATCTAGCTAATTTACAAACATTAAATATATATGTTTTCTCTGCAACCAGTAAACAACAAATATCATAGGATCACATAACAAATAGACATTCTTCCAAAATATACCCAATAGGTGTAGAGCAGCAGAATTTTCAGGTACAAAAAGAGCTCTATAAAATCCACTTGAATCAACAAAACTGATAGGAGATTCACTACGACAAAATCCTCGAACAAAATTGTAAGCAACTACCTAATGTATAAAATTTTAGTACTTGACCATTGCAAAGATATCTGATTATAGGCCAAGTTTTTACTCTGCAACGTTCACCCTAAACTTTAGTCAGCTTCTTTTTCCGCTCATATGCTACCTGAGCTCTCTCTTTTCTCTTTTCCTCCAGCTCCTGTGGTAAAAAAAATGGTTAGAAAATTTTGAATACAAGTTTTGCTCATGAATTGTGACTTTTACTTTCAAAATTGGTTAATCTCAACAATATAAAGTCAGCATAAGCATGTTGATAAACTAACTCATAAACAATGATTCATTGATGTCTAATAGCATGTTAATCGAAATAACACACACAAATTTGACGTTGCTGAATTAAAGAGCTGCTTATTGTTCTCCAAAAAACCAGGGATGAATTTAGTGAAGTAAAGCTTTGCTTGAAACGATTTCCGATTTCCTTGTCCTCCTCTTGTATCATCAGCTTCTCCAATAATTGTGGGGTTTTTTTGTTGGGGATATATTTTATCTGCCCATATGTGAAACATATTAGACTTAAAATTTATTTTGCAGAAACTTTTTAGTAATAATGAGTATTTTGATTCCCAGAGATATAGCATGAGATGAGGACTCTAAAATAGTCATTACTGGATCTCTTTTGGAAGATTTGATGTTTGGTGACATGTAACATTTTTATATATCATTTTGAAACATATCTGATAAACGTAATTATTAAATTTTGAATGCTGAATATTGAATATTGTACACAGATTATTGATTGGTGAAGAGATCGGTTCAAGTAAAACTTTATTTCACAAAGTACATCCCTGATGTTTTGGAGAACATGCAACTTGTTATTGTGAAAATTTACTTCACCAATTTTTTTTTTTAATTCTTTGTGAGTAATACCCTGAGATGTCACAGATTGGTTCATGCAATGTTTTATTTGACCAATCTCCTTCATGTTCTTAGTTTGATTAGTCAAGGTGAAAGTGTGCTACCGTTTCAATTCTTTCTTCTTAGCATCAGAGTTATTCATTGGTATGGACAACGCCAATTACTCAATAGTTTTGTAACTTCCATCACATAGAGTTGCAAGAGTTATACATATCCCGAACTGAAACTGTGTGATGCTTCAAATTGACGGCACTATGTAGTGGTGTATAAATCCCATCAAGTATATATCTATATATTGTCATTCCAATCGATAGTTTGTAGAATCTCTTCTCTATAAGATATTTATTCAAATAGTTTACGACCATTATTAATTCATCATTCTTTCATCCTATTCTTGACACATTTTTCAAAATTATTAATAATAGTTTCAGGGACAAAATCATTTGTCTTTATCATATCCTTCTCAACATTTACATTTATTTTTGTCTTGTCACTTCAGGAGCTACAAAAAATAAAAATGTCTTGTTAAAACATTGTCAATCCAATATTAGCCAAAATAATATTAATATGTACCAATGGTTCAAATAATAAAAGATAAAATAAAAACAATCAATACTTACTATTAAAGAAAAGAAAAAAAAAAGTGCATAGCAAGACGATCGCTACATTTTTTTTTTTTTCATCCATCTCTTCATTAATCTTTTATTTGATTAATTTCTTTTAAAAAATAAAGAAAAGAACACGATACAACTGTCTCAGACGCAGCCGGCATTATTATGAAACCAATAACGTATACAATGCTCTAGTACCCAGAAAAAGAATTCTCACGAATTTTCTCAAAAACATTTTTAAGGTGACTTAAATATATTTCGGTAGATTGGACAAATTTTATTTTATTTTATCAAATCAATTAGGGGTCTCAAATGGGTGGGATTGGACGGGTAATAAATGAGTTGGGTATTTAAAAACCAATTGTTCATTTAAACTCATTTAACAAAGTATGTATTACCCATACCCAACTCAGCCTAATTATCTAAAGTAAAACCCAACCCACTTATTTACCCAAAAATTTTATGTATGCATATGGTCAAAATATTTTAAAATTTCTTAAATGACAAATGTAACCCTATAAAAATGACAAAAATACCCTCAAATGATTAATAAGTGGGCTTAGGTAAATTTGTTAGATACCCAATAATCAATTCATTTAAAGTCCAATTAAATTAAACTTAATTGGGTCTAATTGGGTCAGTACCCATTTACCCATTTATTAAATAAGTGTATTTGGTTGGACAATTAGTGGATAGATTTTGATGGACTAAAGGGTTTGAGTTTTTTTTGCCACCCCTTACACTCCGTTTGGGAAGGGGTAAAAAATAAATAAATAAATAAAATTTAAGAATATTCTCTCATTTTCCTTGTTTTAAAGTTTAGTAGGAGAGAATAGAATAGAAAGAACATTAATTCCCTTGTTTGGGAGTTTAAGTGAAGGGATTTGAATGGAACACTCATTCTTCCTTATTCCCTTCAAACCTCAAATTTTCATTTTCCCTTAAATTAGGAGGAATAGAAGAAAATGGATTTAGGTTTAATGATTTTTTTCACCAAACGTTCCCAAAATGCCCTTAGTATTTTTGTAAAATCCTAAATTATTACTTATACCTTATTTGATTTGACCTTAATTTTATTTTCCTCAATTCCCATGATATATCTATAATATTGTATTTTTAAATGATTATGTATGGACCTTTAACAATTTCAATCTTCTATAATATTGTAGTTCCCATAGTATTTCTATAATATTGCATTTCTATTTATTGGGATTATATTTTAGTTTATATTGCTTAGATTTTGTGCTTGTTTATAATTAAGCAGATTTTATATCACCTGTTGTCCTCTACTGGTTTCTTTCTCTGTTAGCAAGGGTCAGAAAAATAGAAATAAGTTCTCATGATATTTCTATAATATTATTGTGACACCACAAGGTGTCATATATATATATAGTATAGTAATTCTATAGATTAATCCTACATTTTATAAAAATAAATGGTGTTATAGTAATGTTGTTATAAAATGATTCATTTACATTCCTTCTAATATTACTCTCAAACAAGGTTACTTACATTCTATTCTATTCCATTCCTCTATTTTAAAACATACAAACAAGATTACTTAGTTTCATTTCATTACATTCCATTCTATTCCATTCTATTCATTAAATTCATTAAATTCCATTCTATTCCCTTATAATTTATTCATTCCATTCCATTCCCCTCTAAACTCCCAAACGAAGCCTTAATCAATACATTTAACCTTACCACCCAAACAAGAAATACACAAATCACGTGCATTTCTTTTATCACAAATAACCGGCTTGCCGTCTACTGGCAATCCGATTATATGCGTGACATCTAGTAGACCAAAATGAAAACTGTAATGATTGAAAACAAAACAATTTTGCTCTACGTTAAAATTTTGTATCAGCTCAATGAACAACACATGTTTATGCAAGCCACCTCCCTCTATTTGTATTTGCTTTCTTCTTGGAATTCGGATCCTAGAGTCATTCAAGCCTTGAAGGACACTGGTTTCGATAGGCTGCTACAAATACAGGGAGGTGGCTTGCATTATCATGTGTTATACATGGAGCTGATACAAAATTTTAATGTAAAGCATAATTATTTTGTTTTCAACAATTACAGTTTTTATTTTGGTTTATTAGATGTCATGCATACAACCGGATTGCCAGTAGATGGCAAGCCGGTTATCTGTGATGAAAGCAATGCGCATGATTTGTGTATTTCTTGTTTGGGTGGTAAGGTTAAATGTATTGTTTTGATTAAAAAAGGAAAAATTGAACAATTTACCGAAATATATTTAAGCCACCTTAAAAATGTTTTTGAGAAAGTTCTTGAGAATGCTTCTTATGAGGTATTAGAGCAGCATGTTAGAGCTGCTGTTTTATACGTAATAGGTTCTATAATAATGCCGGCTGCATCCAGGACAGTTGTATCGTGTTCTTTTCTTTATTTTTTAAAAGACATTATTAAATAAAAGATTATGCGTGGGGTGCTGCCTTGTTGGCGCAAGTCTATGATTCAATGAAGAGTTGGTTGAAGAAACGCAGCGGTCGTTTTGTTGAACACTTTTTTTCTTTAATATATGGTAAGCATTGATTGTTTTTTTTTTTTTTTTTGAACCATTGGTACAAATATACTATTTTGGCTAATATTGGATTGAAAATGTTTTAACAGATTCAAGGACTCATATAATTACGAAAGTCCGCAACCATTCCGTCACTGCAGAATTTACAAGCTGATGATGTAAGTTTCCCTTTTTGTTATATGTTCGTAATTGAAATTTTATTTTATGCATTGATATGTATGGTATTTCCTATTGTAGATAAATGCTTTTTGTTCTTTCATTACGATGAAAAATTATTTTCAAATGTATACCTACTTTTACTCTCTGTTCTTTTTATTATGATGAAAACTATTTCAAAATAATAAGCTCCTCAAAGTGAGGTATTAATTGTAGCTATATTTTTGAATAGATATATAATGGTCTGGTCTTTTTAATTAGACTAGCAAGTACTAATTATCGTGGGTTAGGATTGTCTATGGTTTTTAATACAACATCATTCATTCATTCTAAAATGAGTTAATTAGATTTTAAGTTTTATCATATCATTTAACGTTTGTAGATATATGTCCATTTAAATTATTCATAATGCCACAAAATGGATAAATTTTTAAGAATTTTAGAATAGGGTCACTTTAAATATTCTTAAGAATCTTAATTCCGTGAACAAATATTATCACATATAAGCATGGTATTAACTTATCCAAAACACAAAATAAGAATACTAGAAATGATTTAAAAGTAGACAAATTTTATATCACATATATATATTTTTCTCACCTAAAAGAAAATGTGCACGGTTAATTCTGTGAACAAATATTATCACATATTTTTCTCACTCAAATTATTTTCAAAAAAAGACAAAATAAGAATATTAGAAATGATTTAAAAGTAGACAAATTTTATATGGTATTAACTGATCCTTCCCAATTCCCAAATACATACTTCAGTATTATCAAAATGTTAATAATTCTAGCTTTGTTCATACAGTATTCTCACATGCACACACTACATTAACTTTGTATAAGTGGGGGATCAAACCCACGTCCTTTAAGGATGGGAATCAAGGGAGGGGGCTACAACACTAGGCCAGTGAGCTTCCCCTGTTTTAGTACAATTGTACAACTTTGGATTATTGTATTTGTATTTGTATTTGGTGCACTGGTACATCTCCAAAAATAAATCTGAAATTCCGTATTGTTGAAGTGCCATTTTTATTTATTTCGTATGATAACTTCGGTCATTTATCTCGTTAAATGTTAGGGTGTGAAAATATTGATGAAGGCCTCTTAGCTGTCAAAGAGTGTTCTCACTGACGTCTTCATCCCGTTGTTGAAATTGGCACTATTACATATTATTGTCATTAACTATTTTAAATATCTAACTATACTTCAATTATCAATCTTTTTTTTCTTTTTCTTTTTTTGGCTGAGTGCTCTACTTTAGACATTTTGGTTGCACTTACCTCTCTCTGTCAATTGTAGCGTAGTAGTGTATGTATTACTGCAATTCAAAGCTTACCTATCATAGCTTCCACCCTAAAGACCACAAAGAAACATTATCAACAAAACCAAAAGCTAAGCTGGCACTAAATCTATTGTCTAACTATATAATTTAACGGAAATGATTTGTGCACTACACCTAGCATATTTGTTCAGATTTTTAATGTATATATGTTCACATTTTTTTTATCACATTGGCCAAATTTTGTGAAAGTGTAAATTAAGTGTGCATTGTGGATGTACACAAATGATGACCCATAATTTAATGAATAACTTATGTATAACATTTTAAAATTTTACTTTCTGTTTTTTGAAAGAATATTTATACTTTAACCCATTTCAATTAATAAATAAGCAATCAACAAAATTTTTACCATGGAGATTGTTTTTTTGGGGGGCCATGGACCAATCAGTTAATATACCTTTGGCAGACATTAAGTCAGCCAAGTAATTCCATTTCGTTCTTTCCCATTAGGCGTGGCCTTAATTGTCCCCAAAAAACTTTAAATATTAATTTCATTGGAAAGCCAAAATTGGCATGCATGCAGGCTATGCAGCAATCCTCCATTCGACCATTCCTCTTCCCTATGTAGTGTAGCCCTCTCTCCAGCCATATAAATATTTGCCCTTATAAAGACACAGCCACGTCAAATTTCATACTGTACTAATTAATCAGCATAGACAGCAATGGCAACTAGCAAAGTGAGCTTGAAGCTCCTAATTGACACAAAGGGCAACAAAGTACTATTTGCAGAAGCTGGAAAGGACTTTGTGGATTTCCTTTTTAACCTTCTTTCTCTGCCAGTTGGAACTGTAATCCGTCTACTCACCAAGCATAGCATGGTGGGTGCTCTGGGCAATCTGTATGATAGTGTAGAAACTCTCAGTGAGACTTACTTGCAGCCAAACCAGAGCAAGGACGCAATACTCAAGCCCAAAGCTCCCGTCACTGCTTCTAATGTCCCTCTCTTGCTGTCGGATGTTGAATCAGTGAGTGGAAAAAAGTTCTACATGTGTCAGAGTTTTCACCGAAATGTTGCTGATGATCCACATGCCATTTGCCCTCATTGCAATGAATATATGAACAGTAAAATAACATATATTGCTCGAAAATTTGCAGAAGAGGGATCGTCCGAAGAGTTGGGTGGTTATGTGAAAGGGGTGGTGACTTATATGGTGATGGATGACTTGGTAGTGAAGCCTATGTCTACTATATCAAGTATTGCTTTGCTCCAAAAGTTCAGTGTCAAGGAAGTTGGTGCACTTGAGGAGAGGGTTGTTGATTTGGGCATGGATGAGGTAGGCTAATTGTTTTTAATTTGTTGTGAACGTTTTATCTTTTGTTGTTCAGCAAGACAGTTGATTGATTTTTTTTTTCTTTTAATGCTAGGGTCTGAAGCTGCTGAAAGCCTCTTTGCAGTCCAAAGCAGTTTTAACCAGTGTTTTCCTTGGGAATATTGGAGCATAGGGACGTTATGGTTGCAACTTGTTGGCAATCCAATTAGTTAGGAGATGGATATTGTGCTTTTCTAACCTGTTTTGAGGAGATGATTTGGGTGATTTCATGCATGTGTTTGGGAACCCAATTTGTTAGGAGATGGATATTGTGCTTTTTTAATTAACCTGTTTTGAGGAGATGATTTGGGTGATTTCATGTGTTTGGAAATCGAATGGTATTGTTTTTGCGTAACTGTTTTGTGATGATTTCGGTTGATATGTTTGTCCTGGTTTGAACTTATCTGCAATGCTAATCTCGGCCCTTTTTATTTTATAGATCTTTGCAAATCTCATACATACTTACGATAAGTTACACATTAAAACTCCTGCTTCCATATTGTTAATATAATTGGAACACCAAATATCTTACATAAATTTTCACACATCTCACACTATACTGAGAGACTAATTGAGGATTTCACCCACAATTTCTTCATGGGCTCATCAATTTAGAGTAATTATTCAATTCTTTCTATGAGCAATGATTCTTCATCTCACATAATAGTTGGTTCCCATTAATTAAATCGAAGGATCATAAGAGACTTTATTAGTTAAGTTGATTGGAACTCACATGATGGTATGGGATTAAAACTGGTTATTAGCAAAATTTAATTGAGGATATTTCTCAGTTTTGAACTTTTAGAAAATATTGTAATTCCACCATAGAAAGTACAATTAAACTTATTTTCTATTATCCTTATAAAAAAGTTGTGGACATACATTTAAAATTTGTTTAGATATTTTTACTCAATTTTGGTAATTTTTATAAATTTAATCCATGCCTTTGAACTGTTTGGTTCTTATTCCACGCTACTATTTTATTACAAAAGTGAATCACTGTATTTAATTCTTGGAAAGTAGTTTTAATAAACATACTTCAATCCCCACCGGGTATGCTGGTAGTGAGCTCATTGATTTCGGATGTCTCGTGGACTAAGAATGGATTTAATGTGGCGGAAGATAAGCAAACCACTTCTTTTATAAAACAAATTGTTCCCCTAAATATTTGGTTTATTCCTTTGATCTAGAAGATTAAGGCTTTGTTTCGTTAGGACTTGGGAGGATGGAAAAGTGAGAGGATAGAAATTTTTCTTTGTATTCCATCATGTGTATTTGATTGGGGATGGAAAAGTTTAATGATATAAAATGTAGTTTATATACATTTACTATTAAATCGATATTATAAAAAGAATGAAAAAATGCTACGTAGAAGGGCAAAAGTCAAAGAAGTTTTTTGACTTTAATGTCCTCCACCTTCACTTTTTCTCTCCCATTTCTTTCCAATTTGGAGATAAGAAATTTGGTGGGCCTGTGTGGAAAATGCCCAACCCATTTTCATTCCCCTAATTTTTTGGGCAAATTGCACTTTTCCCTCTTTAACTATTGTATCATCTCAATTCCCTAATTTATCTATAAAACCGAGCGATGTCCCCCTTTATGTATTGAAAATATGCAAATCACCCTCACGGTCTAATTTTATGTTAAAGCCAAGTCAAAATAATGAAATATTTTTATAGTATATTAATATATAATGATAGATTTTGAGTATTATGACTAGAAATTGACAAAATAAATAAAAGCATTTCATTAATTTTATTGGTATTTAACATAAAATTAGACAATGGGGGCTATTTGCATATTTTCAATACATAAAGGGGTTGCTCAGTTTTATAGATAAATGGGGGAATTGAGATGGATGTAATAGTTAAAGGGGAAAAATGCAATTTCCCCTAATTTTTTCTCTCCTCAACCACATAATGGGAAACATCCAATTTTCTCTATTTTCTTTTCTTTCCTCTTTATTTTCTACCCAACCAAACAGGCCCTAGAGGTAAAGGTAATTATTTTGGGGTGGGTTGGAAGTATTAAGTAAATCTCAACGGTAAAAAAAATTTATTTAATAAAAAAAAAACGTGTATCTAGTCCCATGGAGTCTACAAATTTTTTCTAGAGTGGTCATCAATAACTTATATAGACATTAAAAACTTATAATTATACAAAGTATTGGTGGTTTGAAAGCAAAAATTTAAGGGTAGGGTGGTCTTGGTTCTCAACTAATGAGAATCTAAGAGAAAAAATGGTAAAATTTAGGTACAGTTTCTTAGGTCAAGTACATTAGGTTCTTAGTTGAATTTAAATATTCTTAGAAAAGATAACATTGTTTGTGTTTCATTAGTTAATGCAACCATGTGTTTGAATTCAATTGGGGAACCTAATGTACTTAACCTAAGGAACTGTACCTAAGTTTTACCCGAGAAAAAAATATGCTCAAAATCTTATCTTTTTTAATCAACATTTTCACACACACACCACAAAATAAATATATCTAAATATCATTGCATTGTATGAAGTCTATCTCAAATTGAGAGAGTGATAATGTTTGAGAGATATATTGAAAGAGGGAAAAAAAGAAAAGAAAAAGAAAAACAGTGTTGTTGTTGATATTTGGGTTTTTTTTTTCTTTTCTTTTCTTTTTTAAGAGACTTAGTAGGATGGGTCTATTGGAATCTCAAGTCAAAGATCTTTGAGGGTGTTCAATTTGGGTTGGGTTTAAAGGGTGGACTACTAACTTATTTTGTGTTGAAATAAATTTTAAATAAAAAAATTATAAAGATGAAAAAAAAAAAAAAAAAAAAAAAGGAAAAAAAAGAGTTGAGCTGGGCAATGGCCTATGGGTGGACTAATGGCTTATTTCGGACTGAAATAAATTTTAAAAATAATTTAAAATTAAATTAAAAAATAAAAATAAAAACGTTGGGCTGGTCAGCCTAGCCCAGCCCAGCCCACTCAACTGTTACTCAGAGCAGCCCATTTCGTTGATTAGGGCTTATGAACAAGGTTAAATCCGTAATTCTCCATTGTATATAAAGAAGCTTTCTTCTCCGCTTAAAACCCTAACTCTTACAGCCGCAGTAGCCGTCTTCTTTTTCTTTCTTAGGTTACCATCTCCTTTGTATTTTCTTAAAACCCATTTTCAGTTCGATTTTTTTTTGCATCTAGATCTGAAAATCGAAGTGGGTATTTAATTTTATCAAAGCTAAATCTTTCTCGTGCTTTTTTGTTAGGTAAGGAAGTGCTTCGGCTAGAGTTTTCTTCATTCCAATGGCTCCTAAAGGTACATTTTTTGTTTTTGTATATGTTTTGTATTGTTAATTCAAATGTTAACCTATATACGTGTTTCTTTGTTTTCAATGTAGATAAGATTTAAGCGGTGAAAAGTTTACTTTTGCATTATTTGTATGTGGTAAATATTGGATTTTGAGGCTAATGATATATATGAATAGCACAAATGGTGATGGGTTTGTGTGATCTTTAATATTATAACCATATTTCTTTATAATTTTTTAATGGGTGTATAGCATATATATATATATATATTTCTTTATGTTTCATTTTATTTTGTTCCTCTGGTTTTGCTATAGAATAGCACAACGCATTAGATCCATCAAATTAATGCTTTTGCTGTAAAATTGGTACCCAGTGCGTTGTGTGTGTGTGTGTATATATATACTGTCGTAGGGGCGAGGTTTGCAAGTCCTCTTGTTAACTTGGTTTAGCCCTGTAATTTTTTATATTCTTTTGGAAATGAGGAAGCTGAAACTTTAATTTCAATGGTATGGTTGAGGGACAATGTGTGCATGTTCATTAGAGTTAGTGTTCTATTTGTTTGATATAATTTTTGCTCATTG
Organism: Fagus sylvatica; assembly: GCA_907173295.1. Classification (NCBI taxonomy): domain Eukaryota; kingdom Viridiplantae; phylum Streptophyta; class Magnoliopsida; order Fagales; family Fagaceae; genus Fagus; species Fagus sylvatica. The sequence continues at coordinate 33,821,903 of OU015769.1, forward strand.
GTTTTTTGTGTTAATTGTTATACGGATGGGTATCAAAAGTTGTTTAGTATAGTTAATAGGGATTCATATTCTAGTTACTGTTTCTGTAAATTTGTTACTGAGGTATTGTTGTATTGTTAATTAGTTTAGCACAAGTGAGGCTAACTCCTGCCATGTTGCCCAATTTGAGGCTTTACCTTTTCCTACCGCTTTGACTTTACTCCTTTTACCCAATGAAAATGTTCACTGTATTCATGCTTTATCTTTTACAGGTGATAGCACAAAAAAGGCTGATGCAAAGACTCAAGCCTTGAAGGCTGCCAAGGCTGTGAAATCTGGTCTTGCCTTTAAGAAGAAAGCTAAGAAGATCAGAACAACGGTCACATTTCATCGGCCAAGGACATTGAAGAAGGAGAGGAACCCCAAGTATCCTCGTATCAGTGCTCCTCCTAGAAATAAGTTGGATCATTATCAGATTCTCAAGTTTCCACTGACTACTGAGTCTGCAATGAAGAAGATTGAAGACAACAACACCCTGGTTTTCATTGTTGACATCCGTGCTGACAAAAAGAAGATCAAAGCTGCTGTGAAGAAGATGTATGACATTCAGGCCAAGAAAGTGAACACTTTGATCAGGTAAATTTCACTAATTCTCACACCTAAGAACATGTTTTTTGACACAATGTATAATAAGAGAAGTAATTCAGCTTCTTTCGTGGTGAAACTTTATGCCTTCATTAGAAATTTAGATTTTGGTGTTGGTGTACATGGATTGAGAGAGGGCTGTCCAACTTAATAGATCACTAATAATTCTGCTGCTGTAGATTGAGCAATCTGTGATACCATACCTAATATTCAAATCTCGCTTCTCTATATCACTGCTTATTCTTCTTCTTCACTGCTTACTATTCATGTTGACAAGGTTGGAAAATTTATACTCATTAATTTTTCTGGTGCAGGCCTGATGGAACCAAGAAGGCGTATGTTAGGTTGACACCAGATTATGATGCCTTGGACGTGGCAAACAAGATTGGTATCATATAAAATTTTGTATCCATTGCCTTGAGCAAAGTGATTCTGTCCTTGCTTTGACAGTTTTGATAGTAATGAGACATTCTGTAGGACTCCATTATCAGTTGGTTATTTAAATTTGTATTGGGATCAATGATTTCTTTACATCTTTTGCAATTTTATGATGATTAGGATTGTGTGAAATATTTGTGGTGTTGATTTGCCCCTGGTTACCCTATGTTTTGTATTTGCAATTCAATTTTCTGTTTTATAGATCACCCGTTTTTATGTTTACTTATCTGGTATGCACTGTTCTATAAACGGTACCCCCATTCCAGGGCACAAGAAAGCTATGGCAAACCCATGGCAGGCTTTGCTCATTCTATATATGTTTGATGACATACTTTAATTTGAAAGGCAGCGTCTGCTGTCTGTTGTAGACTGTTGATCCGGCTCGACAGCTTTTTATAAGCTTTTGCCTTGCAGTGTTTTATCATTTAATTGCTAAAAATGCGAACAGTACTGGCCAATAAATGAAGTATTGGCCTACTAGTCTTGATCAACTTCCACTCACAACTCACTCCGGAATATGTACTAGAGAGAACTCCACAAGTGTTTTTTTTTTAAAAAAAACCCCCTTTGAGTGGATAAATCAGATGTGATTGGCACCAATGATTTTCAACTGTTGACAACAAAGGATCTCAAGTTTACAAGATGATTAACAACTCAAGAAATGTCAGTCTTATATGGTCCTCCTGACCTTCAATAGGTATGAAGGATTTATGTAATATAGTGTTCACTCATTTATCCGAAACAAGAGGGAAACAAAGGCAAAAGGAGAACTTCATTAGAAGATAACATCTGAATAGTGTTTGGCAAAAATGCTTTCCTACACATAAATTATATAAATTTCAATGTAATTTCATTTAAAACAATAAGTACTGCTCCTGAGTATTGAAAAATTGAATAAGGCTCTTTACTGGCTAGTGTTGGCTCTTGTACAATTCAGGGAAATGCACTCGCAGTTCAGAAGTGGGTTGTTCCTAGTGGATAGGGGAAATTGAATGACAACATCAAACATTGAAAATTTGGAAGGAATCGATGACCGTATGCAATTTGTCTTTCATCTTCTCCCACCTCCTCTCATTGGCCCCTGTGGTCAAAGTGTAGAACTTACCTGCCATTATCAATGTGATTCTCAATGAAAAGCAGGATTTTTTACTAGGAAGAAACTGAATTTTGCATCGCTACCCAAAGAAGATTATAGTACAATAAATTCAGATCATGTGCGATTGGTTTAACATTTTTTGAGAACTTATTTAGCTAATTTGAAAGTTTTTTTTTTTTTTTTTTTTAAAGTACATGTATACTTTTATCCACTTTTAGCAATAAACAAAAAGCCAATCTAAAGGCACATGTTAGTTTGGCAACGATTTTTTCTTTTAACTTATTTGCTTATGTACAATTTCTTAAAACCTTACTTTTTCTATGTACAAATATATTTTAACCAACTTTCAATAAATAAACAACATAAGATTTCAGCAAAAAGCTACGTCTAAATGCACATGCTCATAGTGAGTAGTGATTCTAGCCCACTAAAGTTGTGAGGGAATAATTATGTGGATGTGAACATAGTGAGTAGTGATTCTAGCCCACTAAAGTTGTGAGGGAATAATTATATGTGGATGTGAACTGATCCTTAATCCACAACATCAGTCAGTTCTTTCCCAAAATAAGTAGTAAATCTGTTAGGAGCAGACAAGGGTCTGTGGCAATGATATACACTAATGAAGGATGAAATTAGGCTTAGGATGGGATACCATAAGCAAAGTAGTTGAACAGAGTTCTTACTGCTAACCAAACTTCACAGGATGGGATGCCATAGGCAATATACAGAATGCATTACTTTTTTTTTTTTTTTTTGGTAAATTCAGAAGCATTACTCATTCACCTAAAAATCTAGTAAGCGCAACATACCATTGCCTATGGAGATTGTGCTGAGAGCATGGCGAGTGTAGTTTGGAGCCTTAGCAACGAACTCAAATGTGTAATATGCTTTCCCATCAATATCATGCTGTAACCATAAAAAGGATGACCAGTCAATCTACAATTTTAGAAGTAATAGTTGAACAATTGCTCTATCCTTATGTGTGCATGTAAGTGTCAGGTAGGGATGCCTCCAGAATGGCAGAATTTTCCTGCCCCAACAACCTTAGCAGTAAAAGCTACAACAAGTTCATGCTAAAATGGTGACCAAAAACACAATATTGAGGGCAGCCTCACTGAGTAAGAATCGAATGACAGAAAATACCATCAGTAATTACATAAACAAACATTTCGTTATCTCTTCCCCATAATTTAATAAACTTGGCATATTTATTTAAATTTAGTATGAAATTTTAACTTTTAACTTTCATGGAGATAAATGACAAAATGAGGATTGGAGTTAAATATACACTAAGTATAGTCCTCTCTGAGGAGGACTAAGACTAAAGCAAGATGGCACGCTGTAGTAGAAATAAACTTGCCACCAAACTTAAAAATGACCAAGTTCATAGAAGAAATGAGACCAATATAACCAATTTCCATTTTACATTGCAGTGTCTTAGCCATGAGAAAATTTATATAAAGCATAATTCGAAATATACTCTGATTAGCAAAACTTATTAAAGGAGACAAACCTCTACTGCCTCAATTAGCTTTGTTTTTTGGGAAGGAGGGGCTAAGACCTTTTTGATCAAAGTTTCAGCAATCTGTGATAATTGCATAATGGGTAATCAAAGCATTAACATATACCAATATACACAACAATTTAAGGAATGGACAAAGTAAAAATGGTTAAAGTTAATTCTACAGATTATAAGGCTAACCTCTTGTGGTGACCCAAGTTCTCGAATGTCCTGTTTGCTTGTTGGGAACAAATTCACACTAACATTTTCTAATGGTTCAATGACATCTTTAAAAACCTTGTCTTGACCTTCAATCACTATTTCCTGCCAACTCCCAAGACAACAGAACATAGAGGAGCTACTAAAAAAGGCTGACATGAGCCACACACATTATAAACAAAACAGAGGCACATAAAAATGTGGCGAAGCACACCTGCCACCCAAATGGATAGAGAAATGAGTATCCATCTTTCTTGTCCGTGACTGACAAAAATCCCTTCTTACTTTCTGCAGCAACTGAGCCATATCAAGGGTGTAATCTTAGGATATCAGCCATCATTATTTAAGGAAACTAATTCACTGCACAAATAGCAGGCATTGCTTTCCTTGATGAGCACTACATTAGTTCAAAGATGTGGAAAGCCTAACTTCTTACAGGATTTGGAATTAAAAACCAAAGGGGCAACTGCCCCAATAGCTATCACTTGGCGTCTCCCTGGTCTATCTGCCAAAATTGAAGTGCAAAAAAAAAAAAAAAAAAATGATAACCTAGTCAATGTCTCCGCAGGTATAATGTAGTTAATCAAATGACAGGGAAAAATGTGGTGGAAAACATATATATTGTTCTAAACAATACCAGTATACTCCTACAAGTGTGTATTTTTGTACATTTCGATTATTATGAACAATAAGTCTAATGACAATAAATTTCACAATTACTAAAGTAATAGGTTTTGATTGGTGTACATACAAGTAATCTCTGCAGTGGTCCCTTGTGAAAAGCTGACATCTCAATAAGTTATGTAAAAAATTGTGCTTGTAGCATTGTTGTATTATGAAATTCTTAAACAATGTATAATGTGTGTGTATGGGCCTCAATGCCATGAATATATGCACCCATACATAAACATATACATTAATACATACTTAAAAAGAACAAACTAGAATCATGCCAAGCAATTACATTCATGTGCCAAAGGCTGTCCAGCCTAACGACATAACAATAACCTATTAGGCCAATGTTATAATTGAGCTATTGGCATAGGTACGAGGTAAAAAGCCAATAAACTTTTAAATTAAATTCAAGATGCAGAAGTTCCAAACAAGTGACAACTCGAGAGCATTAACAATTCCAGTTGTGCTAAATTAAGAATGGGGTTATTGGCATTAAATTAAAGAAAAAAGAAAGTGTAGGTTTGATTACTTGTACTGAATTTCCACGTGCATATCCAAAAGTACACACATATAGTCACGGTTGTATAACTTGCATGTTTAATTTTTAGAAACAGAGTAATAATTAACTTATAATAATGCACATTTAAATGCAAGCAAAATTAACCTTGGGAAAGAGACCCTGTTGAGGAACTAGCTGCTTGCTCAGCCTTAACGAGAAATGATATGCCAGCTCTTCTATAACAAGGTAACGTGCAATGCTTCTGTAACTAAGCCATAATAACAAGTATATATAAAAAAATACATGTGAATAAAAAACAAAAAGAATAATAATAATAATTTGAGAGACAAAGATAAAGAGAAAGACTGACAACCTGAGGGAAAGAGTTGAGGAACAATGTCCGATGGACTGAGGGTGAGTTTTGCAGAGACACCATTGTTGGTGATGATGGGTTTGCGTGTGAACCTAGTAGGAGTTATAATCTGGACTTTTTTGTGGTGGAAACCTTGTTATCTATTTTTTTCTTTCTTGGTCGACTTATCCGTTACAGTATCTGTGCAATATGCACGGTCTTTGACACCTGTCTATGTACTTTGGTATGGTAGTTGGCCTGAAATATTGGACCCACAATACATCATTGCTTTTTTATTTTATTTTTCATGGAAAGAAATAATTTTTCTCTCATTTTATGTAAAAGGGAAAAAAGTTATTAGTTCTTTTAGCTGGATGGTCCTATTTGTGTTCAACAAATAATTGATGCCTTTTTGCTAAAAGCAAAAAATTGGGGCCTTCTTTCTTTTCTCCAATCCTATCTTACTATAAAAGATGAGCTTTTTTTATTTGATGGGTAATATACTAATATAAATATAACATTGTGAATTGTCAAATTAAATTTATGTGTTTTTTTAAGTATCTTGAAATTGCACTCATCTAAAACCAAAATCAGATTGATGATAGAAAATTTGGTCCAAGCATTTCTTCAAACATTTTGAGGGAAAACGAGAAAGTAAAGAAGAAAAAAAACAAATTTATTTTAGGATTGAAAGAATTAGAATGGAATTGAGAAACCAAAAAAAAAAAAAAACATTTTTTATTGCATGGTATTTTAAGTTAATAACTTTTGGATTTGCACAATTGAAAAAAAAATACTATAGCAAACAACCGGGAGGTTTATTTAAAAAAAAGGAAAGCTTAGCTCAAGTGAAGTCCGTACATGAAGAAATCTAATTTTGACAAAAGAAGACTTGTCATTTTCAAATACAGATACTATTAATACTGTTAATTGTAAAGTTGTTGCAAAACATTTTCTTATGCTTTCTTATGCAGCCATATCTTGAGAAGGCATTACTCTACAAAGAAAAACAACAAAAAAACAGATTTGTTGTGTATGACAGTATGCATGATGCATATGATTAAACAAAACAAAATTCGAGTTTTTTTTTTTAATAATCTGCATTGAATATTTGCATTGCACTTAATGAAACAAATAAACAAATGCCACCCACCTCCAAAAAAGGTAAGCAAAGGAGTGGAACAGAGCAAATTGACTGGCAACAAAAAAAGTTCTCATTCTCTCTCAATGATGTCCCCCTCTTT
>OU015769.1:33828650-33856150 GCA_907173295.1 Fagus sylvatica
AAACGTTAACGTTATTTGTCTTGTTTTAGCCTATTATTTAGGGTTTAGTTAGTGAAATGATGAGTTGGCATTAATCTAAAACATTTATTTTAAATGAAATACTAGAATTAAGAGAAATCTGTGTGGTAGAGTTCCTTAAAAACGATCTTGATCCTCCCCTGTGATACCTCATTCTTTAACAGGAATGATAAACCCCACCATGAATCTAATCACTAAACCCACTATCTGTACTCTCTCGGAGTGAATTTAATTGTCAACCAAAATTGAAAGGATTTTCCATGGAGAAAGTCAAGAGTCCATGCATGTAGCAAATGATTCTTAACCCGTTCCAATTCCCCAAGCTTGTCGACTCACGACTCACGAGTGCCAATGAACTGGGTAGCAAAAGTAGGCTTTTCCCAGAGTGAATTCCATATAAAAAGGTAACAGCCAAGCCAAAGAAGGCAATTGACATAGTGGATCCATTCACGAACCAAACATGGCAGCCAATAAGGTAAGCCTGAAGCTCTTTATAGACAAAGATAGTCAACGTGTGATCTTCGCTGGGCAAGGAATTCGTCGACTTCCTCTTTAATTTTCTCTCCTTGTCGATTGGAACTGTCATCCCGCTACTCAAAACGCAAGGAATACTGGCCAGCTTGGGAAACATGTACGAAAGCATTGAAAATATCAGTCCTACGTACCTTCAACCAAAAGTGAAGAAAGACTCTCTATTGAAGCCCAAAGTATACGTCTCTGGTGGTACTGGAGGCCCTCTCCAATTGCCAAACGTTCAATCATCAACATCCAGGACATTCTACAGCTGTTTTTATGGTCACTCATACGTATCTGATGAACTTGGAGCAATGTGCTGTAAATCTATGGCCAACACGCTAAAATATTTAGACCCATTAATACCAAAACAGGCGTCCTCCTCAAATGAGGGAGGGTACGTGAAATGGGCGGTTACATACATGGTGATGGATGATCTGGAGGTGAAGCCATTGTCCATAATTATTTCTATTAGCACTATGCTTAACGAGTTTAATGTTATGGAAATTGGGGCTCTTGAGGAGAAAGTAGTCGAAGTAGGTATGCACGAATGAGGTGTGTCAGTCATTCTTTGTTTATGTGCATGACATTTTTTTTTTTTGACGTATTGTGAATTGTGAAAGTGGTTCATCTATTAATTTACTGCACATACATAATAACTATAGGGTAAAACTTAAGTGCAATTCCTTAAGTCAAGTATATTAGGTTCCCCAATTGAAGTCAAATATATGGTTTGATTAACCAATGAAACACAAACAATATTATCTTTTCCAAGAATATTTAAATTTAATGTATTTGAATTCAACTAGAAACCTAATGTACTTGACCTAAAGAACTGTACCTAAGTTTTACCCATAACCATATTGCTCCCTTTATCTTTGCTATTGCTAGGGTATGAAATTGTTGAAGGCATCTCTGCTGTTAAAGAGTGTTCTCACCGATGTCTTCATCCCGATGTTGAAAAAGGAACTGAAACAAGAGGGAAAAACCACCTAAAACTATTTTAATTTTTGTTAACTATCACTTGATACTATTACCTTGTGCCGCCGACTATTCTGATGTCTTAATGCTTGAGAAGATTGAGGGCCTGAGGTATAATTAATTTCTTGGTTGATGATCTAAGAGACTAGACCAATTCCAGCTGACCATATTTTTACCAACGTGATATAGTGTTGCATAAAGCCATAATCTACGTTCTTTCTTTATTTAATTATTATCTTTATTAGGAACCCTATATTTCTTAAAACTATTTTCATCACTGACCTGGTTTGTTTTGATTCAAGCAGTACCAAGTTCTTTGTAAAGGTAATGTGTTTGGCCTACAAAATTAGTAGGAATTCAGTAAAAGTTACAATTTACACCATTGTGGTTCGACCCAATCACAATTTATCCATTAACTTTTAATTCCTATGTTTGACTACCATTGTGGTTCGACCCAAGACAATTTATCCATTAACTTTTAATTCCTATGTTCGACCCAATCACTTGTAAGTTTGATTACTCTCAATAAAATTCAGCTATCGTTTCAATCAAAAAAAAAAATGTAACAATTGTAAGTTTATGGACTAAATTATGATAAAGCCAAACAAATAGGAGATAAATTGTAAATTTTCAAAAAATAAATAAGAAGCTTCATCAGGTGAGTTTGAGAGAGAGAGATCCAATTCTCATGTGACAAAAAAGAATCAAATTAAAATTAATTAAAATAACTTACACAACATCAGAACACCCACCTTAACACACATTAGAAAGTCCCCAAATCCCTAAATCTACCATTATCCCTAAATTCTTCCCTAAGTCCTCACAATCTTCTTCCACAAATCAATCACTCCCAACGAAATTCCTATATCATCGTCGGTGCTATCATCAATTACTTTATTAATGGCATCAACGCATTATATTTCTATTCCATTTTGAAGTAATAAGGGTTTGAAGAGTTTGCGATGTTGGAGGGAGGCTGTGATGGTCGTATCCTGGAAAAAAGGATAATCCTTCTAGGTGGTTCTTTGGGTGTTCTTTGGGGTTTTGTGTGTGTGTGATACACACTCTCTTCTTCTTCTTTCCAACATTAGATTTATCTTATCAGATAACTAGATAAGCATTTTCATATAATTCTATACTAATTATGCCCAAATGTAAAAAAAGTGTTAAACAGATATTGCTGCCCAGCACAAAAAATAATGGTTGGTAGAGGGCTTGAATAAAACCAAATAGAACAAGTAATGGCCAGCAATGTTTGTTGTTTGGTTTTTCTTAATGGTTTGCTTTTTTGTTTTAATCTTGGTCTACAATGTGAATGCTTGTAGGGTGGGAATAGTTGCCAATTGTTTCGGTGGTATGATCCTCAAAATATTCCTCTTTGCAAGGAAGATAATCTGAACATTGTTAAAGAATTACAAACTGGTGGAGAAAGTTGATGCACATAAAAGTCGAGAAAAGCCATCTGTATTACCGTTAATCTGCTCAAGGGTCATTTGTGGAGTTCTTATAGTTGAGCTTTTGAGGGCGAATAGAAATGGTTCAATGAAGAGGTGGTATCTATCTTAATATCTTTGTGAATGGATGTTAAACGGGTATTGTAGTATGTAGTTTTTTGTAAGGTGTTGGTTAAACTTGGTTGTGTATCTAGAATACCAAACTTTGTGTTTGCATTTATGTGAACTAAGATATGGTTATGAACATAAGTTCAAAGTGTAAGTGTATTTGCGCTTATATATATACTCCACAATAGTATAATAAACACATAAGTTGAAAAAACCTAATTAAGAAGTAAGATGTCATTGAATTGAACACAACTTGATAAGCCTTCATTTACGAAAGGAAAGATATATCAAATCCGCTAAACAATCAGATTGAGCACAAAGTTGTCATTTACAATTAACTTGATTGTCAATTCCGGGTTCCAAATCGATCCCTAGGCAAAGTTTCGAGTTTGGAGGAGCGAGTAGAGTCATCACCAATAATGGGCGGGGAGCTACATTGTGATCAAGGTGGGCACGTGCCCACCTGCAAGTTTAAAAAGTGTCCATCCAAAACTTAGCCCAACACACTTCTAAAAAAATATACAAAAATAAAAGATAAACATATAGGTATTAGACTTGAAAGTTAAACCCTATAATTCATATAAATTGTATATATGTGACCTATTTGATTACTCTTCCATCACATAATCTTATATGTACCCACCATTTTTTACTTTAAGTTTTTCCATTTTTTTCTTTTTCCACGGCAAACATCATCCCTTTAGTTAATATTAACAACCCGTATAAAAGAGAAAACAAAAGTTTTTATATTATTATAATATTTTCATATAAAATAATTCTTAAATGAAACAATAATCCATCCACATGTAGTTATGTAACAAGTTAATCCTTCCCATTATTTTTTGTTTATTTTTTAAAATATTAAGTTTCCTAACATCCCCATTAATTACTTTATTAAAACCGAAAGTCTATTCCTTTTTCTTCTTCTTTTTTGTTGCTAATATTCATTCCCCTCTTATGCATGCTTAGCCTACCAACCCTCATTTCCTAATTTTTTTTTTTAATAAAACCTTATGAATTATATATATGAATGAACAAACAAGCATATAGTTTTACAACTATGGTGTTCATCATGATTAAATTTATGGCTCTGCCCCTATTAAAAGGTGCACAACCTAAATCACCAATCATAAGATTTTATAGGTGTTATTATATATTGATCACCGAAGGTCTAATTGATTTCATTATCGGCCTAAAGTTAAGGGCATTTGAAGTCTTTAATCTTAAATCAGACACTAAAGTACTATAGGATGCATGCTAGGAATCATGCCAAAGAAAAATTTTCCACCAAGAGCTTCATTTGCATCATACGTGTCTTGTGAAAAAACAAGAGATATCTTTAGTTTGACCAATAAAATAAAACTTCAGTTGATCCTCAGAGTGGGTATAGTTCAAGTCGTTTATCATAAGGGACGCATGAGAAGTTTTTAGTTGCTGCAGCTTAGGCCGCACGACAATCTGCCTTTTTGGTTATCAAGCATATTGATAACTTTCACCTCGAAGCTTGTGGATTTTGCTATATCCAATGCAAAAAGTCCTGGAATTAAACTTTAACCTCAAAATCTTATACTTTTCTACTAAATTTTCCAAAAAAGTTGGTTAATTTAATTCCATTTCGCTCATTCCCATTACCCATGGCCTTGATTGGCCCAACATTTGCATGCAAGCAGCAATCCATTATTTCGACCATTCCACTTCCCCATGTGTTGGAGCCTCAGCCTCTCTCCAGTTATATATAGATCAACAAAGCCAGTTCAAATTAATCAGCGTAAACAGAAATGGCATCCTCCTACAAAGTGAGTTTGAAGCTTTTCATAGACAAAAAGAATAATCGAGTGCTCTTCGCTGAAGCAGGCAAGCAATTCATTGACTTTCTCTTTAACATTCTCGCCCTGCCTGTCGGAACTTTCATTCCGCTTCTTAATCAAGCAATGGTGGGCAGCATGGGAATCATTTACGAGAGCATAGAAAATCTATGTCCTACTTATCTTCAACCAAACGTGTACAAAGACTCTCTCTTGAAGCCCACAGTATATATCACCTCTGGTTATTTTGGACTCTCTGTCCATTTGCCAAACGTAAAACCGAAGAATTTCTATAGTTGTCGTAATGCTAGAGGTAGTGGTTATAGTTGTCAACATTACGTGGCTGATGACAAACGCTCCATCTGTCCTTCCTGCTTGAAGACTATGGAGAGCTGTCTTATTTTTGTTGAACCATCAATCCAAAAAGGAGAGTCCTTCTCTAGTGAGGGAGGATACGTGAAAGGACTAGTTACATGGTGATGGATGATCTAGCAGTGAAACCATTGTCCACAATTTCTATTACCACTCAGCTTAACAAGTTTAATGTCAAGGATATAGGAGCTCTTGAGGAGAAAGTGGTCGATTTGGGCATGGATGAGGTGTCAGTCATTCTTTGCTTTTTGTGCATGCCTGACTTTAACTTTATTTATTGCTTCTTTTACTTTATGTTCTTTCGTTTTGATGAAAGTTAAGGAGTACAATGATCATTGAGGATACTATAGAGTCTCAATTCCTAAACTATGATATTTATGATCTTTTTGGGTAGATTATACCAAGTAGCAGGTAGACTAGTAAGTGGGCAATTTGGCTTTTAAATTCAAGATAATTATACTAATAATAGTAATAATAATGATTTTATTAAAATATTGGATGCATCGCAAATGCGTTTACTCATTTTTTTTTTAAATCAACAGGATTTGTAATATAATTAATAAAAGTTTGAATTTTTTTAAACAGTATTTTTTTAAAGTAATTCTAAAATTTATTTACCATATTGTAAATATGATAGTAAAAAAATTATTGTTACATCAGTTTGTAAGTTTTTTATAATAAAATTAATAATAATTTTATGTTAATTCTTCTTTCATCTTTCTTTGTTTAGTAAAAAAAAATAATAGTAAAAAATAAAAAATAAAAAAAGATGGAAGCATTTAAAGAAAGTAATTGTTTTTTAAAAACAAAATAAAAAAAATAAGAAAATTAATTCTTGTTTCATATTGAAAAATAAGATACTATATTCCAGTGTCCCTCTTAATTTCCAAAGGTCACTTGCTAATTATTTTAGGAAAAATAAATAAAGATAAAATCCCATACCGACTTATTGTTATTGTGAAAGTAGCATTTCTATTTACTGTTTATAATAAGTTAATAACCATTTCCTCCTTATTGCTAGGGTGTGAAATTGCTGAAGGCTTCTTTGCTATCTAAGAGTGTTCTCACTGATGTCTTCATCCCAATGTTAGAAAAGGGTGTGAAACAAGAGGTAGAAACGACCAAATGAGGGCAATAATGCTGTGGGTTGGCGAAGTTTATTATTATATTTTTTATCAAGTATGCTTTTGGATTTGGGTTAGTAGTATTGTGTTTTCGGATTTGTTAACTATCACTTTTTGTTACCTTGTGCCGCTGACTTCTGATGTATACCAGATGCTTTGAGATGATTCAAGGCCTGAGTTATAACTTCGTTGATCTAAGACCAACCAGCTGATAATTACGTTACCAACCCAGATTCACTTGATTATGCAGAGTGGAGGTGGTATCCATCTTAATGTCTTTGTGAATGGATGTTAAATGGGTATTGTAGTATGTAGTTTTTGGTTAGGTATGGTTTAATCTTGGTTGTTTATTTAGTTGTGTATTTGAGAGATGAACTAATATGAACCAAAATACCAAACTTTGTGTTTCATTTATGTGAACTAAGATACGGTTGTGAACATAAGTTCAAAAAGTGTAGGTGTATTTGCGCTTATATGCTTCTCAACAGTAGTATAATGAACACAAAAGTTGCAAAAAGAAAACCTAATTAAAGTAAGATTTCATTATCGGCCTAAAGTCAAGAGTGTGTGAAGTCTCCAATCTTAAATTAGACAATAATGTATCTTTGAACTAACAGAATATATTTGGACGTTTATTTATGCGTGTTAAATGCATTAAGCATCCCACGGATATTTTAATAGGTTAATTTCACTTTACCCTTTTAAACTATGGGGTCAAGTTCAATTCCCACATTTCTTTTACTAACGGTTATCATATCTAGTTTTATGGTGCATTTTACAATCCCCTTTCCTCCTTACAATAAATCTAGTGATTCAAAAAATAAAAAATAAAAGAAATCACAATTTTTATTTATACAAATCTTGATGTGATCTACTAATTGACCTAGTTATTGTAACATACACAAAATCTAAAAATAGAATAAATATAATTAAGTTTAGATTTTCAAATACAAAATAATAGTATCTTCTAATCCCAGGCATCTTGGAGGATATATAAACTCATATTTCAAAAGTGTTGTTATCGGATTTTCATTGGGCAACGATGAATTTTTTTCGTCGTGAAAGTTTCTATGACTACTAAAACACCATAAATCAATCTTTTTAGACCAATCCAGGAACCAACAAGGTCTTGTCGGCAACCCTTGACCTCAACCCAATCTTCCCTCGCCCTCCCTTGTCTTGCTGTCGTCAGGTTCTAAGGGAAACTCACCGAAAAATCTAATATGATTCATATTTCGACTAGATTTTTGGATCCTTCACATATTTCTTTCTATCAAATACTATCTAGTGAGTAATCAAAACTTTTTTTTTTTTCTAGATTTGAGGTCAAATTTTTTTAAAAATAAAATTGATTTGGTTAGAATTATTGAAATCCGGAAGTTAGGGTTAAGTTTGGGGCATGGTTTAAGGATTTCTATGCTACTAATTGAGGACCCAAATTGAAGATTTAAACCACTAATTGAAGGAAAGAAACAGTGATTGGGTAAGAAATTATTTGAGATTTTACATATTAGGATTAGGGTTTTATATATGCCTCAATTAAAGGTGTAAACCACTAAATATATTTTTATTTTTTTACACACTTGTTAAGCTGCCGTCCAATGAACTAGAGGTTGGAGCACTGGACCCATCACCTAAGCCGAATTCTTTAGACCCCTTTCACGTAATCTCCCGTTCTACAAACTTGGACACCAGTCCATTCGGCCATTTAAAGATCATATGGCGAGAAAATTAATCCTTTTAGGATGCAGATTAATTGGTGACTTAAGGCATTAATTGTCGCACATGGCCACAATTCCTTATTTGCCTTGATCCATCCGCTTCTTGGCAAACCCCAATAAAGATATGGATTCAATGCATTCTGAAATGATTATGCACTAGCTTCAATTGACGTCTTCTCAATTCTCAATTGCTTGAAGTTATTACTACTCATAACTCTCTCATTAATTTGTGGCCCACATTGGAAGGATTTTTCTTTGAGAAAGTCAAGAGTCCCATCTGCCATGTATGCAGCAACCAGAAAGTGATTTATTTTACCGTTCCAATTCCACAAGGTTCATGAATCACGAGTGCCAATGAAAAGGGTAGCTAAAGATGGGTCTTCCCAATTCCTATAGTTAATTCCATATAGAAAGGTAACAGAGAAGCCAAAGAAATCACTTGACATAGAGCTAGAATACAATCCAAGCCCCTTATTCATTCACATACCAAACATTGATGACACTGATAAGGTAAGCTTGAAGCTATTTGATAGACAAAAACAGTAACCGAGTGCTCTTTGCTGAAGCAGGCAAGGAATTCGTCGACTTCCTCTTTAAGATTCTTGTCCTGCCGGTCACGACTTTCATTCCGCTTCTCAATCAAGAAATGGTTGGCAGCTTGAGAAATATTTACGACAGCATTGAAAATCTAAGCCCTACTTACCTTCAACCAAACATAAAGGACTCTCTCCTAATCCTAAAGCCCAAAGTATATATCTCTGGTGGTATTGGTGTACCTCTCCATTTGTCAAAACATTGAATCATCAAAATTCAGGAAATTCTATAAATGTAATAGTCATGAATACATGTCCGATGTCTACTGCACAACCTGTCCTTCGTGTGAAAAGCCCATGTTTGACAACATAAATTTTGTAGTCCCATACAATGAGGGAGTGAAAGGTGTTACATACATGGTGATGGATCATCTGGAGGTGAAACCAATGTCCACAATTTTATTATGACTCTACTTAGCAACTTTCGTGTCAAGGAAGTCCGGACTCTTCAGGAGAAAGTGGTTGATTTGAGCATGGATGAGGTATGTTTGTCTTTCTTTCCTTTTGTGCTTCACTTCTATTTATTTCTTCTTTTATTTCAATTTTGTTTTTCTCTCTAAGTACTTTCTGTTCTTTCATTAGGATTGAAATTATTGCAAAATGTATATCTACTGTTATTTCTGTTTTTTTTATTATGGTGAAAAATATTGCTAAATAAGCTCCTTAAAGTGTGGTATTAATTGTAGCTATAGGAGTCCAAAATAATGATATAATGGTCTTTTTAAAATTTATTAGTGCAGTATTGCTCTTTAATTTGGAGCTCAAATATTTTTTCAAAAAAGAGAAAATAGGTATACTTGAATGATTTTAATGTAGACATATTTTATATGTGCAGATACTCTATTTCTTTTCTCAATTATGATGTATACCTCCTCCTGAATGTGTCGTCCCCCCAATGATGACAATATGAAAATAAGCATCTATACTCTCAGGTCGATCTCTCTCATTTGTCGTTTGTCTTATTTCTAATCAATTTAAATTTATCTTCATTCAAACTTGCAATTTCAAGTTATCTGTCATTTGTCACATTACTCATGTTTTTTATTAGAAATATCTATCTTAAAAAATATTCGAAAATGGTCTGATTTCACCTCTTTTCCGTTTTACTGTGTCCAAGTTTCACTTTTTTATCTAAACTAACTTTGTCCCATGTATAATTCGGATTCAAGTTTAATTCTCCTGGAGTTCTTTTTACTCTTCCATGCAATAAGATTCCGGGTTTAGAAATGATTTAAAATGAGAAGAAAAAGGATAGGAAGAAAAGAGTAAAAAACAAGAGACAAAAAAAGGGCTAGTAATTGAGAGAATAAATTGTGCAGAAACACATCCACAAAAGAGGGCTCTCTGGTTTTGAGTTTAATATTTTAGTCCCTGGTGTACTCCTAGAATTTTTTTACAGAATCTTTTGAGGGAGGAAGAGAGAAAACAGATACAAATTCTCAAAGAACTTTTCCTCTTTCGACAAAAAAATCCATCTTTTGTTGAGTTAATTCCTTTTTTTTTTACTGTTCTTGATATGTCTTTCGTTGAGTGTAAAACTTGTTTTTGGAGAGATTTAACTTCAGGTTCTATCCTCGTTGCTTCATCCAAACAGACCCAAGATCAAACATTTTGCCTACAAGAAATCTCATTGCCATTTTCATCCTTCAAAACCCACCAAATCCCATCCACGGCAGATTAGATATACAAACACTGATCCCAACCCCAAATCACAGCCCCCACAGAGAAACCCACATCCAAGCAATAAAACCCTCTTTATCAAACCAACCCATCTCCGTTCACCTTAAACTCACTGCCATTTTCATCCTCCCTCAAATAAACCCAAATCAGATACAAAATCCCTGCTCAGACCACAACTCAAACACCTTACCAACAAAAAAAATCCTACAATCCGGCGACGGCGCCATAAGGCCATCCAGTGAAGTCGATATCTAACCGCCGGCGTCTTACATCACTTCCAGCCGCCGCCGTCGATGAAGTCATCCATCTGAAACGGGTTGGTACTCTCTAAATCCTCTTAAATCTTTTGTTTTGTGTGTTGTGTTTAGGGTTTTATGACTATAATTTAAGTTCAACGTGAGAATCGAAATGGGATTATGATTATATGTTTGAAATTGTATGGTCAGTTTAGTCTTTTACTTTGGAGTGAGATTGATCACACTCATGGACAACCTAAAACATACGCAAATGTTTTTAACCAATTTTATCATTTAATTTATTTACTCTGTTTACAAAATTATAAGATATTGTTTCTGTTGATTACTTTAATACAATCTCAATTATAAAAAAAATAAATTAACCAAAATTTTAAATAAAAAAAGAAAAGAAAAAACGTATAGCAGAATACAAAAACAACAAATGTGTATCAAAACATAAAACTATATTTTAGTAAAAAATTGGGCAGTTTTGGGCAGCAAGTACGACACAATCGATAGCGCTTTTGGCACTGAAAATTTAGCTTTCTACAGCTTTCGGCAGCAAGAATTGGTAATATAATTCCAGTAAAATGCGTTGCTGAATTCTTTGGCAATCAGCCTACAAAACATAAAAAACATTTAGAAATTATTGGTTAGTTAGTTGTTTTGATTTAAAATGAACGCATTAACGCATCATGAAATGAAGGTGTGGAAATCATACCTCTCCAAACTGTACTATCTTGTTTTTTAAAATTAAGGATTCCATGTATGTCAACATAAAAATTCCACGGTCGAAACTGGAAAAAATAAGGCAAAAGTACATAAAAATCAACACTGATTAACATAATTTATGAAAATTTACTTCACTCAAAATTCAAATTCATAACATCCATAGAAACCAACATGTATCAACAACCAACGTAGCAACCCACATATTCCAACAATCAATATAGCATGATGCAGAATGCAGCCAAGTTCCATTTGAATTGTAATAATTAATTAGTTACAAGCATTGTTAGTTAGTTACAAGTGACTAAGTCAGTTAGAAGCTATGAACCAATAGGAGTCTATCTAGTATTTGTATATCCCATAAAGTGGATTCTTATGTCAATATAGGCAGTTAGATATTTTGTAAAAGAAACCTATAGCCTAGTGCTATCAATCCGAGAGTTTATCTCTTGAAGAGTTCTTTCTTCAACAAACCTGCCAAGTAACTTAGCTTTAATCTCACAATTCCATTTCTCTATTTCATTCTCTCCATCATAGCAACTAACATCTGAATTACATTGAAGTGAACATTCAAGTGAGCCTAGAAAGTGTGGACAATTATTTTTAAGTTTGGAAAATATTGTCCACATTTTCTGGAAAATAGTATGAACATTCAAGTGAACCCAGAAACCAATATAGCAACCAACAATTAAATTTGAGTTATCAACCAACAACCAACATCTCAGTTACATTTGAGTTATCAAAACACCAACAACCAACAACCAACATAGCAACCAACAATTGCATTTGAATTATCAAAACACATTAAAAGAGAATATGGACTTACTTACACAATCTACATTAAAAGGTAAGAAAATTTTGAAGGCCAAATCATAAACTTCCATTTATGATTTATAAGAAATCCCTTAAGGCAGTACACTCAAATTTGTCTCAATATATTTGGGGTCATGATAGATATTGGTACTTACATATAGCGAACTTGGTTTGGTATATCCTTCTTGTGTTCCAGGAGCCATATTTTGACATCTTGATGCCCCAAATTCTCTACGCATAGCTGTTCCAATGCTTTTCGCTATGGTGCAGGCAGCAGAAAGTAGTATCAGTATGATTAACTAAGTTAATACTAGGTTAGATAGAAAATTGAAATGAAAAATAAGTGTTTACCAATATTGGCACCCAAGCTCTATGTGTCGCACTAGGTAAAGAATCATAAAAATAGAATGCTTTATCTAGGTAATCTACAACCAATATTACAAAATGGCCATTATGGCATGTTGGAACAAAAATCTGCATTAAGAAACACGAAAGGGTAGGTCATACACAGTTTTTTCAGAATAGATATGTAAAGCCACAATTTGACAAAATGAAGTTGGAAAAGTTCTGTAATTACCAAGTTGCATTTTTCTGGCATTGTGCGTATCCAACTACTGCGGAACACAGTCTCTGGTCCAGGCTGGTCATCCTCAATGGGTTGTTTACCCTTTTTTGGTATTTTGTTTCTTTGTGTTGTTGTTGACCAAGATGAAGCCAGGATTATAGTCTGCATAAACCATAGTTAGTTATTTCAACAAAAGAGCTATTTATATTGACATCATTCATAGTGTAAAAGTATCAACAAGTATTTGGCAAGGTAGAAATTTTGTTATTTTACCCCGCCGTGTACAGTTATTATATATTTTATATACGGTGAAGGGTGGCCTCTTTCAGTGATTTTTTTCATTAGTAGATCCTTGAAACAGTCCACCACCTGCGTGTATCACACTTACTTAGTAAATAATATGGAATTGTCAAACTGATGTTTCAAATATGCAATAAAAAAATTGATCTAAAATGCAAAATGAGTATGTAATTACCGCGGTGGATATCCACCTAGAACTACTATCCGATTCTTAATCGCCTAAAAAGGATGACACCTCTCGACCCATGATCTCATACGTTTCGGTCGAGAATGCAACCTCATTGCTATCAACCCCGCTGGCCATATCAAATTTTTTAGGAGTTGTAAACCAGTATGAAATAATATATCTAATCACTTAATAAATTATTATATAATTCAAAGAAAGTAGTTACAACCTTCTCCTAGTGATCCGCTTTGTCGCTAACGACCATTTCTTCCTTAAATCAACCAAGACAGCCTCGTCATCAGCTGTTGGCTGGTACAGAAAATGAGCATCCACCCACTGCTGAAAACATAGAATTAGAGCAACAATAATTGAAGATGTGGGCTGGTACAGACAATAAATTATGAAGAATTAAATATTTTGTGATTTTTAAACAAAAAAAAGTTAAAGCATGAACCCAACATAAAATAAACTTGCATTTCTTAAGTACTTTATCGTTAAACAACACACGTACCTCATTTCTGACCGGTTTCAATTCGGGAGGCACTATCATTACATTCCTTTGGGCTCGTGTTTTCCCCCTTGTATACCTCACAAATGTAACTCCCTTCGACGGTGAACTCATCAAATCCACCATTGCTCCCTTCGATGGTGAGCTGGCCAGGTCCACCATAGCTGCCTCCCCTTCATTTTTGGCAAGTCTGCCTCTCTTGTCCCGCTTCGATGGTGAGCTTGTCAAGTCCACTATGGCTGCCTTAGCCTTTTTTTTGGCAAGTTTGCCTCTCTTGATAGCCTTGGACGGTGAGTTTGGTAAGTCCACAATGGGGGTTTTTTCAATAAGAATGAGCAACTGGTTTTGTTTTACATCTTCAGGTGACTGGTTTTGAATGGGTGGCTGGTTTTGTTCTAAGTTTTATTCAGGTAGGGACTGGTTTTGTTCAATAGTGGGGCTAGACTCCATCACCGTGGCCAGCATACCATTCACACAGTTGAGCTCATCCTCTAAGTGCTTAATATGGCGTGCTAGAGCTTCCCGTTCAATCCTCTCAACTTGGAACTATAGCTGGCATTGTTTGGACGACGTCTGAGTTGTATTGGTTGGTCCAGCCCCATCAAGCCTAACGGTTGTGTGCGAGCTGCCATGGGTTTCTTTTAAGATCTCCATGGCTTCTTGTACCACGGATTCCTGTTACTCCCATGGCATCGCTGCAAGCACGCACAGCACCTGCAAATTGCACTATATGAATTAGAACAATGAAATACTAATTACCAACATCTTTATAAGAAACTAACATTGATATTAAATTAGTACTCAACTTTAGTGTAAGATACTTACATTGTCACTGTTATTAAAAGACGACATTGCCTTCTAACTAAAGATTCGTTGGTGGGACCATACTGAGAATCTTAGGAAATGTTGGTTAATTTGAGTATGCTTTTCACCAATCCCCAAGTGCTCACATGCGCAGATCTGTATAAATGATGACATCAATGGTAAGTTTAAGAATAAAACAAAAGTTAGAATGGTTGTGGAGTAAACAACTCTAACAAAAACATTTTACTTGAAGCAAGGCAGTGCAACCTTGAATGTGCATGTTGCCTCTATTTTTTTGTGCTTTCTTCGATGCTACAGCGCGGTTTAAACCACAAACCAAGTACTCGTACACTGCCTTCTCCCATGCATAACTACCTAGCTTGGGTATATCATCAAGCAGTGGTAAGAGGTTTGTGCTGATTTTTTTATTGGTGGTAGGAAACAAAAAATAGCTCAAGACAAGGGTCATATACAACCTAACCCTATCTAGAACTTTTATAGAAGGTTTGGTGAGCAATGTCACCAATTTAGTCTGCTTCGGCCAAGTTGTCAAGACATGGTTGGTCGGAACGAACTAAATTGCTGACATTGCTCACCAAACCTTCTATAAAAATCCCAGACAGGGTTAGGTTGTATATGATTTTTGTCTTGAGCTATTTTTTGTTTCCTACCACCAATAAAAAAGTCAACACAAACCTCTTACCATTGCTTGATGATATACCCAAGCTAGGTAGTTATGCATGGGGGAAGGCAGTATACGAGTACTTGGTTTGTGGTTTAAACCGTGTTGTAGCATCGAAGAAAGTGCAAAAAAATAGAGGTAACGTGCACATTTAAGGTTGCAATGCCTTGCTTCTAGTAAAATGTTTTTGTTAGAGTTGTTTACTCCACAACAATTCTAACTTTTGTTTTATTCTTAAACTTACCATTGATGTCATCATTTATGCAGATCTGGGCATGCGAGCACTTAGGGATTGGTGAGAAGCATGCTCAAATTAACCAACCTTTCCCAAGATTCTTAGCATGGTCCCACCAACGAATCTTTAGTCAGAAGGCAATGGTGGCCTTTAATAACAGTGACAATGTAAGTATCTTACACTAAAGTTGAGTATTAATTTACTATCAATATTAGTTTCTTATAAAGATGTTGACGTATTTCATTGTTCTAATTTATATAGTGCAATTTGCAGGTGTTATACGTGCTTGCAGCGATGCCATGGGAGCAACAAGAATTTGTGGTATAAGAAGCCATGAAGACCTTGAAAGAAACCCATGACAACTTGTGCACAGTGGTTAGGCTTAATGAGGCTGGACCAAGCAATACAACTCAGACGTCGTCCAACCAATGCTAGCTACAGTTAACTTATTACAACGAAAATGTCGTTGTAATAACTATAGTTTATTGCAACGAAATTACTGTTGTATTAACCTATTGCCTCGGAGTTTATTGCAACGGCTCGCAACGACTCTTTGGTCGTTGCAATAGACTCTATTGCAACGAAAATGGACTTATTGCAACAACTTTTTTCGTTGTAATAAACGATTTTTCTTATAGTGGTTCCAAGTTGAGAGGATTGAACGGGAAGCTCTTACATGCCATATTAAGCACTTAAAGGATGAGCTCAACTGTGTGAAGGGTATGCTGGCCACGGTGATGGAGTCTAGCCCAACTATTGAACAAAACCAGCCACCCATTGAAAACCAGCCACATGAAAATGTTGAACAAAACCAGCTGCCTATTCCTATTGAAAAAACCTTCATTGTGGACTTGCCAAGCTCACTGTCAAAGGCTGTCAAGAGAGGCAAACCTGCCAAAAAGAAGGCCAAGGTAGCCATGGTGGACTTGGCAAGCTCACCATCGAAGCGGGACAAGAGAGGCAGACCTGCCAAAAATGAAGGGGAAGCAGCTATGGTGGACTTGGCTAGCTCACCATCGAAGGGAGCAATGGTGGATTTGGTGAGTTCACCGTCGAAGGGGGTTATATTTGTGAGGTTTACAAGGGGGAAAACACTAGCCCAAAAACACTATCATTACATTTTTTTGGGCCCCCCGAATCGGAATTGGTCAGAAATGAGATACGTGCGTTGTACTTAAGAAATGCAAGTTTACTTTATGTTGGGTTCATGCTTTAACTTTTTTTTTTGTTTAAAATTCACAAAATATTTAATTCTTCATAATTTATTGTCTGTACCAGCCCACATCTTCAATTATTGTTGCTCTAATTCTATGTTTTCAGCAGTGGGTGGATGCTCATTTTCTGTACCAGCCAACAGCTGATGACGAGGCTGTCTTGGTTGATTTAAGGAAGAAATGGTCGTTAGCAACAAAGCGGGTCACTAGGAGAAGGTTGTAACAATTACTTTCTTTGAATTATATAATGATTTATTAAGTGATTAGATATATTATTTCATTCTGGTTTACAACTCCTAAAAAATTTGATATGGCCAGCGGGGTTGATAGCAATGAGGTTGCATTCTCGACCGAAAGGTATGAGATCATGGGTCGAGAGGTGTCATCCTTGTTAGGCGATCAAGAACTGGATGGCAGTTCTAGGTGGATATCCACCGCGGTAATTACATACTCATTTTGCATTTTAGATTCATTTCTTTATTGCATATTTGAAACATCAGTTTTACAATTCCATATTGTTTACTAAGCAAGTGTGACATATGCAGGTGGTGGACTGTTTCAAGGATCTACTAATGAAAAAAATCACTGAAAGAGGCCACCCTCCACTGTATATAAACTATATAATAACTGCATACAGCGGGGTAAAATAACAAAATTTCTACCTTGCCGAATACTTGTTGATACTTTTACACTATGAATGATGTCAATACAGATAGCTCTTTTGTCGAAATAACTAACTATGGTTTATGTAGACTACGATCCTGGCTTCAGCTTGGTCAACAACAACACAAAGAAACAAAAGACCCAAAAAGAGTAAACAACCCATTGAGGATGACCAGCCTGGACCAGAGACTGTGTTCCGCAGTAGTTGGATACGCGCGATGTTGAAAAAATACAACCGGGTAATGACATAACTTTTCCAGCTTTATTTTGTCAAATTGTGGCTTTACATATCTATTCTGAAAAAACTGTGTATGACCTACCATTTTGTGTTTCTTCACGTAAATTTTTGTTCCAGCATGCCATAATGGCCATTTTGTAATGCTCGTCGTAAATTGCCTAGCTAAAGCATTCTATTTTTATGATTCTTTACCTAGTGCGACACATAGAGCTTGAGTGCCAATATTGGTAAATACTTATTTTTCATTTTAATTTTCTATCTAACTCAATATTAACTTAGTTAATCCTGTTGATACTACTTTCTGTTGCCTGCATCATAGCGAAAATCATTGGAACAACTATGCGTAGAGAATTTGGGGCATCAGGATGTCAAAACATGGCTCCTATAACACAAGAAGGACATACCAAACCAAGTTCGCTACACGTAAGTATCAATATCTATCATGACCCCAAATATATTGAGACAAATTTGAGTGTACTGCTTTGAGGGATTTCTCATCAATCATAGATGGAAATTTATGATTTGGCCTTCAAAATTTTCTTGCCTTTTAATGTAGACTGTGTAAGTAAGTTCATATTCTCTTTTAATATGTTTTGATAATTCAAATGCAATTGTTGGTTGCTATGTTGGTTGTTGATGTTTTGATAACTCAAATGTAATTGAGATATTGGTTGTTGGTTGATAACTCAAATGTAATTGTTGGTTTCTGGGTTCACTTGAATGTTCATACTATTTTCTAGAAAATGTGGATAATATTGTCCAAACTTAAAGATAATTATCCACACTTTCTGGGCTCATTTGAATGTTCACTTCAATGTAATTTAGATGTTAGTTGCTATGATAGAGAGAATGAAATAGAGAAATGGAATTGTGAAATTAAAGCAAAGTTGCTTGGCAGGTTTGTTGAAGAAAGAACTCTTCAAGAGATAAACTCTCGGATTGATAGCACTAGGCTATAGGTCTCTTTTACAAAATACTAACTGCCTATATTGACACAAGAATCCACTTTATGGGATATACAAATACTAGATAGACTTCTATTGATTCATAGTTTCTAATTGACTTAGTCACTTGTAACTAACTAATTATTACAATTCAAATGGAACTTGGCTGCATTCTGCATCATGTTATATTGGTTGTAGGAACATGTGGGTTGCTACATTGGTTGTTGGTACATGTTGGTTTCTATGGATGTTATGAATCTGAGTTTTGAGTGAAGTAATTTCCATAAATTATGTTAATCAGTGTTGATTTTTATGTACTTTTGCCTCATTTTTTCCAGCTCCGACTGTGGGATTTTCATGTTGACATATTTTAAAAAATAAGATAGTACAGTTTGGAGAGGTATGATTTCCACACCTTCATTTCATGATGCGTTAATGTGCTCATTTTAAGTCAAAACAACTAACTAACCAATAATTTTTAAATGTCTTTTATGTTTTGTAGGCTGATTCCCAAAGATTTCTGCAACGCATTTTGCTAGAATTATATTACCAATCCTTGTTGTTGAAAGCTGTAGAAAGCTAAATTTTCAGTGCCAAAAGTATTATCGATTGTGCCGTGCTTGCTGCCCAAAACTGCCTAATTCTTTACCAAAATATAGTTTTATGTTTTGATACACATTTGTTGTTTTTGTATTCTGTTATATGTTTCTTCTTTTTGTATTTGAAATTTTGGTTGCTCTATTTTTTTTATACTTGAGATTGTATTAAAGGTAGTCTACAGAAATAATATCTTATGATTTTGTAAATGGAGTAAATAAATTAAATGGTGAAATTGGTTGGGAAACATTTGCGTATATTTTAGGTTACCCATGAGTAACCCATTACATAAACTTTCTTTTATATTTAATGTTACCCAGAAGCAACTTATTGCCATTGGAATCTTCACATTACTCATTGCGAAAGATATAAAAAAAAAATGTTTAAAAATGTTCCCTAAATTGTGGTCAAACGCAATATGTTCAAACAAATACCCAAGAGAAACCTATTGCCATTGTCTACATTTTCTGGGTACACTCAATTTTAAAATTTAATAATCCAGGCCACTGGATGGAAAAATTCAGGCCACTTTAATAAGGCAGTGACTCCATCATGATTCTTATTGCATCAGCGAAGGAGTTGAATGCGATTCCAGGTTTCCATGAGGCAAATTTGTGTTTTAAAGTCCAAAACATCTCCAAGACTCATTCAAATTTCCAGAAAACACTTTTTCGGTTCACTTAAATGTTCATGCGTAGACTCGAAAGTTCATACTATTTTCCAGAAAATGTGGACAATATTGTCCAAACTTAAAGAATAATTGTCCACATTTTTTGGGTTCACTTGAATGATCATACATTGACTCGAATGTTCATATTATTTTCTAGAAAATGTGGAAAATATTGTCTAAACTTAAAGAATAATTGTCCACACTTTCTAGGTTCACTTGAATATTCATAAGTAGACTCAAATGTTCATACTATTTTCCGAAAAATGTGGACAATATTGTCCAAAATTAAAGAATAATTGTCCACACTTTCTGGGTTCACTTGAATGTTCATATGTAAACTCGAAATGTTCATACTATTTCCAGAAAGTATGGATATTGTTGTCCATAATTTCATGTTTTTGTCCATAATTTCATGTTTTTGTTCACATTTTCTGGAAAATTTTATGAACATTTAAACATGTTCATACGAATTGGTCATGTTTCTTGGCATTTATTAAACACGTTTCTTGGCATCTTTGTAACAATTTTATTATTTTTTATCTCAACCAGTCAAAATCATTTCAAAATTAAAAAAACCAAATTTTATTATTTCCAATCTCAACCAAACCCTCAGAAAAATATTAAACCCAATAAGTTTTATTCCTAATCAACCAAATGTTCAACTTTTATTATTTCCAAACCCTCACAAAATCATTCAAACCCTCACAAATACAATCAAACCCCAACTTCAAACATCAAATCTAAAACCATTCTTAAACCCAAATAAAACCCAAATCAGATCTGAAATCAACTCTTTCAAATATCAAACCGACGCCCACACCCAAACCTTTAAACATCAACTAAGCCATGGCTTCATGAGGAGAGAGCTTTGGATTTGGATGAACAGAACTTCAATAGAGGAAAAACTTTTGGGGGAGAGAGATCCATGGCTTCATGAGGACAGAGCTGAGGAGGAGCAGAAAATCAATGAAGGAGGAGAAAGATTTCGGGGAGAGGAGGAGAGAGCTTTCGGGAGGAGAGAGAGTGAAAGTTTCAGAAAAAATGGGTGTTTGGTTACAAGGATAGTGGAATTTGGAATAACTAATTGGGATTAGCCGGTTTGTCTTTTAGTGGTGGTGTAAAAACACTGTTTCACACCGTGGTGTGAAAGAATTATTTCCCTTTACCTTTAGGGAAATGATTGTTTGACACCATGGTGTCAAAGTTTCCTTTCACACCACCATTAAAGACAAAATTCTTATTCCCAATTAACTATTCCAAGTTTAGCTATTCTTGTAACCAAACACCTTTTTTACTCTTACTTTCACTCTCTCTCTTCACAGAAACATAGATTCTCTCTCTTGCAAAGCTCTCTCCTCCGTTGAAGTTGTGCTCCCCCGAAGCTCTCTCCTCCATTGAAGTTCTACTC
The DNA here is from genome assembly GCA_907173295.1 of Fagus sylvatica. NCBI lineage: Eukaryota > Viridiplantae > Streptophyta > Magnoliopsida > Fagales > Fagaceae > Fagus > Fagus sylvatica. Next base: position 33,849,792 of record OU015769.1, read on the forward strand.
CTCCGAAACTTTATCATCCATTGAAGATCTGAGCTCCCCTCATGAAGGCATGGCTTGATGTTTGAAGGTGTGTGTGTGGGTTTGATGTTTGAAAGAGTGGATTTGTTTGGGTTTGGGAATGATTTCATGGAGAGAGTTTTTGATATTTGTAGATTTGAGTTTTCTTTGGGTTTGGGAATGGTTTCACGAAGAGAAGATTTGATGTTTGAAATTGTGGGTTTCATTGTATTGGGGAATAAAATGTGTTGGGTTTGATATTTCTGAGGTTTTCAATGTTTTCTTTTTTGTTTGGAAATAGAACTTTAATTTTAAATGATTTTAGTTGAGATTGAAAATAATAAAATTTGGTTTTTTTAAATTTTGAAGTGATTTTGATTGAGATAAAAGATAATAAAATTGTTACAAAGATGGAACCATATTATTATTTTCCAAAAATTGTGGACATACTATAGAAATTATGGACAATTATATTTAAACATGTTGTATTGATGCCAAGAAATATGAACAATTAGTATGAACATGTTCAAATATTTAAACTAATTTCTAGAAAATGTGGACAAAACCATGAAATTGTGGACAATATTGTCCACACTTTCTGGGAATTGGTATGAACATTCGAGTCTACCCAGAAAATGTGGACAATTTTATTTAAGTGTGGACAATATTATCCACACTTTCTGAGAATTGGTATGAACATTCGAGTCTACTCAGAAAATGTGGATAATTTTATTTAAGTGTGGACAATATTGTCCACATTTTCTGGGAATTTGTATGAACATTCAAGTCTACTAAGAAAATATGAACAATGTTAGTATGAATATTCGAGTCTACCTAAAAAAATATATACATTTTGGAAGGAAAGTAATAGTTGGATTTTTTAGGACAAAGCTAGCTTTTTGGATAAACTAAATGGTGCTTTTGTGAGTAAGCTATTTGATTGGTCTTGGAGCTTGGGTTTAACAAATATTGTTATTGATTTTGTATTTTCTTTAGCTACTACTTAGTTCTCTTCTTCTTCATTGTAATCTTGTTGACCTCAATGTGTATCCTTTATGCACCTTGAGAAAATGTGGAAAATTTCATTTAACTGTAAACAATATTGTATGATTTCATATCTACTTAAATTGAAAAATATAAGCTTTGACATCATGCAATTTGTGAATGATATGAGCCCACAATTTGTGAATTATAGGCTCTCTCCTTTTTTTTTTTTGGATGCAATTGCACATGTTCTATTTGTGTACAAAAAGTTTAGGGAGTTATTATCAAGGCATCAATTGAAATGTACAATTCTTAAATAAAAATTCATTATACAAGCCAAGCCTCATTCAAAACAAAATTATTTTCATGTTTTTTTTTTTTTATTTTTTTTTTTTTTTTTTTTTTTTTTTTTTTTTTTTCCAACCTATCAATTTTATAGTATACAATAATATCATATGGAATAATCAATATTTAAATTTCCATCCACATGAATGCTAGATAATTAATCGTTACAAAGAGAAAAATATAGAAATATTAAATACATCGTATTGGTTATAACAAATCTAGCTAATTTACAAACATTAAATACATATGTTTTCTCTGCAATCAGTAAATAACAAATATCATAGGATCACATAACAAATAGACATTCTTTCAAAATATACCCAGTAGGTGTAGAGCAGCAGAATTTTCAGGTTCAAAAAGAGCTCTATAAAATCCACTTGAATTAACAAAACTGATAGGAGATTCACTACGACAAAATCCTCGAACAAAATTGTAAGCAACTACCTAATGTATAAAATTTTAGTACTTGACCATTGCAAAGATATCTGATTATAGGCCAAGTTTCTGCTCTGCAGCGTCACCCTAAACTTTAGTCAGCTTCTTCTTCCGCTCATATGCTACCTGAGCTCTCTCTTTTCTCTTTTCCTCCAGCTCCTGTGATAAAAAAATGGTTAGAAAATTTTGAATACAAGTTTTGCTCATGAATTGTGACTTTTACCATCAGAATTGGTTAATCTCAACAATATAAAGTCAACATAAGCATGTTGATAAACCAACTCACAAATAATGATTCATTGATGTCTAATAGCATGTTAATCGAAATAACACACACAAATTTGACGTTGCTGAATTAAAGAGCTGCTTATTGTTCTCCAAAAAACCAGGGATGAATTTAGTGAAGTAAAGCTTTGCTTGAAACGATTTCCGATTTCCTTGTCCTCCTCTTGTATCATCAGCTTCTCCAATAATTGTGGGGTTTTTTTTTGGGGATATATTTTATCTGCCCATATGTGAAACATATTAGACTTAAAATTTATTTTGCAGAAACTTTTTAGTAATAATGAGTATTTTGATTCCCAGAGATATAGCATGAGATGAGGACTCTAAAATAGTCATTACTGGATCTCTTTTGGAAGATTTGATGTTTGGTGACATGTAACATTTTTATATATCATTTTGAAACATATCTGATAAACGTAATTATTAAATTTTGAATGCTGAATATTGAATATTGTACACAGATTATTGATTGGTGAAGAGATCGGTTCAAGTAAAACTTTATTTCACAAAGTACATCCCTGATGTTTTGGAGAACATGCAACTTGTTATTGTGAAAATTTACTTCACCAATTTTTTTTTTTTAATTCTTTGTGAGTAATACCCTGAGATGTCACAGATTGGTTCATGCAATGTTTTATTTGACCAATCTCCTTCATGTTCTTAGTTTGATTAGTCAAGGTGAAAGTGTGCTACCGTTTCAATTCTTTCTTCTTAGCATCAGAGTTATTCATTGGTATGGACAACGCCAATTACTCAATAGTTTTGTAACTTCCATCACATAGAGTTGCAAGAGTTATACATATCCCGAACTGAAACTGTGTGATGCTTCAAATTGACGGCACTATGTAGTGGTGTATAAATCCCATCAAGTATATATCTATATATTGTCATTCCAATCGATAGTTTGTAGAATCTCTTCTCTATAAGATATTTATTCAAATAGTTTACGACCATTATTAATTCATCATTCTTTCATCCTATTCTTGACACATTTTTCAAAATTATTAATAATAGTTTCAGGGACAAAATCATTTGTCTTTATCATATCCTTCTCAACATTTACATTTATTTTTGTCTTGTCACTTCAGGAGCTACAAAAAATAAAAATGTCTTGTTAAAACATTGTCAATCCAATATTAGCCAAAATAATATTAATATGTACCAATGGTTCAAATAATAAAAGATAAAATAAAAACAATCAATACTTACTATTAAAGAAAAGAAAAAAAAAAGTGCATAGCAAGACGATCGCTACATTTTTTTTTTTTTCATCCATCTCTTCATTAATCTTTTATTTGATTAATTTCTTTTAAAAAATAAAGAAAAGAACACGATACAACTGTCTCAGACGCAGCCGGCATTATTATGAAACCAATAACGTATACAATGCTCTAGTACCCAGAAAAAGAATTCTCACGAATTTTCTCAAAAACATTTTTAAGGTGACTTAAATATATTTCGGTAGATTGGACAAATTTTATTTTATTTTATCAAATCAATTAGGGGTCTCAAATGGGTGGGATTGGACGGGTAATAAATGAGTTGGGTATTTAAAAACCAATTGTTCATTTAAACTCATTTAACAAAGTATGTATTACCCATACCCAACTCAGCCTAATTATCTAAAGTAAAACCCAACCCACTTATTTACCCAAAAATTTTATGTATGCATATGATCAAAATATTTTAAAATTTCTAAAATGACAAATGTAACCCTATAAAAATGACAAAAATACCCTCAAATGATTAATAAGTGGGCTTAGGTAAATTTGTTAGATACCCAATAATCAATTCATTTAAAGTCCAATTAAATTAAACTTAATTGAGTTTAATTGGGTCAGTACCCATTTACCCATTTTATTAAATAAGTGTATTTGGTTGGACAATTAGTGGATAGATTTTGATGGACTAAAGGGTTTGAGTTTTTTTTGCCACCCCTTACACTCCGTTTGGGAAGGGGTAAAAAATAAATAAATAAATAAAATTTAAGAATATTCTCTCATTTTCCTTGTTTTAAAGTTTAGTAGGAGAGAATAGAATAGAAAGAACATTAATTCCCTTGTTTGGGAGTTTAAGTGAAGGGATTTGAATGGAACACTCATTCTTCCTTATTCCCTTCAAACCTCAAATTTTCATTTTCCCTTAAATTAGGAGGAATAGAAGAAAATGGATTTAGGTTTAATGATTTTTTTCACCAAACGTTCCAAAATGCCCTTAGTATTTTTCTAAAATCCTAAATTACCCTTATAGATTTGATCTTAATTTTATTTTCCTCAATTCCCATGATATATCTATAATATTGTATTTTTAAATGACTATGCATGGACTTTTAACAATGTCAATCTTCTATAATATTGTAGTTCCCATAGTATTTCTATAATATTGCATTTCTATTTATTGGGATTATATTTTAGTTTATATTACTTAGATTTTGTGCTTGTTTATAATTAAGCAAATTTTATACCACCTGTTGTCCTCTACTGGTCTCTTTCTCTGTTAGCAAGGGTTAGAAAAATAGAAATTAGTTCCCATGGTATTTCTATAATATTATTATGACACCACAAGGTGTCATATATATATAGTATAGTAATTCTATAAATTAATCCTACATTTTATAAAAATAAAGGGTGTTATAGTAATGTTGTTATAAAATGATTCATTTACATTCCTTCTAATATTACTCTCAAACAAGGTTACTTACATTCTATTCTATTCCATTCCTCTATTTTAAAACATACAAACAAGATTACTTAGTTTCATTTCATTACATTCCATTCTATTCCATTCTATTCATTAAATTCATTAAATTCCATTCTATTCCCTTATAATTTATTCATTCCATTCCATTCCCCTCTAAACTCCCAAACGAAGCCTTAATCAATACATTTAACCTTACCACCCAAACAAGAAATACACAAATCACGTGCATTTCTTTTATCACAAATAACCGGCTTGCCGTCTACTGGCAATCCGATTATATGCGTGACATCTAGTAGACCAAAATGAAAACTGTAATGATTGAAAACAAAACAATTTTGCTCTACGTTAAAATTTTGTATCAGCTCAATGAACAACACATGTTTATGCAAGCCACCTCCCTCTATTTGTATTTGCTTTCTTCTTGGAATTCGGATCCTAGAGTCATTCAAGCCTTGAAGGACACTGGTTTCGATAGGCTGCTACAAATACAGGGAGGTGGCTTGCATTATCATGTGTTATACATGGAGCTGATACAAAATTTTAATGTAAAGCATAATTATTTTGTTTTCAACAATTACAGTTTTTATTTTGGTTTATTAGATGTCATGCATACAACCGGATTGCCAGTAGATGGCAAGCCCGTTATCTGTGATGAAAGCCATGCGCATGATTTGTGTATTTCTTGTTTGGGTGGTAAGGTTAAATGTATTGTTTTGATAAAAAAAGGAAAAATTGTACAATTTACCGAAATATATTTAAGCCACCTTAAAAATGTTTTTGAGAAAGTTCTTGAGAATGCTTCTTCTGAGGTATTAGAGCAGCATGTTAGAGCTGCTGTTTTATACGTTATAGGTTCTATAATAATGCCGGCTGCATCAAGGACAGTTGTATCGTGTTCTTTTCTTTATTTTTTAAAAGACATTATTAAATAAAAGATTATGCGTGGGGTGCTGCCTTGTTGGCGCAAGTCTATGATTCAATGAAGAGTTGGTTGAAGAAACGCAGCGGTCGTTTTGTTGAACACTTTTTTTCTTTAATATATGGTAAGCATTGATTGTTTTTTTTTTTTTTTTTTTGAACCATTGGTACAAATATACTATTTTGGCTAATATTGGATTGAAAATGTTTTAACAGATTCAAGGACTCATATAATTACGAAAGTCCGCAACCATTCCGTCACTGCAGAATTTACAAGCTGATGATGTAAGTTTCCCTTTTTGTTATATGTTCGTAATTGAAATTTTATTTTATGCATTGATATGTATGGTATTTCCTATTGTAGATAAATGCTTTTTGTTCTTTCATTACGATGAAAAATTATTTTCAAATGTATACCTACTTTTACTCTCTGTTCTTTTTATTATGATGAAAACTATTTCAAAATAATAAGCTCCTCAAAGTGAGGTATTAATTGTAGCTATATTTTTGAATAGATATATAATGGTCTGGTCTTTTTAATTAGACTAGCAAGTACTAATTATCGTGGGTTAGGATTGTCTATGGTTTTTAATACAACATCATTCATTCATTCTAAAATGAGTTAATTAGATTTTAAGTTTTATCATATCATTTAACGTTTGTAGATATATGTCCATTTAAATTATTCATAATGC
>OU015769.1:33860626-33930654 GCA_907173295.1 Fagus sylvatica
GGATGCTGGTGATGGAAAGAAGGTGTCGGACTCTAGAAAAGTAACATCCATGGTGATGTAGGTACGTTTGGTGGTGGGATCGAAGCACCGATACCCTTTTTTATGTAAGCCATACCCCAAGAATAGGCACCGGACTGCGCATGGATCCAACTTAGTTCGTTGATTCTTATGAAGGTGAACAAAAGCAACACAGCCAAAAATTCGGGGAGGAATCATCAAAACAGTAGGTAATGGGACATGATTAGAAAGAACCTTTAATGGAGTCTGAAATGTTAAGACTTTTGTAGGCATACGGTTCAGTAAATGCACGGCCGTAGCGACAGCATCATCCCAGTAGCGACTAGGCACATGTGCCCCGATCAATAAAGCACGAGCAGTTTCTAAGATATGCCGGTTCTTCCTTTCGGCGATACCATTTTGTTGTGGGGTCTGAGAACACGAGGTCTCATGGAAAAGGCCATGACTCTGAAAGTATGCCTGAAATGGCTGATTCACATATTCCCCTCCATTGTCAGAACGAAGGATCTGAATCTTAGCAGAAAATTGTGTCTGAACCATGATATGAAAGGATTTGAAAACATCAAATACTTCATCTTTGTGCTTCAGTAAGTAAAGCCATGTCATTCGAGTGCAATCATCAACAAAAATCACAAACCAACGATGACCAGAAGACGTAGTTACAGGGGAAGGTCCCCACACATCAGAATGTATTAAAGCAAAAGGAATCGCACTTTTATTCATGCTCACAGGATAAGAAACCCTGTGACTCTTGGCTAAAATGCAAGTATTACATTTAAAGTTTGAGTGCATTGTATTAGAAAATAAATCTGGAAATAAGTGTTTCAAATAACCAAATGATGGATGTCCCAAGCGATGGTGCCATAGCCAAATCTGTCTTTCCTTGTTGTTAACCGTATGGTGCATGTGATTGGCTCTGCTCGGACTGAAGTCATCCACGTAGTATAATCCCCCCCTCTTAGTACCACGCCCAATTATCTCCTTGGTGAGAATATCCTGAAGGAGACAGAAGGTAGAATACATTAATACCACACAATTGAGATCAGCAGTAACTTGGCTTACAGACATCAGTTTATTGGAAAGAGATGGAACAAGTAAAGTATGAGATAATGAAAGAGAAGGAGATAGAGTCACAATTCCAGCCCCTGTAACCGGATAAGTGACCCCATTAGCATTAGCAACATGACTTCGTCTCGGCGGAGTTATATGAGAGAAATCATTGGAATCAAATGTCATGTGGTCTGTAGCCCCAGAGTCGAGAATCCAGTTGTCATCATCATTGTGAGTAGAGCTATGAAGTGCGTTACTGCAGTTACCTGGATTATGTGAAGATTCTACTTGGGAGGTGAGGGATAGCGAAGGTTCACCGGTGACCATGGCAACTCTCCCTGTGCTGTCATCAATAACGGGAGCTTCATGTTTTTTCCGTGCCTGAAGATCATGCCACCAATCTGGATATCCATGTAACTTGAAGCAAGTTTCACGGGTATGTTTGGCGTTTCCACAGTGAGTGCATTTCATGCCATCAGATGGAGCCTTAGATTTGGAGGGTGGATTTGACTTTCCACTGCTTAGAGAAAGAACCCCTGTTTTTGGTGGTGTATGATAGTGGCCTGCCTTGATTCCTTTGGATGCCATAACCACTCCAGGAGCAGTGTTTGCACCTGATGTCATTACCATCTGCCTGACATCTTCCCGTCGGACATGAGCGTAGGCTTGCTCAACTGTAGGAAATGGTTTTAACTGGAGCACATCACTCCGAGTCTTATCTAGCCGGTCATCCAATCCATCGAGGAAGATATAAACTCGATCTTCCTGTAGAATTGAGTTGTATTTCTGAATGTCATTAGCGCATTCCATTGGGTTAGGACGACGAAAATCGATTTCTCGCCATAAGCCTTGAAGATCATTGTAGTATTTTTCAATGGATCCGCCAGCTTGTTTCGTGCGAGTCACACGACGTCGGAGATCATAAACTTGAGACGTATCTGTCCCATCAAAATAGGTTGTAGCAGCAGAATCCCAAACCTGTTTTGCAGTTGGGAAGCGAATGAAATTAGCAATCAAGGAAGAGTCCATTGAATTGATCAACCATCCCTTTACAATGGCATTTTCAGTTCGCCATCTCCTGAAAGATGGATCGGTTTCCGGAGGCTGGGGAGAGTCTCCATTGATATATCCCAACTTGTCTTTGCCAGAGATATACATCTCAACAACTTGGGACCATAAGGCATAATTGGAGCCATCCAACTTGATGCCGATTGGAGCAGTCGAAGAATCAGCAGGCAGTGGGTGTGGTGAGGTCTGGGATCTGGTCAAGACTTCTGTCATTTTGGTCGTCAGGCTGGTAAGAAGTGATTCGGTCTGGGGGTTGAGTTGTTGCATCAGATCAGTGGATTCTGCCATGGATCTGAGCCCTTTTTTTCTGGTCACGAGGTGTGTTGAGCAGAGGTCCTAAGAACCTGCTCTGATACCATGTTGTAATGGAAGATTTTTTCTTCTCCGTATATTTTTTCTTCAGAATAGAGTACAATAATATATAGCTACAAAGAGGACTTTTTAGGGAGCTATTCTAGACAATACAATATCTTAGTCAATACAATATCTTTGGCAGAGATTGTAGTTGACCCTTGAAGTATGGGATTTCACATTAAAGCAGATTCCTATAATATCTTAGTCAATATAATCTTGTTGGCAGAGATTGTTTTGTCTAACAGCTCATGCCAACAAGATTGTTTTGTCTAACAGCTCACGCCAACAGTATATTCATGTCATTCTCACACGTACACACTACATTAACTTTATATAAATGAGGGATCAAACCCACACCCTTTAAGGATGAGGATCAAGGGAGGGGACTGCACCATTAGGCCAATGAGCTTCCCCTGTTTTAGTACTATTGTACAACTTTGGATTATTGTGTTTGTCTTTGTATTTGGTGCACTCGTACATCTCCAAAAATAAATCGGAAATTCCGTATTGTTGAAGTGCCATTTTTATTTATTTCGTATGATAACTTCGGTCATTTATCTCGTAAAATGTTAGGGTGTGAAAATATTGATGAAGGCCTCTTAGCTGTCAAAGAGTGTTCTCACTGACGTCTTCATCCCGTTGTTGAAATTGGCACTATTACATATTGTTGTCATTAACTATTTTAAATATCTAACTATACTTCAATTATCAATCTTTTTTTTCTTTTTCTTTTTTTGGCTGAGTGCTCTACTTTAGACATTTTGGTTGCACTTACCTCTCTCTGTCAATTGTAGCGTAGTAGTGTATGTATTACTGCAATTCAAAGCTTACCTATCATAGCTTCCACCCTAAAGACCACAAAGAAACATTATCAACAAAACCAAAAGCTAAGCTGGCACTAAATCTATTGTCTAACTATATAATTTAACGGAAATGATTTGTGCACTACACCTAGCATATTTGTTCAGATTTTTAATGTATATATGTTCACATTTTTTTTATCACATTGGCCAAATTTTGTGAAAGTGTAAATTAAGTGTGCATTGTGGATGTACACAAATGATGACCCATAATTTAATGAATAACTTATGTATAACATTTTAAAATTTTACTTTCTGTTTTTTGAAAGAATATTTATACTTTAACCCATTTCAATTAATAAATAAGCAATCAACAAAATTTTTACCATGGAGATTGTTTTTTTGGGGGGCCATGGACCAATCAGTTAATATACCTTTGGCAGACATTAAGTCAGCCAAGTAATTCCATTTCGTTCTTTCCCATTAGGCGTGGCCTTAATTGTCCCCAAAAAACTTTAAATATTAATTTCATTGGAAAGCCAAAATTGGCATGCATGCAGGCTATGCAGCAATCCTCCATTCGACCATTCCTCTTCCCTATGTAGTGTAGCCCTCTCTCCAGCCATATAAATATTTGCCCTTATAAAGACACAGCCACGTCAAATTTCATACTGTACTAATTAATCAGCATAGACAGCAATGGCAACTAGCAAAGTGAGCTTGAAGCTCCTAATTGACACAAAGGGCAACAAAGTACTATTTGCAGAAGCTGGAAAGGACTTTGTGGATTTCCTTTTTAACCTTCTTTCTCTGCCAGTTGGAACTGTAATCCGTCTACTCACCAAGCATAGCATGGTGGGTGCTCTGGGCAATCTGTATGATAGTGTAGAAACTCTCAGTGAGACTTACTTGCAGCCAAACCAGAGCAAGGACGCAATACTCAAGCCCAAAGCTCCCGTCACTGCTTCTAATGTCCCTCTCTTGCTGTCGGATGTTGAATCAGTGAGTGGAAAAAAGTTCTACATGTGTCAGAGTTTTCACCGAAATGTTGCTGATGATCCACATGCCATTTGCCCTCATTGCAATGAATATATGAACAGTAAAATAACATATATTGCTCGAAAATTTGCAGAAGAGGGATCGTCCGAAGAGTTGGGTGGTTATGTGAAAGGGGTGGTGACTTATATGGTGATGGATGACTTGGTAGTGAAGCCTATGTCTACAATATCAAGTATTGCTTTGCTCCAAAAGTTCAGTGTCAAGGAAGTTGGTGCACTTGAGGAGAGGGTTGTTGATTTGGGCATGGATGAGGTAGGCTAATTGTTTTTAATTTGTTGTGAGCGTTTTATCTTTTGTTGTTCAGCAAGACAGTTGTTTGATTTTTTTTTTCTTTTAATGCTAGGGTCTGAAGCTGCTGAAAGCCTCTTTGCAGTCCAAAGCAGTTTTAACCAGTGTTTTCCTTGGGAATATTGGGGCATAGGGACGTTATGGTGGCAACTTGTTGGCAATCCAATTAGTTAGGAGATGGATATTGTGCTTTTCTAACCTGTTTTGAGGAGATGATTTGGGTGATTTCATGCATGTGTTTGGGAACCCAATTTGTTAGGAGATGGATATTGTGCTTTTTTAATTAACCTGTTTTGAGGAGATGATTTGGGTGATTTCATGTGTTTGGAAATCGAATGGTATTGTTTTTGCGTAACTGTTTTGTGATGATTTCGGTTGATATGTTTGTCCTGGTTTGAACTTATCTGCAATGCTAATCTCGGCCCTTTTTATTTTATAGATCTTTGCAAATCTCATACATACTTACGATAAGTTACACATTAAAACTCCTGCTTCCATATTGTTAATATAATTGGAACACCAAATATCTTACATAAATTTTCACACATCTCACACTATACTGAGAGACTAATTGAGGATTTCACCCACAATTTCTTCATGGGCTCATCAATTTAGAGTAATTATTCAATTCTTTCTATGAGCAATGATTCTTCATCTCACATAATAGTTGGTTCCCATTAATTAAATCGAAGGATCATAAGAGACTTTATTAGTTAAGTTGATTGGAACTCACATGATGGTATGGGATTAAAACTGGTTATTAGCAAAATTTAATTGAGGATATTTCTCAGTTTTGAACTTTTAGAAAATATTGTAATTCCACCATAGAAAGTACAATTAAACTTATTTTCTATTATCCTTATAAAAAAGTTGTGGACATACATTTAAAATTTGTTTAGATATTTTTACTCAATTTTGGTAATTTTTATAAATTTAATCCATGCCTTTGAACTGTTTGGTTCTTATTCCACGCTACTATTTTATTACAAAAGTGAATCACTGTATTTAATTCTTGGAAAGTAGTTTTAATAAACATACTTCAATCCCCACCGGGTATGCTGGTAGTGAGCTCATTGATTTCGGATGTCTCGTGGACTAAGAATGGATTTAATGTGGCGGAAGATAAGCAAACCACTTCTTTTATAAAACAAATTGTTCCCCTAAATATTTGGTTTATTCCTTTGATCTAGAAGATTAAGGCTTTGTTTCGTTAGGACTTGGGAGGATGGAAAAGTGAGAGGATAGAAATTTTTCTTTGTATTCCATCATGTGTATTTGATTGGGGATGGAAAAGTTTAATGATATAAAATGTAGTTTATATACATTTACTATTAAATCGATATTATAAAAAGAATGAAAAAATGCTACGTAGAAGGGCAAAAGTCAAAGAAGTTTTTTGACTTTAATGTCCTCCACCTTCACTTTTTCTCTCCCATTTCTTTCCAATTTGGAGATAAGAAATTTGGTGGGCCTGTGTGGAAAATGCCCAACCCATTTTCATTCCCCTAATTTTTTGGGCAAATTGCACTTTTCCCTCTTTAACTATTGTATCATCTCAATTCCCTAATTTATCTATAAAACCGAGCGATGTCCCCCTTTATGTATTGAAAATATGCAAATCACCCTCACGGTCTAATTTTATGTTAAAGCCAAGTCAAAATAATGAAATATTTTTATAGTATATTAATATATAATGATAGATTTTGAGTATTATGACTAGAAATTGACAAAATAAATAAAAGCATTTCATTAATTTTATTGGTATTTAACATAAAATTAGACAATGGGGGCTATTTGCATATTTTCAATACATAAAGGGGTTGCTCAGTTTTATAGATAAATGGGGGAATTGAGATGGATGTAATAGTTAAAGGGGAAAAATGCAATTTCCCCTAATTTTTTCTCTCCTCAACCACATAATGGGAAACATCCAATTTTCTCTATTTTCTTTTCTTTCCTCTTTATTTTCTACCCAACCAAACAGGCCCTAGAGGTAAAGGTAATTATTTTGGGGTGGGTTGGAAGTATTAAGTAAATCTCAACGGTAAAAAAAATTTATTTAATAAAAAAAAAACGTGTATCTAGTCCCATGGAGTCTACAAATTTTTTCTAGAGTGGTCATCAATAACTTATATAGACATTAAAAACTTATAATTATACAAAGTATTGGTGGTTTGAAAGCAAAAATTTAAGGGTAGGGTGGTCTTGGTTCTCAACTAATGAGAATCTAAGAGAAAAAATGGTAAAATTTAGGTACAGTTTCTTAGGTCAAGTACATTAGGTTCTTAGTTGAATTTAAATATTCTTAGAAAAGATAACATTGTTTGTGTTTCATTAGTTAATGCAACCATGTGTTTGAATTCAATTGGGGAACCTAATGTACTTAACCTAAGGAACTGTACCTAAGTTTTACCCGAGAAAAAAATATGCTCAAAATCTTATCTTTTTTAATCAACATTTTCACACACACACCACAAAATAAATATATCTAAATATCATTGCATTGTATGAAGTCTATCTCAAATTGAGAGAGTGATAATGTTTGAGAGATATATTGAAAGAGGGAAAAAAAGAAAAGAAAAAGAAAAACAGTGTTGTTGTTGATATTTGGGTTTTTTTTTTCTTTTCTTTTCTTTTTTAAGAGACTTAGTAGGATGGGTCTATTGGAATCTCAAGTCAAAGATCTTTGAGGGTGTTCAATTTGGGTTGGGTTTAAAGGGTGGACTACTAACTTATTTTGTGTTGAAATAAATTTTAAATAAAAAAATTATAAAGATGAAAAAAAAGAAAAAAAAAAAAAGGAAAAAAAAGAGTTGAGCTGGGCAATGGCCTATGGGTGGACTAATGGCTTATTTCGGACTGAAATAAATTTTAAAAATAATTTAAAATTAAATTAAAAAATAAAAATAAAAACGTTGGGCTGGTCAGCCTAGCCCAGCCCAGCCCACTCAACTGTTACTCAGAGCAGCCCATTTCGTTGATTAGGGCTTATGAACAAGGTTAAATCCGTAATTCTCCATTGTATATAAAGAAGCTTTCTTCTCCGCTTAAAACCCTAACTCTTACAGCCGCAGTAGCCGTCTTCTTTTTCTTTCTTAGGTTACCATCTCCTTTGTATTTTCTTAAAACCCATTTTCAGTTCGATTTTTTTTTGCATCTAGATCTGAAAATCGAAGTGGGTATTTAATTTTATCAAAGCTAAATCTTTCTCGTGCTTTTTTGTTAGGTAAGGAAGTGCTTCGGCTAGAGTTTTCTTCATTCCAATGGCTCCTAAAGGTACATTTTTTGTTTTTGTATATGTTTTGTATTGTTAATTCAAATGTTAACCTATATACGTGTTTCTTTGTTTTCAATGTAGATAAGATTTAAGCGGTGAAAAGTTTACTTTTGCATTATTTGTATGTGGTAAATATTGGATTTTGAGGCTAATGATATATATGAATAGCACAAATGGTGATGGGTTTGTGTGATCTTTAATATTATAACCATATTTCTTTATAATTTTTTAATGGGTGTATAGCATATATATATATATATATATTTCTTTATGTTTCATTTTATTTTGTTCCTCTGGTTTTGCTATAGAATAGCACAACGCATTAGATCCATCAAATTAATGCTTTTGCTGTAAAATTGGTACCCAGTGCGTTGTGTGTGTGTGTGTATATATATACTGTCGTAGGGGCGAGGTTTGCAAGTCCTCTTGTTAACTTGGTTTAGCCCTGTAATTTTTTATATTCTTTTGGAAATGAGGAAGCTGAAACTTTAATTTCAATGGTATGGTTGAGGGACAATGTGTGCATGTTCATTAGAGTTAGTGTTCTATTTGTTTGATATAATTTTTGCTCATTGGTTTTTTGTGTTAATTGTTATACGGATGGGTATCAAAAGTTGTTTAGTATAGTTAATAGGGATTCATATTCTAGTTACTGTTTCTGTAAATTTGTTACTGAGGTATTGTTGTATTGTTAATTAGTTTAGCACAAGTGAGGCTAACTCCTGCCATGTTGCCCAATTTGAGGCTTTACCTTTTCCTACCGCTTTGACTTTACTCCTTTTACCCAATGAAAATGTTCACTGTATTCATGCTTTATCTTTTACAGGTGATAGCACAAAAAAGGCTGATGCAAAGACTCAAGCCTTGAAGGCTGCCAAGGCTGTGAAATCTGGTCTTGCCTTTAAGAAGAAAGCTAAGAAGATCAGAACAACGGTCACATTTCATCGGCCAAGGACATTGAAGAAGGAGAGGAACCCCAAGTATCCTCGTATCAGTGCTCCTCCTAGAAATAAGTTGGATCATTATCAGATTCTCAAGTTTCCACTGACTACTGAGTCTGCAATGAAGAAGATTGAAGACAACAACACCCTGGTTTTCATTGTTGACATCCGTGCTGACAAAAAGAAGATCAAAGCTGCTGTGAAGAAGATGTATGACATTCAGGCCAAGAAAGTGAACACTTTGATCAGGTAAATTTCACTAATTCTCACACCTAAGAACATGTTTTTTGACACAATGTATAATAAGAGAAGTAATTCAGCTTCTTTCGTGGTGAAACTTTATGCCTTCATTAGAAATTTAGATTTTGGTGTTGGTGTACATGGATTGAGAGAGGGCTGTCCAACTTAATAGATCACTAATAATTCTGCTGCTGTAGATTGAGCAATCTGTGATACCATACCTAATATTCAAATCTCGCTTCTCTATATCACTGCTTATTCTTCTTCTTCACTGCTTACTATTCATGTTGACAAGGTTGGAAAATTTATACTCATTAATTTTTCTGGTGCAGGCCTGATGGAACCAAGAAGGCGTATGTTAGGTTGACACCAGATTATGATGCCTTGGACGTGGCAAACAAGATTGGTATCATATAAAATTTTGTATCCATTGCCTTGAGCAAAGTGATTCTGTCCTTGCTTTGACAGTTTTGATAGTAATGAGACATTCTGTAGGACTCCATTATCAGTTGGTTATTTAAATTTGTATTGGGATCAATGATTTCTTTACATCTTTTGCAATTTTATGATGATTAGGATTGTGTGAAATATTTGTGGTGTTGATTTGCCCCTGGTTACCCTATGTTTTGTATTTGCAATTCAATTTTCTGTTTTATAGATCACCCGTTTTTATGTTTACTTATCTGGTATGCACTGTTCTATAAACGGTACCCCCATTCCAGGGCACAAGAAAGCTATGGCAAACCCATGGCAGGCTTTGCTCATTCTATATATGTTTGATGACATACTTTAATTTGAAAGGCAGCGTCTGCTGTCTGTTGTAGACTGTTGATCCGGCTCGACAGCTTTTTATAAGCTTTTGCCTTGCAGTGTTTTATCATTTAATTGCTAAAAATGCGAACAGTACTGGCCAATAAATGAAGTATTGGCCTACTAGTCTTGATCAACTTCCACTCACAACTCACTCCGGAATATGTACTAGAGAGAACTCCACAAGTGTTTTTTTTTTAAAAAAAACCCCCTTTGAGTGGATAAATCAGATGTGATTGGCACCAATGATTTTCAACTGTTGACAACAAAGGATCTCAAGTTTACAAGATGATTAACAACTCAAGAAATGTCAGTCTTATATGGTCCTCCTGACCTTCAATAGGTATGAAGGATTTATGTAATATAGTGTTCACTCATTTATCCGAAACAAGAGGGAAACAAAGGCAAAAGGAGAACTTCATTAGAAGATAACATCTGAATAGTGTTTGGCAAAAATGCTTTCCTACACATAAATTATATAAATTTCAATGTAATTTCATTTAAAACAATAAGTACTGCTCCTGAGTATTGAAAAATTGAATAAGGCTCTTTACTGGCTAGTGTTGGCTCTTGTACAATTCAGGGAAATGCACTCGCAGTTCAGAAGTGGGTTGTTCCTAGTGGATAGGGGAAATTGAATGACAACATCAAACATTGAAAATTTGGAAGGAATCGATGACCGTATGCAATTTGTCTTTCATCTTCTCCCACCTCCTCTCATTGGCCCCTGTGGTCAAAGTGTAGAACTTACCTGCCATTATCAATGTGATTCTCAATGAAAAGCAGGATTTTTTACTAGGAAGAAACTGAATTTTGCATCGCTACCCAAAGAAGATTATAGTACAATAAATTCAGATCATGTGCGATTGGTTTAACATTTTTTGAGAACTTATTTAGCTAATTTGAAAGTTTTTTTTTTTTTTTTTTTTAAAGTACATGTATACTTTTATCCACTTTTAGCAATAAACAAAAAGCCAATCTAAAGGCACATGTTAGTTTGGCAACGATTTTTTCTTTTAACTTATTTGCTTATGTACAATTTCTTAAAACCTTACTTTTTCTATGTACAAATATATTTTAACCAACTTTCAATAAATAAACAACATAAGATTTCAGCAAAAAGCTACGTCTAAATGCACATGCTCATAGTGAGTAGTGATTCTAGCCCACTAAAGTTGTGAGGGAATAATTATGTGGATGTGAACATAGTGAGTAGTGATTCTAGCCCACTAAAGTTGTGAGGGAATAATTATATGTGGATGTGAACTGATCCTTAATCCACAACATCAGTCAGTTCTTTCCCAAAATAAGTAGTAAATCTGTTAGGAGCAGACAAGGGTCTGTGGCAATGATATACACTAATGAAGGATGAAATTAGGCTTAGGATGGGATACCATAAGCAAAGTAGTTGAACAGAGTTCTTACTGCTAACCAAACTTCACAGGATGGGATGCCATAGGCAATATACAGAATGCATTACTCTTTTTTTTTTTTTTTTGGTAAATTCAGAAGCATTACTCATTCACCTAAAAATCTAGTAAGCGCAACATACCATTGCCTATGGAGATTGTGCTGAGAGCATGGCGAGTGTAGTTTGGAGCCTTAGCAACGAACTCAAATGTGTAATATGCTTTCCCATCAATATCATGCTGTAACCATAAAAAGGATGACCAGTCAATCTACAATTTTAGAAGTAATAGTTGAACAATTGCTCTATCCTTATGTGTGCATGTAAGTGTCAGGTAGGGATGCCTCCAGAATGGCAGAATTTTCCTGCCCCAACAACCTTAGCAGTAAAAGCTACAACAAGTTCATGCTAAAATGGTGACCAAAAACACAATATTGAGGGCAGCCTCACTGAGTAAGAATCGAATGACAGAAAATACCATCAGTAATTACATAAACAAACATTTCGTTATCTCTTCCCCATAATTTAATAAACTTGGCATATTTATTTAAATTTAGTATGAAATTTTAACTTTTAACTTTCATGGAGATAAATGACAAAATGAGGATTGGAGTTAAATATACACTAAGTATAGTCCTCTCTGAGGAGGACTAAGACTAAAGCAAGATGGCACGCTGTAGTAGAAATAAACTTGCCACCAAACTTAAAAATGACCAAGTTCATAGAAGAAATGAGACCAATATAACCAATTTCCATTTTACATTGCAGTGTCTTAGCCATGAGAAAATTTATATAAAGCATAATTCGAAATATACTCTGATTAGCAAAACTTATTAAAGGAGACAAACCTCTACTGCCTCAATTAGCTTTGTTTTTTGGGAAGGAGGGGCTAAGACCTTTTTGATCAAAGTTTCAGCAATCTGTGATAATTGCATAATGGGTAATCAAAGCATTAACATATACCAATATACACAACAATTTAAGGAATGGACAAAGTAAAAATGGTTAAAGTTAATTCTACAGATTATAAGGCTAACCTCTTGTGGTGACCCAAGTTCTCGAATGTCCTGTTTGCTTGTTGGGAACAAATTCACACTAACATTTTCTAATGGTTCAATGACATCTTTAAAAACCTTGTCTTGACCTTCAATCACTATTTCCTGCCAACTCCCAAGACAACAGAACATAGAGGAGCTACTAAAAAAGGCTGACATGAGCCACACACATTATAAACAAAACAGAGGCACATAAAAATGTGGCGAAGCACACCTGCCACCCAAATGGATAGAGAAATGAGTATCCATCTTTCTTGTCCGTGACTGACAAAAATCCCTTCTTACTTTCTGCAGCAACTGAGCCATATCAAGGGTGTAATCTTAGGATATCAGCCATCATTATTTAAGGAAACTAATTCACTGCACAAATAGCAGGCATTGCTTTCCTTGATGAGCACTACATTAGTTCAAAGATGTGGAAAGCCTAACTTCTTACAGGATTTGGAATTAAAAACCAAAGGGGCAACTGCCCCAATAGCTATCACTTGGCGTCTCCCTGGTCTATCTGCCAAAATTGAAGTGCAAAAAAAAAAAAAAAAATGATAACCTAGTCAATGTCTCCGCAGGTATAATGTAGTTAATCAAATGACAGGGAAAAATGTGGTGGAAAACATATATATTGTTCTAAACAATACCAGTATACTCCTACAAGTGTGTATTTTTGTACATTTCGATTATTATGAACAATAAGTCTAATGACAATAAATTTCACAATTACTAAAGTAATAGGTTTTGATTGGTGTACATACAAGTAATCTCTGCAGTGGTCCCTTGTGAAAAGCTGACATCTCAATAAGTTATGTAAAAAATTGTGCTTGTAGCATTGTTGTATTATGAAATTCTTAAACAATGTATAATGTGTGTGTATGGGCCTCAATGCCATGAATATATGCACCCATACATAAACATATACATTAATACATACTTAAAAAGAACAAACTAGAATCATGCCAAGCAATTACATTCATGTGCCAAAGGCTGTCCAGCCTAACGACATAACAATAACCTATTAGGCCAATGTTATAATTGAGCTATTGGCATAGGTACGAGGTAAAAAGCCAATAAACTTTTAAATTAAATTCAAGATGCAGAAGTTCCAAACAAGTGACAACTCGAGAGCATTAACAATTCCAGTTGTGCTAAATTAAGAATGGGGTTATTGGCATTAAATTAAAGAAAAAAGAAAGTGTAGGTTTGATTACTTGTACTGAATTTCCACGTGCATATCCAAAAGTACACACATATAGTCACGGTTGTATAACTTGCATGTTTAATTTTTAGAAACAGAGTAATAATTAACTTATAATAATGCACATTTAAATGCAAGCAAAATTAACCTTGGGAAAGAGACCCTGTTGAGGAACTAGCTGCTTGCTCAGCCTTAACGAGAAATGATATGCCAGCTCTTCTATAACAAGGTAACGTGCAATGCTTCTGTAACTAAGCCATAATAACAAGTATATATAAAAAAATACATGTGAATAAAAAACAAAAAGAATAATAATAATAATTTGAGAGACAAAGATAAAGAGAAAGACTGACAACCTGAGGGAAAGAGTTGAGGAACAATGTCCGATGGACTGAGGGTGAGTTTTGCAGAGACACCATTGTTGGTGATGATGGGTTTGCGTGTGAACCTAGTAGGAGTTATAATCTGGACTTTTTTGTGGTGGAAACCTTGTTATCTATTTTTTTCTTTCTTGGTCGACTTATCCGTTACAGTATCTGTGCAATATGCACGGTCTTTGACACCTGTCTATGTACTTTGGTATGGTAGTTGGCCTGAAATATTGGACCCACAATACATCATTGCTTTTTTATTTTATTTTTCATGGAAAGAAATAATTTTTCTCTCATTTTATGTAAAAGGGAAAAAAGTTATTAGTTCTTTTAGCTGGATGGTCCTATTTGTGTTCAACAAATAATTGATGCCTTTTTGCTAAAAGCAAAAAATTGGGGCCTTCTTTCTTTTCTCCAATCCTATCTTACTATAAAAGATGAGCTTTTTTTATTTGATGGGTAATATACTAATATAAATATAACATTGTGAATTGTCAAATTAAATTTATGTGTTTTTTTAAGTATCTTGAAATTGCACTCATCTAAAACCAAAATCAGATTGATGATAGAAAATTTGGTCCAAGCATTTCTTCAAACATTTTGAGGGAAAACGAGAAAGTAAAGAAGAAAAAAAACAAATTTATTTTAGGATTGAAAGAATTAGAATGGAATTGAGAAACCAAAAAAAAAAAAAAACATTTTTTATTGCATGGTATTTTAAGTTAATAACTTTTGGATTTGCACAATTGAAAAAAAAATACTATAGCAAACAACCGGGAGGTTTATTTAAAAAAAAGGAAAGCTTAGCTCAAGTGAAGTCCGTACATGAAGAAATCTAATTTTGACAAAAGAAGACTTGTCATTTTCAAATACAGATACTATTAATACTGTTAATTGTAAAGTTGTTGCAAAACATTTTCTTATGCTTTCTTATGCAGCCATATCTTGAGAAGGCATTACTCTACAAAGAAAAACAACAAAAAAACAGATTTGTTGTGTATGACAGTATGCATGATGCATATGATTAAACAAAACAAAATTCGAGTTTTTTTTTTTAATAATCTGCATTGAATATTTGCATTGCACTTAATGAAACAAATAAACAAATGCCACCCACCTCCAAAAAAGGTAAGCAAAGGAGTGGAACAGAGCAAATTGACTGGCAACAAAAAAAGTTCTCATTCTCTCTCAATGATGTCCCCCTCTTTCCCTCTATAGACCATGGTCCCAAAACACACAAACAATTTTTAATTTTAATTAAAATACAAAAGGCAAACTCCACGTGTCACCTACACCAAGGACTTCAACGTAAATTCACACCCACCACCATTTCCTGATACAGCTGTGAACACATTTACCAACACCATCATTGGTCAACGAATTTACCAAAACACCACCAAACAAACCGTTACTGTACAATAATATCCTCCATTACCAATTTGCAAAAACGCATCGCCGGCTTTTGACCGTTAACCCGAAATTAAACCCAACGAGAGCGAGAAAGAAAGAGAGATTTGATAGTGTGACCGTGGGTGAGTCAAACATTTCACCCTCGCTTTCTCTCTCTCTCTGTATCCGCCTTCTTTGACTGAGTCACACAAACAAACTCACACAGCGAGACGATTCTCATTTCTTTTCTGTTGCTTTTAGAGAGAAAGCAAAACAAAAAACAAAAAAAAACAAAACGAGGAATTTTTTGAAATATTTTTGTTTGCGAAATTGAATTCGTCCTCTAAATTTAGCGGATCTGCTAAATTTAGAGGGAAATATAGCGACAGAGAGAGACAGTGTGAACTCAGTGAGTTGCGAAGATGATGATCTCAAGGGGACTGTTCGGGTGGTCCCCACCGCATATACAGCCCTTGACGCCTGTATCGGAGGTGTCGGAACCGCCCGAGTCACCGTCGCCGTATCTTGACCAGAGCGCGGACACGGCGGCACAGCAAGTGGAGCCGGAGGATGAGATTGATGAGCCTGAAGAGATCGAGCCGCCTCCAGCTGCCGTGCCTTTCTCGCGGCTCTTTGCCTGCGCTGACAAGCTCGATTGGGCACTCATGTTCGTCGGCTCGCTCGCCGCCGCCGCTCACGGCACTGCCCTCGTTGTCTACCTCCACTACTTCGCCAAGATCATCCACGTCCTCAGCCACGGCCCTCCCGAACACGCCGATGTCCAAAAGCTACAGCTCGAGAAGCTTAGGGAGGTAATTTTCTCTTTTTTACAGTTTCCGAAACCCTAGTTTTCTGTGCTGAGTTATACATTTGTGTTTGGTTGCGGAGAAAACTTTGCCAAAATGGAACGAAATTAGGGTTTTATTAGGCTTAATCACTACTACTAGTTAAGCTTGATGCTGCTAATTGTGTTTAGTTCACGTGACAAAACACTGAATAAGAAATTCATTTCTTTTTTGTTTTCGATGTTTGATTGATAACTATTAAGTTCATGATTTTCGTTACTAGTTATTTTTATCTTATTATATTTATTTATTTGTTTTTTTTTTTTGATTGACTGTATACTGTTCCATTACTTTGCGAAAATTGGTTTGGTATTCTATGTATATGGAAATATTGTGGATATCTACTGGTTGAGCTTACAATTGCTTTGGTACTGCAAATTCTGCTATGATCCTTGCCTGAAACTCTATAATTCATTCCTCATGTTTACAGCCAAATGCAATTATATTTTTTAGGCTAAACCTTCCAAAAGTGGTTTGTAATTTATAAATTTAACTATTTTATGCACAATAATGGAGAATAATGGTTTTGTGCTTGTAATATTTAATTTTCATATATCCCTCTGTAATGATATTTTAGTCTTCAGTTCCAAATACATCACTTCGCTACTAAGAATAGTGGCATGCTTACAAAGCTAGTGTTTGGAAGGGGATGATGCAGGATGCTCAAAGAGATATTTATTTTATTTTAGTATTATTTAATTTGCTAGTCACAAGTATTTTTAGGTTGATTTTATTTTATTTTAGGTCTCGTAGTATTTAATTAGGTTAATTAGTATTTAATTTTATTAGAGTCAAGGTTATTTGGGTAATTCAATAAATTAGGGTTTAATATATTGTAGTACTTGAAATGGAGATTATTTTGAGGAATAGAATTTCTTTTGAAATTATCCCAATGATCTGGTGCTGATTCCAGCCCCACCTTAGGTGTTGACTCCTAGTGGTTTTCTTTCGTTTGGTGCTGACTCCAAGCAGGTTAGGTGGACTACTAGGTCCAATTTCTTTATTTTCTAGTTCTTTAATTTCCTTGTGAATTGTTTTGGTTTGTCTCACGTCAAATTTGGTACCAGAACCAAATTCGATTAAGTTCTTGAAGTATTCACGGGTCAGAAGCATCGCCATTGAGATCCATGCCAGAAATTCATCTAGTGTGTAGTTGCTTAGATCCATTGCCTTCACCTCTGGGCCACGTGGGCTGCTCTGCTGCCGAAGCTTCACCAAACCTCTTCGTACACCACCACCGTCACCCCCTGCATTGATGTGCTGACTAGTTGTCTCTAAGTGCCACCATCACCGGGTAATAAGTCTCTGAGGCCACACACTCCTCGAGTTTCAAATATCCGACCCATAGATAACCCAAATCCAAACCCAACTTGACCCATAAAGAGAAACCTTCCTTGAGTCGAAAAAAATAAAGGAAAGCCGAGCAGGTTTGGTGGCAAATCTGCTCAACCAGTGAGAATAAAATGTTCTCTTACACTTTAAACCGTGCAGGGCCGGATCTAGTTTGTGGGCCCCATTTATGACCCAACATGCCCATGCCCAAGGATAGCCTCATAGCCCATGTCAGTGTCAATCTATGACCTAAGTTTGCTCTTGTTGCATCTCTTTGTTGAAGCATTATTTTAGTCTACCATGGTACTCTTTTGAGGTACCTGAATTTGATGGATTTTCGTCAAGTGGTTAAATGATTTTTTTTTTTTTTTTTTTTTTTTTTTTTTTTTTTTTTTTTTTTTTCTGAATAACTCAAGTGGTTAAATGAGATTGAACAATTCTTCGATCGAAAAGGTTTCACAAATAATACGAAAGTTAGGTTTTCAAAGTTGAAGCTAATAAATAGAGCCCGTGTTTTCTTAGAGGACCTCAAACATCATCACTTAATGAAGTATGAGCTTGTCATTATTGAGTGGGAAGACATGAAAGCAAAACTTCAAGACAAATACTTTCGGAAAAAAATATCTGCCCCAATCTCATTCTGATAATTTTCTGGATCAAAGAGCCAATATGCAGCATTGGAACAGATCATCAGTTGCACAATTTGAAGAGAATGCGATGGGTGTTTGCTTAGTCTCTAATCCTCAGCTCACTCCAACACAATCTACCATGGACCAAACCTTCGAGAATCTAGTAAAAGCTATCCAAGACCTCTATGAAAGGTTCGGGAAGTTTGAAACTATGGTCATTGCATGCTCGCCAAATTTTTTTTAGAGGCATCCTTCCAAAGAACACCCAATAACCTCGAAGGCAAAGCTTCACACATGGGAGATAGTTACGTTGAGCCACCATAACCACCATAACCTAGTGTTGAAATAGAGGTACAAGTGCCAACAGATGTTGCTTCAACATTTGTACAGCAAGAAGAACCTATGGTAGAGCCTAACCATCAAGGTGAGATATCTAAATCATGTGCAATAGATTTGATTCAGTCAGTTGAGGTGTCAGATATTTTGCTTACTATTGAGAATGAAGTTTCCATTGTACTTGATGAAGAGAAAGTTCACCAAGAAATCAAAACATTAAGGGTGCACATTGTGTGAAATTTGAGTTTGAAGAATGTGCTACTGATCAGCCCTCTATGGTGCATGAAGTGGAAAAGATAGATATGGTTCAAGATAAGGCTGTAACATTTGGAATCTTGATTCCACACATTGACTTTGTAATTCCAGATGAATTTTAATAATGTGATGACATGTAAGATGTCTTTGTTCTCAGTGCTCCCAATGGTGATTCTTGAATTGAAGCAAGTATTACATGCCAATTCTTTAAAACTTCACTCGGGGTCGAGTTTTCTCCAACTAGGAGAGAATGATGCGGGATGCCCAAAAGATATGTATTTTATTTTGCATGTCACATGTATTTTAGGTTAATTGTATTGTATTTTGGGTCTTAGTTTTTAATTTGGTTATTATTTTATTTTATTTTATTAGAGTCAAGGTTATTTTGGTAATTCAATAAATTAGGGTTTAGTACTAGTATATAAGCACCTTAAAATGGGGATTATTTTGATGAATAGAAACTTCTTTGGAAATTGTCCCAATGGTTTGGTGCCAACTCCAGCCCTATCCTAGGGGTAAATAATTCTATTCTCCAGATAGTTTTTTTTTTTTTTTTTTTCTTCCCTTTCTCCCCCTCTTTTTATAAACAAGTATGAGGGTTTAACTAAGAAAGGTACATAAATTGGATTTAGTTGCCTTCATTTATTGGGGCAAAGTTTAGTAAGAAAATCCATGTTAAGTTTTGGCCTAAAATTAATTAGCAATATGATTCAGTCAAAACATTACAACAATGACTAAGATACATATGTAAACTGCAACTACAACTTAGGCCAATGACTTTATTTTATTTTATTATTATTCAAGTACAACTCAGGTCCATGAGTTGTGGGGTTCCTTTAGTTCTGAAGTTTCTATCTGAAAGAAAAAGTGTCTTATTCGACCATATTAAATGGCATTTTAGCAAATATAATGTGAAAAAACATTTCTGTGGCAGAAAAGTCTATTAACAAATAAGTGGCTTTTGATTTTCTTTGGGGCTTAGATTCTCCCTTTGTGCCTTTTCCCTTGTTTCTACTTTAAGTAACAGCCAAATGTTATTATCATTGGGATATTTTGTGTTTCACCCATTCTTATTCGGTTAGTTCTCTATTTGATTTGGAAGTTGAAAATATGAATTTACATGCAGTCTTTTATTTGTGAACTAGAATATAAGGTATGAGCTTATTTTCATGGGCTGTTTTATTGTTTTGCTGCAGCTTACTTTCACAATCGTGTATATTGCTGTGGGCGTTTTCGCTGCTGGTTGGATTGGTAAATCATCCATCAGAATTAGTCATTTCTGTATTCCTCTTTTTTATATCATATTTGCAGAGCAGCCTTCAATACTAA
Source organism: Fagus sylvatica (assembly GCA_907173295.1). Taxonomy (NCBI): domain Eukaryota; kingdom Viridiplantae; phylum Streptophyta; class Magnoliopsida; order Fagales; family Fagaceae; genus Fagus; species Fagus sylvatica. The sequence continues at coordinate 33,880,670 of OU015769.1, forward strand.
CTTGTTCTGTGTAATAGAGGTTTCATGCTGGATTTTGACTGGGGAAAGGCAGACTGCTGTCATCAGGTCAAATTACGTGCAAGTATTACTTAACCAAGACATGAGTTTTTTTGATACCTATGGGAACAACGGGGACATTGTGAGCCAAGTATTGAGTGATGTGCTACTTATTCAATCTGCTCTTAGTGAAAAAGTATGTTAAGTTCCAACATATTGCCTTACATGTATTTTTTGTTTTTTGAATTCTTCTATAATAATAATTTTCTCTACATGCATTATTTTGTCTAATCTTTTTATTGTCCTCTGATGATACAGGTTGGAAACTATATACATAATATGGCTACGTTTTTCAGCGGTCTTGTTATTGGTTTTGTCAACTGTTGGCAGATTGCACTAATAACATTAGGCACTGGTCCATTCATTGTAGCTGCGGGGGGAATATCAAATATATTTCTTCACAGGCTTGCTGAGAATATTCAAGATGCATATGCTGAAGCAGCTAGCATTGCTGAACAGGTATATATTTCTTTCCCCACTTAATGCCCCCCCCCCCCCCCCCCTCTTCCTTCTCTTCCAAAAAAATAAAATAAATAGAGAAGGAAAACTGTCATTTCTGACCTTTCAAATAATAATCAGAACTTGGATGCTATAAGAGTAATGTTTTGTGTTTATGTTTGTAATTTTGGCTTAGATTACCCATTGTATCATAAGATCTGCTCAATTACAGATTCTGTTGAAGTTTTGGAGTCACTAATTTGAATGTTTTTGCATCTGTTTCTTAACACTTTTTCTTTTTTTTTTTTTTTTTTTTTTTTTTGGGGGTGGGGGGATGGTCTTTTCGTGTTTGCATATAGTAGGGGGAGAAGCCCTTATTTTTCTTGTTGCTACTGTATGGATGGGAGCATCTCTATGATTTATATCTTATGTAATCGATTTGCTGGAACCAATAAAAGAGAAAGTGCTCTGGGACATTAGTATAACCTGCTTAGCCTGTCAAGGGTGAATGCCCCTGGATTACCCGACAACTAGTTCTGGCGGGTATGGTTAGTTGTCCGTAGGTTTTATTGCCCTAGAGGTGAGTCCAAAGGACTATTCTTTAGAAAGAGAGAGATAACATATATGTTGAAGGGAAAAAAAATAGCCATAATTTTGTGTTTTTAATAGAAATCTTACAACTAAAAAGCAATTACATTTTTATTGTAGAATATTAACCCGGAAAGTTTGAATCTTAGATTAAATCTATCACTTTGCCACGAGAATCTTTTATTTTTAATTTAAATTTCAGGGCTCACTATTTCCACCTACAGTCCCTTGAGATTCACTGGCTTGAGTTACATCTTTGTTTTTAACAAATGATAAAAAGTTTCTTTTCATCGACTTGTTTATGTTATTTTGGAGCCTAGTACCATGAATCCGCAATTTGGGTTTTCCACACTACTATAGTCTGTGGACGTATATATAGCTGACGTTCATTGCATATAATAGATCCAAAATGCTTCTTGAGGTCATGTTCCTTATATAAGTCACCACTCAATGCTTTTATCTTTTATCTTTTCTTAAAAAGAGGAATAAGTATAGATGTTGCAACATTTATCAAAAAAAAAGTATAGATGTTGCAACTGAGTCAACATCCAATGTTCCATTTGAAACAATACCTTATTTTCAGCTAGACATTCCGTTACCTTTTGACGCTAGTCATCTAAGTATGAAAGATATTTTGTGGAGGCTGAGAATACCCTCTCTTGTGATTCTTTAATATTTTCTCTGTTCCCTACACCGAATAATGATATTAATTCTTAACTATCGCTTGCTTTTCTTCTCTACCATAATACTCTTTTCTTCTCTCCTCTCAGACCCTATTACCAATTTGTTAGTTTAATATTCCAGATTTGGGAAAGTTATTCTTGTTAACATCAATGTTCAAAGTCACTTTTTTTTTTCTTTTAAAAAAATTTCCTCATTTTCAACCACCGTTTTCTGAAAATTGTTTTCCGAGAACACAAGAAGCAACACTTTATGTTCTTTTATTGGCCAGTACTTTCAGCATGTATTTGTTGAATTGGTGAGACATGTTAATTCTTTAAAATTTTCTTTTATGAATTGGCAGGTAAATGGTTCGATTGTAGGAACAATTTTAATTAATACTTATAGTTATCTGGTCACTCTTTTTCCTCATTTGAGGTGTTTTTAGATTTTCGTACTTTTATTTGATTTTGGCTTTTCCTTGGTACACAACCTGTGTACATGGGAAGCAAGTTTTTTTAATAATATTTTTTTTTTAGTGATAAAAAAAAAAACTTGTAGTCATTTTGGTAAAGCATTTAATGCCTGTATTCTGAAGTGTAAGTAATTTCTGAAATTGTGCAGGCAGTCTCTTACATTAGGACATTATATGCATTTACAAATGAAACGTTGGCAAAGTATTCTTATGCAACATCACTACAAGCAACTCTAAGATATGGTATATTAATAAGCCTGGTGCAAGGACTTGGTCTTGGATTCACTTATGGGCTTGCAATATGTTCTTGTGCCTTACAACTGTGGGTTGGAAGGTTTCTAATTACACATGGAAAAGCTCATGGTGGTGAAATTATAACAGCCCTATTTTCTATAATTTTAAGCGGCCTGTAAGTATTTTGCTCAATCTTTTCTGTGATGATCATTTCTACCATTTTTCTTACATGCCATTTTTCTGTCTTTAATAGTGGACTGAATCAAGCCGCAACAAACTTCTATTCTTTTGACCAAGGGCGAATTGCTGCTTATAGACTTTTTGAGATGATAAGCCGATCATCCTCTGCAGTTAATCAAGATGGAACTACCCCAGTTTCAGTGCAAGGAAATATCGAGTTTAGGAATGTTTATTTCAGCTATCTGTCTCGTCCTGAAATCCCTATTTTGAGTGGGTTTTACCTCACTGTACCTGCTAAGAAAGCAGTGGCACTTGTTGGCAGAAATGGCTCTGGGAAAAGCAGTATTATCCCACTCATGGAGCGGTTTTATGATCCTACATTAGGTATATTGGTCTTAAATCTATTTTTCTTTTTCTTTTGTATTTTTTTGGGGTTTGTGTGTGTTGTGTTGGGTTGGGTGTGGACTACAATGGTCATATGCTTCTCCTTTTGCAATGGTGCATATGATATCTCAGCAAGGTCCCACTGAAATCCAGTATGCTTGCAGATTCCAATGGTTTTTCCATTCTGTGGTGCAGGAGAAGTTCTCTTGGATGGGGAAAATATTAAGAACCTGAAACTGGAATGGCTAAGAAGCCAAATAGGACTAGTTACCCAGGAGCCTGCCTTGCTAAGCTTGAGCATAAGAGACAATATTGCTTATGGGCGGGATGCTACCTTCGATCAAATTGAAGAAGCTGCTAAAATAGCACATGCACATACTTTTATCAGCTCACTTGAGAAAGGATATGACACACAGGTGGTGAAACTTGAAAGACATAAAATATTGAGTTATTAACTCAAACCAATGTTTCTTAGCACTGTCTGGATCATTTTTTGTTCATGTGACCTTGATTATTAACTCTGTTACATTTCAGGTGGGTAGGGCTGGTTTAGCATTAACAGAGGAGCAGAAAATAAAACTTTCTATTGCTAGAGCGGTGCTTCTAAATCCATCAATTCTTCTGCTTGACGAGGTTACTGGTGGACTTGATTTTGAAGCTGAAAGAGCTGTTCAGGAGGCTCTAGATCTCCTCATGTTGGGACGCTCAACTATAATAATAGCTCGACGGCTTAGTCTTATAAGGAATGCTGATTACATAGCCGTGATGGAGGAGGGTCAACTTGTTGAAATGGGTACACATGATGAATTACTAACCCTGGATGGCCTCTATGCGGAGCTTCTCAAAAATGAAGAAGCAGCAAAGCTTCCTAGGAGGTATAATACAAAAGCAAATATGCATTTGTTGACATGGAGTATTCTGGGTGACTACCTGGCAATAATTGGTTTATGCATGCTGTATCGTTGTGAGGAGATATATGTTTGTTTATTTCTGTACTTGTTTGCTAGGAAGTTAAATGGCACCTCCTTTTTTCTTTTTCCCCTTTTTGCTAAGTTGCATTCTAAATGGGTGCTTTCTATGTAATTACATTCAGGATGCCATTGAGAAACTACAAGGAGACTGCAGCTTTCCAAATTGAAAAGGATTCTTCAGCAAGTCACAGCTTCCAAGAACCATCATCTCCTAAAATGATCAAATCACCCTCTCTCCAGAGAGTTCCTGGCATGTTCCGGCCTGCGGATGGCACCTTTAACTCACAGGAATCACCCAAAGTTAGGAGCCCACCACCAGAGAAGATGCTGGAAAATGGTCAGCTTATGGATGCAGCAGATAAGGAACCTTCAATCAGAAGACAGGATAGTTTTGAAATGAGACTACCAGATTTACCCAAGATTGATGTTCAGGCTGCACATCGACAAACATCAAATGGTTCAGACCCCGAATCCCCTGTTTCACCCCTTTTAACATCGGATCCCAAAAATGAACGTTCCCATTCACAGACTTTTAGCCGGCCACATAGTCATTCTGATGATGTTCCAGTGAAAGTGAAGGAAGCAAAAAATACACGGCATCGGGAAGCACCATCATTTTGTAGGTTGGCAGAACTTAGTTTTGCAGAGTGGCTTTATGCTGTGTTAGGAAGCACTGGTGCTGCTATCTTCGGTTCTTTTAATCCTCTCCTTGCTTATGTTATTGCACTGATAGTAACAGCATACTATACTGAAAAAGGTCATCACTTGGGGCGTGAAGTGAACAAACTGTGCTTGATCATTGCCTGCATGGGTGTGGTGACAGTTGTTGCCAATTTTTTGCAGCACTTCTACTTTGGTATAATGGGGGAGAAGATGACTGAACGAGTTCGTAGAATGATGTTCTCAGGTGCATGACTCTTTCGTTACTCTCGTAGTAGTTTTCTTGAGATAATAGAATTCTGTTCATTCATATAACCTTATCTATTCCATGTGACAGCAATGTTGCGCAATGAAGTTGGATGGTTTGATGACGAGGAAAACAGTGCTGACACCTTATCCATGCGCTTGGCAAATGATGCTACATTTGTGCGAGCAGCATTTAGCAACAGGCTTTCCATATTTATACAGGACAGTGCTGCTGTTATTGTGGCTGTTCTTATTGGGATGTTGCTGCAATGGCGATTGGCACTTGTGGCTTTGGCAACCCTGCCAGTTCTCACTGTTTCTGCAGTTGCACAGGTCTGCACTGATAGTTCAGTTGTGATCATTTTCGTTTTATAAATAATAAATTCATTATTGGCCCATGTATCTATAGTTTTCATCTTTTTCTTCTTTTTTTTTTTTTTTTTTTTTTTTTTTTTTTTTTGTGGAAAAAGATGGGGGTTGCAATTTTTAGCTCTGTTTTTGGGTGAAAAACAATCTGCAGGCAGAAAAGATTTATTTAAAATTGAAAATGTTTTTATTGAAAATGGTATGTTTTCCACTGTTGTATTGAAACACTGAAATTGATATGAAAGCTGTTTGACATGCATGGGAATACCTGATATATTTTCTTAATCTCAGATAGCTACAAGTAATGATTATATTTTTTAGATAATTTGATAGTTGGGGGAGGAGAGATTTGGAACCTGCATGTCTCCATTGGATATACCAGGAAGTGTCAGTTGAGTTACAAGGCTCTTGCCAATAACATGAACATAAGGGTGATTTCAAAATACCTAAAATGCTAAGAAAGAAATCATAAAAACCTATATGCAAGAATAAGCAATAAGCGTAATTCCATCTAAGCTTGTGCATTATTTAAATGAAAATCCATCAGTTCTTATGAGTCCCACGACAGCTTATGCATCAAGCCCACTGTGACATCCACATAAAACCACCTGACACTCACTCAGCAAGTAATAGTAATCCAGCAATGGTGACCACAATAATTCATCCCATATTATCCAATCCATCCTACAAAAACAATGCATGCACCTCACACATGTATTTGCTATCCCAGCACACCCTTGCAGTGCAGGGCTGAATAACTATTGGTATATGCATTATTTCTTTCATGGATTTCACTAAAACTTAGCAAACTGTATTTGCCTTTTATTTTAAAAAAGAATTGATTGGATACTTTCTTTGATTGATAAGAAGGTGCTTTTTCCAAGTCTTAAACATATTTGCCAACACTGTAATAGCATTTAGGTAATAGCTATATTGTCTTTATATTTTTATGTATGATCTTTTAGTGAATTTATTAACCTTACTGACGTGCTTGAGTTTATGTAATCTCTGCCAGTCTAATATATTTGTATTCTTTAGATGCAAGAGTTTTATTTTTATGATTCACTATCACCTAATTTACTTTTTGATAATGAAGCACTAATGTATCTGAAAATTCTGCTCCCAAATCCTTAATAGCTTCCTATGTAAATAATGCAGAAATTGTGGCTTGCTGGATTTTCAAGGGGCATCCAGGAGATGCACAGGAAGGCATCTTTGGTTCTTGAGGATGCAGTTAGAAACATATACACTGTTGTAGCATTCTGTGCTGGTAACAAGGTAATGGAGATCTACAGGTTGCAACTGAAGAAGATATTTAAGCAGAGTTTCCTTCATGGAATGGCCATAGGTTTTGCATTTGGCTTTTCACAGTTTCTACTGTTTGCCTGTAATGCCCTTCTCCTCTGGTACACTGCATACTCAGTAAAGCATGGCTATATGGATCTACCTACTGCTATCAAGGAGTATATGGTTTTCTCTTTTGCAACATTTGCACTGGTGGAGCCTTTTGGGTTGGCTCCGTACATACTTAAACGACGTAAATCTCTCATTTCAGTATTTGAGATCATAGATCGAGTGCCTAAGATTGAACCAGATGATAACTCGGCATTGAAGCCACCTAATGTTTATGGAAGCATTGAGTTGAAAAACATCGATTTCTGTTATCCTACTCGCCCAGAAATGTTGGTGTTGAGCAATTTTAGTCTCAAAGTGAACGGAGGACAAACCATAGCTGTGGTGGGAGTTTCAGGGTCTGGAAAGAGTACCATAATCTCTTTGATTCAGAGATTTTATGATCCGGTTGCTGGTCAAGTACTACTGGATGGGCGAGATTTGAAACTTTATAATTTGAGATGGTTAAGGAGCCACCTAGGTCTTGTTCAGCAGGAACCAATTATCTTCTCAACAACCATAAGGGAAAATATTATATATGCAAGGCACAATGCTAGTGAAGCTGAGATGAAAGAGGCTGCGAGAATAGCAAATGCTCACCATTTCATCAGCAGCTTGCCTCATGGTTATGACACACATGTGGGAATGAGGGGTGTGGATCTGACTCCAGGACAGAAACAGAGAATTGCAATTGCTCGGGTAGTGCTAAAGAACGCACCCATCTTGTTATTAGATGAAGCTAGCTCATCCATTGAGTCTGAGTCAAGTCGGGTGGTGCAGGAGGCTCTAGATACATTGATCATGGGGAACAAAACGACCATTCTGATAGCCCATAGAGCTGCAATGATGAGGCATGTGGATAACATTGTAGTTCTGAATGGAGGGAGAATTGTAGAGGAAGGGAGCCATGATTCTTTGTTGGCAAAGAATGGTCTATATGTCCGTTTGATGCAACCTCATTTCGGAAAGGGTTTGCGTCAGCACCGACTTGTTTAGAATGGATTTTGTGATTGTTTGGGTTTGGCCCTTCTATACTTCTCATTCTGCTGTTGAATCACTGACACTGATGATTTTCTTAGAATGTTGGTGGAGTCTCCAGAGTGGGCAGGGAGAAATGAGACTGCTGAGGCTCGTAACATTGTTTATATGGCAGGGGCAGTGAGTGTATGCAGTGGCGGCAGTGCTAGATACGTTGTGCAAAAGTAGGTTTTAGAAGTAGGGTTTTTGGAGTGGGTTAGCCTTTGAGCATGTGCTCTCGGGGCTGGATGCATATTCTTTTGGAGACAGGCATCACTAGATTGGCATTGTGCTTCGTCTCCATGGTATATTGATTTGCTTTTTGAGCAGGAAGTGGGTTGGAATTAATTCTAGTTTTTCTACTGAGGTGTGGTTTTCTTTTTACATTTTTAGTGAATTTCCTTGACTCTCTCTCTCTCTAGCTTCGATGACGAATTTATTTCTTCATATAAGTTTTACTTCCATTGTGAAAAATGTAGAAAGTTCTGGAGAAAAGAAAACTGTAACCTTTGTAAATAAATACTGATAATTTACAAGCTATTCAGTTTTGCCTGTTTGATTCACGAGTTAATATGCCATGAAGCTCCCATTGTTAGACTCTGTGTGTAACTGTGAAATGACTGATTATGATATACTATATCACTTGCTGATTCGTATTGTACTTGGATCATGTTTTTACTGGATGAAAACAGGCATTTGGTGTCCTGCTAAATTTGGCATAAACTCCTAAAGAGTTGTGTGTACAGATTGCAATGGTTTCTATTGCATTTATGTTTACTTCAGATAGCTGAAATTAGAAATAATAAAGACTAATATTATATCAAATCTACTTCTATGATGACAAGTGTAAAGTCATTTTCCTCAAATCCAGAACGCTAGAACTTTTACCGGAGAGGAAAAAGCTTTGCCAGCTTTGAGGTTTTCTTTTCTCTAGGCTTGATTCGAGTGGCTGAAGGCTTCTAATTTAGTTTCTTTTACTACTATGCTTGAAATGCTTGATGTTTGTTCCTTTTGTGCTTAATTCCTTGTAATTTGTGTACACTCCCAGTGTACATGGGTTGCTGCCTCTTTTGATTTTACATTTAAAAAAAAAAAATTCCTCAAATCTACGAGTAGTGACTTACACTTCATAAGGGTGCTTGTTGTCCTTCAGGTTTAGCTTGTCTTCCAACCATCCCATTATTGCCAATTTGCTGGCCACCCTAGCCCACTCTTGTGGCTCTGTTTCTGTTCCCTTGTTCGGTTGTTCCTTACCACCTTAATAAATTGTGAAAAAGATTGTGTTCCTAGTATTGCTCTTAGGATTACCACGCTATAGTGGTTGGGGATGGTTGGGGACTTTTGGCTGATCAACAACCAATTTCCAGTTAAGCCATAGTCACTTTGTTGATGGCCCCCTCTGGTTGTATGTAATATTTGGAAAATTATCCAGTAGTTTCGGACTGCAAATAAATGCATAGTCCATCCCTTTCATAGAGTGATGGGTCCTACTATGATTTTAATTAATGAGATTCATCATTCATGTGAGAGGGGAACTATGTATTTATTTGTAGTCCTGGACTATTGAATAATTACTATAATATTCATCTTTGATTACAAGAACATAACGGTTAAAAATGGTTTCACCAAAAAGTTAATTGCTTAAATCTATTATATAAACTAATAGATGAAGCTTTAGCTTTCTCTCTAAAAATGTCACATCAGATTTCCTATTCCCACACCCTTTCTCCTCACCCATACCTCTAATTAATTAATTCTCTCACTTTTACCTTTTAACATTTACCTCTATTTAATTCTCTCCCTTTTCATAAGCTTTTCCTCTTCCTCACATTTTCTTCTACCTCACCTCTTGAACTCCCTCACCTCTTCATCTCTCTCACCTCCTCATCTCCCCAATTGATTGCACCACAATTCACCTATTTAAACACCTTTATGTGGTTTCCTAAGCTTCATGTTCGATTGCCTTTGTGGGTTTGTTCCTATCATCATGTATTTTTTTGTGTGTGTAGGTAGTATAGGGTGTGATTATGCACGGTTGAGTAGGCGTTTGATAATGCCGAGGAATAGCCAAATGCATTCTTAAAAGAAAGTTATTTGCCTCCCCTATGATTCTCATTTTTGTTTTCGTATTATCGATCTTGGTTTGCAATTGCTAAAGTCCTGTACTGAAGATTCAAAAGGCAAAGGAAATCTCATTTCAAAATAAGTAGGAAAAAACGTGAATGAAAAAGACAGATTGGAACAAGCAATTGAGAAAGAGCCACATGTAGAACACATTGAGAACTATTTTATGTTAATACTAAAAAAAAGTTTTAGTTTATATTTTTTTGGCTGTCTAACTCCTAATGGGATTGTTGATTTAATATGTATTTTTTTTCTTCTTATGATTGATTTTGTTTTTCTATTTCTTTTTTGGATTGAATTGGTTCATGTAAACGCCAATAGATAAGGAGCCCATGAATGTTGATGAAGCTTTTGTCCCTGTGAATTTATACTAAAAAAAAGTTTTAGTTTATATTTTTTTAGGTGTCTAACTCCTAATGGATTACAGATTCAACAAATATATTAAAGACACAAATAACATTTGGTAGATATCTAAAAATGAGGAAGAATTATTAAGTCGGACTATTGCTTTTACCATATGAAAAAAAAATCCTGTCCACGTCTAGTTCTACAGAACAAATGGAACTTTAATTACGCGAAGGGCATTACCATATTATGTTATGTACCTGTGCAGGGGCAAATTAAAACATTATTTAGTGAAATAATTAAACACTTAATTATGATGATGATGATGATAAGCAAAAGGAAAAACAAATTATGACATTCACATGGGAGATTGGCAGCTCTCCAACAATATTTTAGATGTCAAGCACCTTAAAAGACTCTGCTACCACTTTAAGCCTATCGCGAAATCTTCTCCAACGTCTTTCATTTGCTGCGACAATCAGCGTGTGATACCTTCCTGTACAAAGAGAAAGTAATTTATGATTTATTTGGGAGAAAGTTGTTTATGATTATTTTGGATAGCTTTTACAGAAGGGATTTTCACTTCCATTTGTGTTGAATTGCTATGTTGTGATTCATCAGTAATGCTATTCATCATTCACTTGTTTTGGGGCTCAGTGGAGCTGCCACCTTTTTTTGTAAGCCTATTCAGTTAATTCTCTGATTTTTCTGGTACACATCTACAAAACCAATGTGACAGTGTAGTTTAAATCTAGAAAATAGTTTACCTCCAATCCGGTTTGGAAGAATTCTTCTCCAACCCACTATGTGACAAGTAAATAGACCATCTACGTGTATTTTTAGTCACATGACATTTTTAATGAGTCATGTGACTTTTTAAAATACACATGTGGATGGTCTATTTGCTTGCCACGTAATGAGTTGAAGGAGGATTCCTTCAAACCGGGCTAATGGTGACAACTTGTGAGACCTATATTACTTTCTGTAGCAGTATCATTCACTGTCTTGATGTCCAAATGAGACAGATTTTTTACAATGTGAACTTCTCAGTTTCCCAGACCAGTGGAGCCAGATGCAACTTTTGGTGAACTTTCTGCCATGTCAATAAACCTCACATTCCTTTTAATATCCATGATAAAAGTTTGTAATGCATAAGAGACACACGAATTAAGACGCATGATGGAAATATATAATTTAAACAAAATTTTGTAACAAAAAATACTTGGAGGTGAATTTATGGTATCGTTAATTTATTTTCACGGTTGTTGCAATGTCACTCCAATTTAACAATCATCAAATAATAAAATTTATATTAGTAACATCTTTTTAAAATAATAATAATAATAATAAGAATTAATCCATAAGGAGGAGTGAATGAAACCTTTATATTATATATGGGTCCTAACTCCTAAGTCTTGGATCCGGCTTGCCTCCAGTGCTCCAGTGCACTGGAGCCGTTGCAAGCGTGACACGTTTCCAGTTTTGGCCACGTGTCCGCATCGCAGCGACTCCAGTGCACTGGAGCACTGGAGCCAAACTGCTACCCCTAAGTCCTAACCCACCTTAAAAGGAGTATTCTTCAAAAATTATGGTTTAAGGTCAATACTGTCTCTATCTTATTTTATTTTTTTATAATGTAAGGAACCTTTATAAAGAAGAGCCATTTGGACTCATCTCTAGACAGAAAAACCTACGGACAATTAACCCAACCCGCTAGAATTAGTTGCCAGGTAATCCAGGGGCATTCATCCATGACGGGTTAACATTATTGTCTTTATAATTAAAAAAAAGAATGATGCTATTCAATGTAAAAATAATAACAATAATAACAAAATGGAATTTGTTTGCTTCTTCTAACAAATACAAACAAATACAAAGGAGAGTGGATGTACGCAGAGTTCACCTGATTTGTTTTTAAAAACTATTAATTTAGGAATTTTGTTAGTGGAGTGATAATATTGCATAATTTGAACCATTTATTTAAATATATATATATATATATATATATATATATATATATATATATATATATATTATTATATTGTATATATAATATATATAATCAAAATGAAAGAAATTCTATGAAGAAGAATTTTTTTAGAATTTTAAAAGATCTTGATCCTTAAAACTTAACTGTACCAACAAGAGTTAAGTCAGTGAGAGTGTTACAAAATGGATGGCCAAGACAAAAGTTTTCTTAAATATGTTAAAAAATAAAAAGTAACCATTTATTTGGAAGGTAGAAACGAAAAGTTGAAAAAATAACTTTAAACCTCGACCATACGATGTATTGCAGGGTGCAAAATATTGCGCGCGAAACAAACTAACTATGTATTCAGTTAAGTCAGTTTCCCAGTTCGCAAACTTCAAGAACCATAAATAGCAATCCCTCAAAAACAAGGATATTATTTAAAGCTGTCAGTGAATCCCAACAGACTCACAAACCAGATACACCAAACGTGCTTCAATTTACATTTCCTTTTCCTTTGTTTTTGTGTGTGATTGTGTCTCTTCCACACTTTTTTTCAGGAAGAATTTTGAAACAGGTATGTCTTCTTTCATTCAACTTCCTCTTTCTATCAACATTGTTCTAGCGAAAACATTCAAAAGAACTGAGAATATGCTGACATTGGTGTCATCCAAATGTAGGTTCTTATCTACATTTTCTGTGCTATGTTGGTAATTAGCTTGTGAAGATATGTATCATTCGACCTGGCTTTTATGTGTTCTATGTGTTCCATTCACTGTAAGCGCTTCTTTTGTTCCTAAAGACAGTTTTTTTATTGATTGTGGTGGAAGTAAGACATTGAAGCTCGATGATGGCCGGGTTTATTAAGCCTGATTCTGGGAATCCGTATGTGGGTTTGTCTCCAAATTCCCACATTGTGATTTCTGGGAACAAAATGGGGAAGTCAAATGAGTCAATTCTCTATAATTCTGCCCGGGTTTTTAAAGATACTTCAACTTACAAAATCAAAACAAGGGAGGTTGGCCGCCATTGGCTGCGGTTGCACTTTTGTCCAGTGGAGAATCCTCATTATAATTTGAAATTTGCAGTTTTTTCAGTTAAGGCAAATGGATTCTTATTGCTTCATGGGTTTTCTTTGTCAAAGTCAGGCAAAAAGTCATGTCTTTTTAAGGAATTTATATTTGAGGGGGGTGGTTCAAGTTCAGAAAAGTTGGTGCTGACATTTGTACCGTCGGATGGTTCACTTGCATTTATTAATGTGATTGAGGTATTATCTGTGTCTGAATGGCAATTCCCTTCTGAGGCAGTGTCTGTGCCACTAGGACCTGCAATTGACATCCCCACTCATGTAGCTTTTGAGACGGCTTATAGAATTAACATGGGAGGTCCACTTCTAACTCCCAAGAATGATTCACAATGGAGGACATGGGAACCAGATCAATCTTTTCTTGTTAATGCTGCTGCAGCTCGGAATGTCTCTGTCAATCCTAGTTTGGTCAAATACTTTTATGGAGTATCAGAAGAAATTGCACCAAATTGGGTTTATGCAACGGCTCAAGAAATGGCGGATGCAAATATCCAATATCAGAGATTTAACATTTCATGGGCATTTGAAGTTGAACCCATGTTCACCTATCTTATTAGGCTGCATTTTTGTGACATCGTCAGCACGAGTCTTGATACATTGTTTTTCAATGTATATATTAACAACCAGTCTGCTCTAGAATCTTTCGATATCTCAAGCAAGACAATGGAATTATCTACTGCTTACTTCGTAGATTTTGTTACCAATGTTTCAGTGGTCTCAAATCGGATTTTGGTTCAAGTAGGTCCTTCTAATCCAAGGTATTCCTCAACCAATGCAATTCTAAATGGTTTGGAGATAATGAAAATGAGCAATCCCAGTGACAGCCTTGTCAGAAATCCTAGACCAGATTCCAAGACCCCCACGCCAAAAAAGTGGGTACTTCTGGCAGTTACTTCTTCAGTTGGGTTTGTAGTTTTGGTGCTCATCTCAGCTGCTCTTTACTTGTATTTGCGCCATCCAAAGAAGCCAAGGCAACAGAGCTCAGTTTGGTTGCCACTTGATATACATGTAGGAAATTCTGATAGCAAAGTTTCAGGTGGTAGCTTTGCTTCAACATCTCATTCTCTTAGTCCAGGCCATGTTATAGCTTTCTCTGAGATTCGTGAAGCAACAAAGAACTTTGATAAACGCTTGATTCTTGGTGTTGGGGGTTTTGGAAAGGTTTATAAAGGAGTATTAAAAAATGGGGTTGTGGTTGCAGTAAAGCGAGGAAACCCACGATCCCAGCAAGGATTTACTGAATTCAGAACTGAAATAGAAATTCTTTCCAAGCTCCGTCACAGACACCTAGTTTCTCTCATCGGTTACTGTGAAGAGCAGGATGAGATGATCCTTGTATATGAGTTCATGGCTGGAGGTCCCCTTCGTAAGCACTTGTATGGATCAAGTCTTCCCTCACTAACTTGGAAACAAAGGCTTCAAATTTGCATTGGAGCTGCAAAAGGTTTGCACTACCTTCATGCAAGTGCAGCAGAGAGTATTATCCACCGTGATGTCAAAACAACCAACATACTACTTGATGAAAATTTAACTACAAAAGTTGGAGACTTTGGATTTTCGAAATTAGGACCAACCCTGGACCAAACCCATGTGAGTACTGCAGTGAAGGGGAGCTTTGGATACCTTGATCCGGAGTATTTTCGTCGACAACAACTCACACAAAAGTCTGATGTGTATTCTTTTGGGGTTGTACTAATGGAGGTGCTATGTGCTAGGCCAGCTATAAACCCTTCTCTTCCAAGAGAACAGGTTAACATAGTGGAATGGGCCATGAACTGGAAAAAGAGGGGGCAGTTAGAGAAGATAATAGATCCCCATCTTGTAGGATCTGTTAATCTTGAATCCCTACTGAAATTTGGTGAAACAGCAGAGAAGTGCCTAGCTGAATTTGGGACTGACAGGCCAACAATGGCAGATGTCTTGTGGAATTTGGAGAATGCTCTTCAGCTTCAAGAGGCTTCTATACAAAATGTTTCAGTTGAGAATACTGCAAATCATATTCCAGATATTCCAGAATGGGCTCCCCAAATTGAAACTGCTGAAGGTGATGGTGCTGACAGTATTATCTACCAAGAATCTGATACAATAACAGCAAGTGGACAATTCTCACAATCGATGGATCCAAGGGGGAGATACTCGGCAAGGGGTAGCCTATAACATGCATTTTTGTTGAGAATGTTAGTCCTTTCCTTTTACCACAAACAGAAGTTTTTCTTTATACATTGAGCCTCATATGGTCAATCTTGATCATGACTTCCAATAGGCTGATTTGTTATACAATGACAGTATCGTAGTTTTCGGATAAATGTATCAAAACGCCAACAATGAATGTCTTCCTTTGCCACATGCTTAGTTTTAATCTGCCTAATTGATCTTTCTGTTATTTGTGCCATAGGTATTACATTTTCAAAAGTTTGTGTTTGTCTGCACTTTCATGAGGAAGGTTCTTACTGTTTCAGAGAATTCTTTGTTGCTTCTTATCTAAATTGGTTATGTGGAATCTGAATTTACAATGTCTATAATAGTCATTTGTGAAGGACAGCCTCCAAATCTGTAGACATGAGTAAGAATTCTTTCTTAAAGCTCAATGTATGGAGAGCACAGCTGAACAAATTTTGGACCAAGCCCTTTGTGCAGCTGGTTTTAGATTATGTTTCAGTTTTTTAGTATTGAGCCATCTAGAAAAAGTACTATGATTTAATAGCACTATTTCTTTTTATTAGACCGTTAGTAGTAATAAACATTAGATTATTGTGTAATGAAGTATGGTACAAGAATATTTATATTGATAGAAGAACTGAAAATAGATGGTGCTTTTGACCTTGGAAGACAATTGAGTTCCAAATTCTAACAGCCTGTAAATATGTTTCACATGCCCAATTTTGGAGTCAAATGAAATAAAATATAGGCAAAATGAAATATTTCTGCTTAATAAGAGGACCCTAGTTTCGTTTTGATTCCTGCAAAAAAATTTGCACTACATTCAGTTTACATTCCTTTATTTTTTTTTCGTGACTTATGAACCATTCTGCTTAATAAAGGTTCTTGTTATCCTTCAGGTTTAGCTCGTCTTCCAACCATCCCATTATTGTCAGCTACCCTTATTAGTTGCCGGTTCACCCTAGCCCACTCTTGCAGTTCTGTTTCTGGGCCCTTGTTCCTTACCACTTTAATAAATTGTGAAAAAGGTTGTGTTCCTAGTACTGCTCCCAGGATTACCACACAAACATTTTGATTTTGTCTCGCACACCAAAGTTATAACACTCGAAATTACAGTTGAAAATGGGAATTTCGAGTTGAATAAAGGTTTCACCAGGAAGTTAAATACTTAAATTCTACAAAACAAATGGAGCTTTAATTATGCAAAGGGAGTTTACCATGTTATGTTATGTACAATGTGCAGTGGCAAAATAAGACATTATTTAGTGAAATAATTAATCACTTAATTATGATGATGATGATGATTATACTTGTTTGAAGCTTTTTTTCTTTTTTCTTTTTTTAATATATACATCTAATGCAAATTAACAATTAAGCAAAAGGAAAAACAAATTATGACATTCACATAGGAGATTAAAGCTCTCCAACAATATTTCAGATGTCAAGAACCTTAAAAGAGTCTGCTACCACTTTAAGCCTATCGCGATATCTCCTCCAACGTCTTTCATTTGCTACAACAATCAGCGTGTAATATCTTCCTGTACAAAGAGACAGTAGTTTATGATTTATTTAGGAGAAATTTGTTTATGATGCAGTTAGGATAGCATTTTACAGAAGGGATTTTCACTTCCATTTGTGTTGAATTGTTTAATGTGATTCATCAGTAATGCTATTAATCATTCACTTGTGTTGAGGCTCATTGGAACTACCACCTTTTTATTTAAGCCTATTCAGTTACTTCTCTTATTTTTCTGGTACACATCTACAAAACCAATGTGACAGCCTAGTTTAAATCTACTGTTGACAACCTGTGAGACCTATCCTTTCTGTATCATTCACTGGCTTGATCTCCAAATTGAGACAAATTTTTTACAATGTGAACTTCTCAGTTTCCCAGACCAGTGAAGCCAGATGCAACTTTTGGTGAGCTTTCTGCAAGATCAATAAACCTCACATTCCCCTCTCAAAGCACATACCTTCCCAATACATACAAAATAAAGTGTTTCAATTGATTAGAAGTTCTTTTTAATATCCGATAAATGTTTAAAAATGAGAATTTATTTCATGATATAAGAGACAGACAAGTTTAGATTCATGATGGTAGTTTGGAAATGGAAACATTTATGATATGTACTTCTAGAGGGTAGGATACTTACCATTTCCAATTGCTATGGTTGCAAAGGAAGTGGTAGAGAAATTTGGAGATGTAAGTTGGTACTCAACGGTGTAATAATTCTTCCCATCTACAGTTTTCTGCATCCAATGGGTAGAAATTAGATCTTTCCTTTGACATTTTGGAGTTATAAGACAGTGGAGGAAGATACTAACCTCCTGCATTCCAAGTATATCAGCTACTTGATTAGGTGCAGCATAGAAATGTCTCACCAAATTGGGAATTACCTGTTAAAACATAGTAACTGGTCAAGACCATTTAGATTTTAGAGTCCCCTAAAAAGATGGACTCAGCAAAATTGCAATTGTTTACCTCTTCCATTGGACCCATATCATGGATGTCTTTTTTATCAGTTGGTATAAATCTCACCCTAACATTATGCAATTGCATATATCGGTCCTTAAATGCAGAATCATGTGCCCTGAAGTCAAATTCCTGAACAAGAGACAATAGAATTTACTTCTACAGCTAAAATTCAGGCTTCCTTTTCATAATGAAATTGTCTTAACTCTTACCCTCCAATCTGAGGGGTAAACATAAGAATACCCATCTACTGTGTCAACAAAAGCTCGATAATTTGCAGGTATTTCTGCAGAAAATAGTACAATATCAACTTAATATTTGCAAGAGTTGCTTCATGTTAACATAAACTTATAAAATCATACACAAAAATAACAGCCAACCATGATACCTTCAGCAAAAAGGGAACTTGCTGGGAGTAAACTTGCAGTCAGTGCTCCAACTTTCAACAGTAGCAGCCTTCGCTTGCAATGGCCTAAAATTTATCAAGGTCATGGCTCATGACATAATGGACATCCAAGTTTATAATGCTCTAGTGAAATCCAATCATAATGTAGAACAAGATATGATCACCAATTTAAGGGGGCTATCATTTCTCTTGGATAAAACTGATAGTTTACTTATTTGGATGAAACTCAAAACATTTATTGGACCATGCCATCTAAAGTTCAACTTAAAACAACAACAACCAAACCTTAATTCCAAAATTTTGGGGTTGGCTATGAATCCTTAATAGACTAGTCAGGGTCGGCTATAGGCATGTCTGTGAAGCAAAGCTATGTTAATCATGCACAAGAATTGAAGTGTGAAAAGAATTGGGGTGGGGTGTCTTACCTTCATCATTGGAGGCTGTCTCTCTTAAGCATGTGATCGTGTTGTTACGTGAAGACAATGCAGTACCTCGAGGTAAGTCGTTTGAGTGAGGCAAATTCAACTGGAAAATTGTGCATATGACACAAAACCAATACTTTTTTATACATATATATAGTCTGAACAAAAGAATGTAGAGACTAGAGAAGAAACTCATGCACTGACCTTCTTGGATGAAGTGGTTGAAACCCAACTTAATGAGAGTGAAGACACTGCCATATTCAACCAAGAAGAGAAGCAGTTCTAGCTTCTCATAATGTGTCTATTGGATAGTGTAGCTTGTCCTTTTGTGATGGTTACAATTTACAAGCTTGAGCTTGTGTTTATGGTATTTTTATAATTATCTTTCTATTAGATAGTAGTGGATAATAGAGAGCCTAATGAGTGGGAGGGCATTAAGGAGGATAGAAAGACTCCAGACTGCTTAGCCCAAATACAAGGATGCCTAACGCAGCCTGGCCCAATAAAATTCCCCCAAATATGACATGTTTTTATGTAAAGAAATAATAATTTTAAAAAAATTTTGGAACCAAAAATAATAATTGGAGGTGAATTTATGGTATCGTTTATTTGTTTTCACAGTTGTTGCAATGTCACTCGAATTTAACAATCATCAAATTATCAATTTTACATTAATAACATATTTTTTTAAAAATTAATTAATTGAAAATGAGTGAATGAAAAGCCTAACTTCTAAGCCACCTTAAAAAGAGTACTCTTCAAGGTAGTTTAGACATTTATAAACAACTAACCGTGGACCCACGCATTTTAATAGTTAATGCTTCGAAAAGAAAAAAGCATAATAAAGGAGAGAAAGAACATATAATGGGGAATTAGAAAACACAACACCAAAATACCGAAACGCATCAATCCAAAATAGAGCTATCAAAAACACAATAACTCATAAATCAACAGCAAAATTGCAAAAAATTATTATTCTTGAAATATAAAACAAACACTATATTGTACTTAAGGAATTATAATTAAATTTTGTCCATAACTGATTCTGTAAGGATTTCAAGTTCAATAACGTGGTGCTAAGTTCCAACTCTAAAACTGTACAGTTCCAAAAAACGAATAAAAAAGAGAGAGACTAAATGACATTGTGCAGATCCAAGGTCACTTGTTACAACAATTATTTTGGGTTCAGCAAGTTCCAACTTCCAAGGCTTCGTTCTTCAAGGATCATAATGTCACAGCGAAGCGGGTATCTTGGTGTCAATCTTTTTTAATTCCATTTTTCCAATGTTCATAATGAACAGCATTATTCACTCCCCATTATTAAATGCGGGGAGCACTTCATTCGAAAAGAGGTGCATGTGATCAATCTCGCTGACCACGGCCTTCTTCTAATTTGATTAAAATTCACATACTTTTTTTTTTATATAAACTAAAAAAGAGACTTATAGGCAAAGAAGTACGGGTACGTTTTAAGTTACGGATACTAGTACCGGTACGATATGACGGTACGACAATTTTTAGAAAAATAAGGTACGGGTACGACGGGCGGGGATATAAGTTTTATTAAATTTTTTTATATATTATTATGCATATATTTTTCATATATTGATAAGCATATGTGAATTTAAGAGCAATTATGGATAATAAAGTATATCTATTGCCATTAAATGGTCTTTTAAATTACAAATCAAGATCCAAAAGAATAAATAAATAAAGTGTACATTCATATAGTTACACTTAAAGTTTATGTTTCCACTACTTTTACTACTTTTATCTATTTTTGTGACATATCCAAAAGAAAAAATAAAAGAAAATGATTTTTTTTTTGAAAAATTTGAGTACGCCTAGGGTACGCACGCAGAAATACCACAAGAGTACAAGTATCCAAAAAATATCGGTACGGTACAACTCCATTTTTGGAGTACCCGTGCTTCATAGTTTATAGGTATGGTCATTGTTTCGACTCACTTGAATCCGGTTAAACATGGTGTAGGCACATCTGGATAATAATATGACGTATCACTATTTGAATCCACAACTCTCAAACTCGTAGGTGTAATAAATCACAATGGATTCTTTCTATTAAGTTACCTTCCTAAACAGCAGTGGTGGAATTCACAGATAGTTGAAAAGGCAAGAAACACTCATGGAGATGTTTTCTAACGGTACATTTGTTAACAAAATTAATATTTTTATTCTTATAATATGGTAGATCTTTAAGTCCAGAATCTCACGTTGAAAGTTATTTGGATTGCTTTTTCAAACTTGCCCTTAGGAGTTAGGACACCTACCAGTACCAAATAATAAATAATACTCTCCCTCAAGACAGGTGACCGTATTAAAGCCATGCATGCTCAGCAATGTTTCTTGACCACATATATATGTCCTATATATATTGCCACGAAATATAAAAAGAAACAAACTAACTTTAAGTTCAGTTAAGTCAGTTTCCTACTTCGCAAACTTCAAGAATTATAAATAGCACTCCTTCAAAGCAAAGACATTAGTTTAATTTAAAGCTGTCAGTGAATCCCAAAAGACTCACAAACCAGATCTTGGAAACAGAAGCATCACAATTATCACTCCCACACTAGCTAACCCCAATTAAACGTGCTTCTTTTTCCTTTTCCTTTTTCAGTGATAACGAAATTTCTATGTTTTTGTGTGTGTAATTGTGTCTCTCTCTTTCACACACTTTTCTCAGGAAGAATTTTGAAACAGGTACGCCTTCTTTCATTTAACTTGCACTTCTTCAACATTGTTCTAGCTAGAGAATTCAAAAGAACTGAGAATGCAGAGATGGGTGTCATCCAAATATAGGTTCTTCTCTACATTTTCTGTGCTATATTGGTAATTAGCTTAAGCAGAAGTTAATGTGTGAAGATATGTGTCATTCGAATAGTTTGTACTTTACCTGGATTTTATGTGTTCTTTGTGTTACATTCATTGTGAGCGGTTCTTTTATTCCAAAAGATAGTTTTTTGATTGATTGTGGTGGAAGTAAGTCATTGAAACTAGATGATGGCAGGGTTTTTGAGCCTGATTCTGGGAATCAGTATGTGGGTTTGTCTCCAAATTCCCACGTTGTGGTTTCTGAGAACAAAATGGGGAATTCAAATGAGGCAATTCTCTATAATTCTGCTCGTGTTTTTAAAGAAACTTCAACTTACACAATCGATACTAAGCAGATTGGCCGCCATTGGCTGCGGTTGCACTTTTGTCCAGTGGAGAATCCTCATTATGATTTTAAATCTGCAGTTTTTTCAGTTGTGGCTAATGGAATTGTGTTGCTTCATGGGTTTACTTTTTCAAAGCCAGGCAAGAATTCCTGTCTTTTTAAGGAATATGTAATTGAGGTGGGTGGTTCAAGTTCAGAAAAGTTGGTGTTAACCTTGTCTCCTTGGAATGGTTCAATTGCATTTATTAATGGGATAGAGGTTGTATCTGTGCCTGATGGGCAATTCCCTCCTAGTGCAGTGCCTGTGCCATTTGGGCCTGCAATTGAAATCCCCACTCGAGTAGCTTTTGAGACGGCTTATAGAATTAACATGGGAGGTCCACTTCTAACTCCCAAGAATGATTCACAATGGAGGATATGGGAACCGGATCAATATTTTCTTGTCAATGCTGCTATAGCCCGGAATGTAACGATCAATCCTAGTTTGGTCAAGTACCTTGATGGCGTATCAGTAGAAATTGCACCAAATTGGGTTTATGCAACGGCACAAGAAATGGCGGATGCAAATGTCAGTGATCAGAGATTTAACATTTCATGGGCATTTGAAGTTGAGCCCATGTTCACCT
The DNA here is from genome assembly GCA_907173295.1 of Fagus sylvatica. Taxonomy (NCBI): domain Eukaryota; kingdom Viridiplantae; phylum Streptophyta; class Magnoliopsida; order Fagales; family Fagaceae; genus Fagus; species Fagus sylvatica. The sequence goes on from OU015769.1 coordinate 33,903,131, forward strand.
ATCTTATTAGGATGCATTTTTGTGACATTGTTAGCACTAGTCTTAATAATTTGGTTTTCAATGTGTATATTAACAATCAATCTGCTCTAGACTCTTTTGATATCTCAAGCAAAACAATGGAAATGTCAGCTGCTTACTTCATAGACTTTGTTACCAATGTTTCAGTGGTCTCAAATCGGATTTTGGTTCAAGTAGGTCCTTCTAATCTAAGGGATTTCCCAACCAATGCAATTCTAAATGGTTTGGAGATAATGAAAATGAGCAATCCCAATGACAGCCTTGATAGGAAGCTTAGACCAGATTATATTGATTCCAAGACCCCCAAGAGAAAAAAGTGGTTACTGCTGGCAGTTATTTCTTCAATTGCTTTTGTAGTTTTGGTGCTCATCTCAGCAGCTTTTTACTTGTATTTGCGCCATCCAAAGAAGCCAAGGAGACAGAGCTCAGTTTGGTTGCCACTTGCTACACATGTAGGAAATTCTGATAGCAAAGTTTCAGTTGGTAGCTTTGCTTCAACAGCACAGTCTCTTAGTCTGAGCCGTGTTCTAGCTTTCTCTGAGATTCGTGAATCAACAAAGAACTTTGATGAACGCTTGGTTCTAGGTGTTGGGGGTTTTGGAAAGGTTTATAAAGGTGTGCTAGAAAATGGGGTTGTGATTGCAGTAAAGCGAGGAAACCCACGATCCCAGCAAGGATTTGCTGAATTCAGAAATGAAATAGAGATGCTTTCCAAGCTCCGTCACAGACACCTGGTTTCTCTTATTGGCTACTGTGAAGAGCTCGATGAGATGATCCTTGTCTATGAGTTCATGGCTGGAGGTCCCCTTCGTAAGCACTTGTATGGCTCAAGTCTTCCCTCACTAACTTGGGAGCAAAGGCTTCAAATTTGCATTGGAGCTGCAAAAGGTTTGCATTACCTTCATACTGGTGCAGGCAGAGAGTATTATACACCGTGATGTTAAAACAACCAACATACTACTTGATGAAAATCTCACTGCAAAAGTGGCTGATTTTGGATTGTCTAAATTAGGACCAACTCTGGATCAAACCCATGTGAGTACTGCTGTGAAGGGGAGCTTTGGTTACCTTGATCCTGAGTACTTTCGTCGACAACAACTCACAGAAAAATCTGATGTGTATTCTTTTGGAGTAGTACTAATGGAGGTGCTATGTGCTAGGCCAGCTATAAACCCTTCTCTTCCAAGAGAGCAGGTCAACATAGCGGAATGGGCGATGAACTGGCAAAAGAGGGGGCAGTTAGAGAAGATAATAGACCCTCATCTTGTAGGATTTGTTAATCTTGAATCCCTTCGTAAATTTGGTGAAACAGCAGAGAAGTGCCTAGCTGAATATGGGACTGAAAGGCCAACAATGGGAGATGTCTTGTGGAATTTGGAGTATGCTCTTCAGCTTCAAGAGGCTTCTATACAAATGGTTTCAGCTGAGAATAGTGCAAATCATATTCCAGATATTCCAGAATGGGTTCCCCAAATTGAACCTGCTGAAGGTGATGGTGCTGACAGTATTATCTACCGAGAATCTGATACAGCAACATCAAGTGGAGTATTCTCACAGATAAATGATCCAAGGGGAAGATAGTTTGGCAAGGGGTAGGCTCTAACACGCTTTTTTTTTTTTTTGAGAATGTTAGTCCTTGTCTTTTAAGTTTCACCACAAACAGAAATTTTTCTCTACACATTGAGTTTCATATTTCAATAGGCTGACCTGTTATAAAATGATAGTATCATAGTTTCGGATAAATGTAACAAAACGCTGACAATGAATGTCTTCCTTTGACACATGGTTTGTTTTAATCTGCATTAATCTTTCTGTTATTTGCGCTCATAGGTATTACATTTTCAAAAATTTGTGTTTGTCTGCACTTGCATGATGAAACTTTTTATTGTTTCAGAGAATTCTTTGTTGCTTCTTATCTAAGTTATTTATGTGGAATCTGCAATTACAATATAAAATAGTCATTATTGAAGGACAGATTCTGAATCTGTAGACATGGGTAAGAATTCTTTCTTACAGCTCAATGCATGATGAGCACAGCTGAACAACTATTGGACCAACCCCTTTGGGCAAATTGGTTTTAGATTATGGAATTTTCAGATTGTCTTTGGCGAATATGATGCTGAGTAAAAGGCTACCACAAAATGGTACATGTGAAGTAGGACTCTTGCAATTCCTGCTACCATGGAATTACCCTTTTGATAGCAACTAAAAAAGATTTCTGCCTCAGATCTTCCATTTATATCTATGTTTCCATCCCTTCAATTTTGACATGTGAATGGGGAAGCCTATGCTTAAGTCTGTTAGTATTGAGCCATCTATAAAAAATACTATGATTTAATAGGAAGATTTCAAAGTATAATTAGTGAAGGTGCAGAATACAGTATTAGACTGTTAGTAGTAATAAAAACATTAGATTATTGTGTAATGAAGTATGGTACAAGAATATTTATATTGATAGAACTGAAAAATGATATGGTGCTTTCTCAAGGACCTTGGAAGACACTTGAGTTCTAGGTTCTAAGTTCTAACAGCCTATAAATATGTTTCAAATGTCCACTTAGAGCCAAATGAAATCAAATATTTCTGCTTTAGAATAATGTACAAATTTTGATTTTTTGATTTTTTGATTTTCAAAGATTTAAAGCTTTTCTTTATCTTTGTGGAGGCCCATCATGATGTATACCACCAGGTATACTTTAAGCTGGGCCCTTGGAATTTCATAGGCCAGTCCATTTAATCAGTACCTTGCCATAACATACCTGGCCATAAAAAGACCAATCCATCTTGGAACTGTGACTCACCTCAGACCCGTTCTCTGGTTTCAGAGTGTCAGTTGGAATGTCCACTTTATTATTGGTCCTGCTCGAGGACCTATATGGGACAAACTCAATCATAACAATTGATGAAACGTGATGCACGAGAAACGATCCTTTTTGCAACTATTCAAAAGCCTGGTCGGTCCACTAGAAATAAAATGATGAAGCCCTTTTGTCGTTATGCAACAAATTAATTGGCATGATGTTATTCAAGATAATTTGTCACCAAAGTAATGGTTTTTGAGAGCAACCTTATTTTGGACCATAAGCTACAAACCCCGCGTGCTTATTTCTCTTTCCCAAGATTTTTTTGGATGAACTTGAACCGAGTATTCCAAGTATATATTTGCCAAGAAAGAAAAGAGATAATTGCCAAGCTAACTTGAGCATTGTTCAGTGAAAGCACCATCTCAATTGCTTCCTAAGAAACCATCACATTACATAATAGCCAAAAAGGCCCACTTGGTTGTCACGTTTGAATGATTTTAAATCAGATCTCTGTCACATGCTTCATTATATTATAAGCTTGTGCATATCACCTTGACAACTAAACATGATAAGCTTTGTTTTTGGGGCTTAAGTTGATTAGCATAAATGGATAATCATTAAGTGATTAGAGTTTATCCTTTTTCATTAATTTAAAATTTCAAAAGTTTATCCTTTTTCATATCATCAAGGACGTGTTTTACAAGAAAAACTCATGTATCTTTTAGGGGGGATCCATGATTTATTCTTTATGGGTCAACTAAGAACTTAATAATAAAATTAAATTTGTAAAATAAAACATACAAAATCAATATTTTACTACATGAATCTTCAATAATCTAAAAAAATATTATAATTCTAATCATAAGTTTATAACGTTTACAAAAAGCTTTTTTTTTTTTATTTAGCACATGCCCAGCCGGCCCTATACTCTCCACTTTTCTTATTTTTTTTCAAAGTGACCTGACCCATAAGTTTTTATAATTATACAAGCAGTATAATGGGGGCAAAGATGAAAAACTTATGTGGGGGCAAATTAAAAAAATCAATTTATACAATCATCCCATAGGTTTTTCAAATTTTCAATGGGGGCATCTACCCGCACTGCCCCAATGCCAAATATGCCACTAGTATCTTCCAACCTCATTTGAGGTCAATATATAATACACACACTCATATATGACATTATTATTATTCATTATGATGTTGATATTATCCAATATATATATATATATATATATATATATATATATTAAATTTAAAAAATATAAAATAAAATCCAAACAATATGATGAAAGACATCATTATATGCAAATTCAAAAGCTAGAGCTTGGATCACAACTATTGCTTCACAATTGATGGTGTTAAGTGTTAGCTCCCGTTCAAGATTTTTTACAATGTTATTATACATGTGAGTTTGAACTTTGTCTCTATTTTATCTTAAATTTAAAATGAAAAAAGTTCACATAGGGTTAGGGAAATGTAATCTCACATCTAAACATAATGTTAAAAAAGTAATTAAATAATTTAAGATCCATCACAATGTAGTGACTGTAGTCCAAAAGGGTAAATAATTAGTAGCCCTTATCCAAAAGGCAGGTTGAAAAGTCAAAAACCTCTCTCTCTCAGACAATCGAGAACCTTCCAGAGACAAAACCCATCTGACCCTTTTCCTCCACTATTCAGGGCTGCGCCGTTGTCCCTCACTTCCGTGTGAGGGAGATCGTGACAAAAAATGGTCCGATCTCGGTAGCGTGGCCCATTACCTTTCCTTTCCTTCAGCTGTTTGTCTTTTATTTCTTATTTTGGTACTCAAATCGGATGGAATCGAGCCGCCATCACCACCCCGATCCCCCGCCACTTTCCTTTTCACCTTCCAATCGTCCGATCTAGTCTTGTTTGGAGGAGTTTTGTTGGAGGCTTTAGGTGGCTCGACTCCAACGGGTTCTCTCTGTTTTGTCGGCAGTCTTGGCCGTTCTAGGAGGCGGTCTTCTCCGGCATGTTTGGTGATTGGTTTTGGGGAATTCCAGTTCAATATTTACCTATTTTTGGGGTAGTTTTTCATTATTCAAAACTCTTCTTTTTGAAGAGCCCCTGCCACAACTGAATTGTTTGGAATATTCGATTCACCTTTAGTGGTTCGCTTGGTTGGGAGCAAGGATCCAAACCTTTTGCTGTTCCGGATATTGGTTGCTGTGGATGGTTTTGAAATCTTCTAGATTGTGATCAAGTTATGTGTTGTGTGGTGTTATGTTTGTTGTTGTTTTAGTTGTGTTTGTTTTAGTTGTTCTTGTGTTATTTTTGCTGCCCTTTTTGTAGGGTATTTTGCCGTGACGAATGTCACTTTTTCTACCATCTTTGTAAGGGTCTTTTCTGCCCTCTTTGTAGGGTTCTGTATCCCTCTATGTAGGGTAATATAATTTGTCTTTTATTTCAATAAAATCTTGTTATTTATCAAAAAAAAAAAGAAAAAAAAAAGAGCACTGTAGATTTAGATTTGATGCAAAAAATTCAAAAAAACTTGTAACCCTTCAAAAAAATACACAATGGGACACATTAGACGGTATTTAATAAATATTGGGACAACCAGGAGCCGACACAACCTCCTCCATGGTCCCATTAACAACATCACAAGAAGGAAAAAAAAAAAAAAAAACGGTCCGTTCCAATCCAAATAATCGCCGTCCAAATCGCACGCACGAGGTTAAATTGGCCTACAATCAAGCGGGGTCCCACCACGTGTCTTGGTCAAATTACTATTATCGCCGATTCAATTGAAGCTAAATTCCATCTCAACCACACGCGTGGCAGAAACAGGACCAACTCCCTTAGCTGTAAAGTGAACCGACATGTGGCTTCGAGAAAAGCCCCTACTCATTTCATTGGTCGTATAGTGAATGTTTTTTACCGGGGACCGGATAGACCGGTTCTCTAGCCGTTATTTCAGGTATATAAAGGAAACTCCCACTAAACACGACAGTACTACTATAAGCAACATAGTACATAAGCAAAGAGAGACATACTTGTTAATAGCTCTCCAGCTTAAGAGAAATAGAAGAAGAACTAGAATTCAAGAAAAATGGCAATCACTAGAATGGCAATTGGTACACCGAGAGAGGCGAGCCAACCGGATGCGATTAAAGCTGCATTTGCTGAGTTTTTCTCTATGCTAATTTTTGTTTTTGCTGGAGGAAGGCTCTGGCATGGCTTTCAGTAAGATCTCAATTTCAAACACATGTTTATCTCGGAATAGATTTAGAATCTTTGGAAATGATTTTTTATTGTTTTTTTTTTTATTTGTTTATTTGTTGAAAGTTGATTAAAGTATAATTGTTCCTAAGAAAAGTGAGACTTTAAAAAGTTATATATAAACAAATAAGTTAAAAAGCTTATGCGAAACACACAAGTAACCCATCTCATGAAATTGGTGTCACAGTCGGATTTAAAAAATGCTACTCTTAATTTTGATCATAGTAAAAAGTTCAAGTCATTTAGAAGTTGGAAAATACTACATTTGTTTATTATAAGCTCGTGACATTGATGCTTTGGTTACAATTGAAAGACATAAAAAAAGAGTGTTATTTTCTGACAATTTGGGAAGAACTTATTAGTGGATGTTTTGGAATTTGGCAGATAAGATTACAGATAATGGGTCAACCACACCATCTGGCCTTGTAGCTGCTTCATTGGCTCATGCATTTGCACTTTTTGTGGCCGTTTCGGTTGGAGCAAACATTTCTGGAGGGCATGTAAATCCTGCTGTGACTTTTGGTGCTTTTGTTGGTGGTAACATTACTTTGTTGAGGAGCATTTTGTATTGGATTGCACAGTTGCTCGGCTCAGTTGTGGCTTGCTTGCTACTCAAGTTTGCCACTGGAGGACTGGTAAGAAGCTAGGAAAAGAGAATTGCTATTTTACACTAACAATATGCAAGTAGATTCCTATTCTAAGATTTGAAATTTTGACCAATTTAATGCAGTTTTCTCATTTGTTTATATATATATTACTTCATTCTATGATGAAGTTTAGATTCAAAATAAGTTTTTGGGATTCGGTCAGAGAATGATTAAACTGTTAGGGTTATCCAGAAAAAGTCTTGGTGTCGATTTAATTTTCAGTCTTGTTTTAATTTTGAAGCTATAGTATTTAATTTAGCATTTGGTTGAACAAATTGAAAATTTTGACCAAGGACAATATTTGACATTCCAGATTTAAGTCACTCTATATTCTTTTGATAAAAAAGTCACTCTATATTCTATACGTTAAGCCAATGATGTATTTAATATACAGGGTATACTTTAAAATAAAATATAATGTTATATTTATGCCTAACATTGACTTTTTACCTACTCACTGCAGGAAACATCAGCATTTTCCCTATCATCTGGCGTGTCAGTATGGAATGCACTAGTTTTTGAGATTGTGATGACCTTTGGCCTTGTCTACACTGTCTATGCCACAGCAGTGGATCCAAAGAAGGGGAACGTAGGCATTGTTGCACCTATTGCAATTGGTCTAATTGTGGGGGCTAATATCTTAGCTGGTGGTGCTTTTGATGGTGCATCAATGAACCCAGCAGTGTCTTTTGGCCCTGCCGTGGTTAGCTGGTCATGGACCAACCACTGGGTCTATTGGCTTGGCCCAATGATTGGTGCATTCCTTGCAGCCATTATCTATGACAACATCTTTATCGGGGAGAATACACATGAGCCACTTCCTAGTAATGATTTTTAGGATTAATGTTGTTCCTTGTTAAGATTTTAATCTCTCCTCCTCCATGATATTGGAGAGAAGAATAATGGGAAAGAAAAGTGATTATTTTTGTAATGGGTTGGGGAGTGGACTTTGATTTCATGAACTTTTGTTGTAGGTGTTCGTGTTGTTGTTTCATTTATGCTTTAGGAATGACTAATGAGTGAGCTTTTTGGATGTCTTATTAAATCAGCGAATGTCTTCTTTTGTTTTGTACCATTTATTGTTTATAGTTGAGCAGCTTTTGCATATGAATTAATATGATTAATCTCCTTGGATGAAATTAGTCATATTTGGTGCTAATCACATTTAGTTGAGACATTGGTAGCACTAAAATCATTGAATTGCCTATGAAAAAGAGAATGGGTCGAGAAAAAAAAAAGGTCAAATTAAAGAATTAATCTCCTTGGATGAAATTAGTCATATTATTATTTGGTGCTAATCATATTTACTTGAGACATGGTTAGCACTAAAATCATTGAATTGCCTATGAAAAAGAGAATGGGTTGAGAAAAAAAAAGGTCAAATTAAAGAACAAAATTTTTATGTACCTATCTATCTCACACCTAGCCCACCACCAATATATTTCTTTTTACACAAACACCAAGCCAAGTAAGGAATAATGAAAACATTTAATATATGGTAGTGTCATGCACATACTCATTTTAAATTCTATATATATGTGAAATTGTCCCCAACCTACTCAAGGCTTTCACCAGTTGTAGCCATTATTTCATCTGATTAATTTGCAATAGAATTTCTGTCGCATGACCTGATCAAATTTCCAAGGGTATTATTTTAAAAAAATTAAATGGCATGGAGATGAACATCAAGCTTACAATTGCACTCTTCCACTAAATAATCTCAAAAGCAACGCAATAATTTATTCTGGACCAAAAAATAAGGCTTACAAGTTACAACAACTTAAAGGTCCTGAACCATTGAGAAAGTGTCTAACTTGTTTTTCCACATTCATTGGTTCAGTTGAACAGTCACGGGCCACTCACGGCTTGAGCTTAGTTGACTTCTTCAGCATATTAAGTTGCAGTTCAGCACTTTAGAACCAAGACAAGGCTGTTGTGATTTGTGCATCACAACTTATGGCTCCTGGCTAGCCATTGGTGCAGGGCATGATACAAAGACAACACAACAACAAATGCAAATATATAGAGTATATAGACACACACACACAAGGAGAAGTGCTAAATATATTGCTGAATTTGTTGGGAAAATGTCTCCCAGTCACATGCTAATGAAGTGTAATCTAAAAATTGCATATGTTCTTTTTTTTCTTTCTTTTTTTTTTCACATATCCTGTTTTTTAATAGTCACGTGATCAGCACATGGGAATTTACCATTATCTTTTCTTTTCTTTCTTTTTTTGTTGTTAAAAAATACCATTATCTATTTGATGGAATGCTAAGTAGAGTAGTTCATAGGGTCTTAATGTAACTAGATACTTAAGGGGCTGTTAGTGCATTTTTCCTGAAATAAAATTACAGTGTATAGTTAATTTTCAAATATAAATATTTTTATTTTTTTTGTATCTTTATTCTAATCTGGGGAATGATTAATTTCCTTTTAGGTGAGAATTGTAGGTACAACAAAGGAATACAATAAAAGAGTAGAAAAGAATTCATGTGATCAGCTCCAAACCTAAATAAAGAAATCATAAAAAAATAAAATAAAATGTTTAGGGTCAATTTGTACAGCCCAACATGAGTTGGCCCAACAAAATAAGCATAACACGCGCTGAACCCAAAAATCATTGAGTTGGCTTATCACTTTGAAGAAAAAAAAAGAAAAAAGAATAATATTTGCTTAGAGGGGAATCAGGGATTACAACTCTATACATTAAATAATCTAGGATTTTGTTAATGGATGACCTTAGAATAATGGTTAAGGAGTATTAAATGTTTACACTTTACGAGAAATAATGAATTTTTAATATTAAAATGATAAATAAAAAATTGAAAAAACCTTAAAAATTGTTTTTGTATTATTTTAATATTGAAATTTCATTACTTCTCATAAAATAAAAGCATTAAATATATCTTAACCGTTATCCTTACCATAAAGACAATAGTTAAGAGAACCATTAATCTATTGCAAACTATTTTCAAGCTGACAAGAAATGAATCCTGGCACAAAATTTTAGGGAAAATTATTAGGTATTCCGAGAGTACATTAAATATGTACTCCCTCATCTCACAGAAGTGGTGGGTCCTATTATGAATTTAATTAGCGGGATCCACAACTTCTATGAGAGGAGGGAGTATGCATTTAATGTACTTCCGGAATACCTAATAATTATCCAAATTTTAGTACCTGGCACGCCGGCACATTAATTTGTAGAGCACACCCCAAGCCAAGCATATAAATCCCAAAGAGTTTATCTAGGGTTCAAGGGCCCTTTTAATTTTTTTTTTTTAAGGTGAAAGAAACATGTGCCACGATCAAGGTTACAGTTACAGGTATATCCGTATATAGGAATTATGTTATAAAAATTAATTTGTTTCACCAAAATTAATCCATAAAATATCAGATTCTTTTAAAAGTAGTTGTCACGTCAAAAGTAAAGCCTATTGAGGCGATATTTGGCCTTAACTTAAGACATTGTTTTGTAACGGACATGAAAGGGGTTGCACTTAAGGTTTAAAAAACTATAGTTAGGGCAACGTGTAAAATATAATGACCACTTTCTGTCGCCTCAAAATTCAAAACGCCTTGACAATAATTTTTAAGTCCTAAGTTTGGAAGACCTGTAGAGCTGTATCTGTATGCTCGATATTTTTTTTTTTTTTTTTTTTCGAGATCTACACAATGAATACAGAAGGTGATTCATTGACTCTTTTTGAGATCTACTCTTCCTCTTTTGGCCAGAACTTGCTTGTTTTTGTGCTTGGCAGAAATAAATTAAGAACAACTATAACTACTTTCATTGGAAAATTCCATTTATTTGGATTGAGATCATGTAGGTATTGTAAATTTCAAAATTAAACAAGTAAAAAAAAATAGTTAAACAGTGAAAAAGATATAACTGTTCTACAATTTTAAACTGTACAATACTTGTACAATATCTCAATCCCATTTATTAATATCTTCCCCTCAGGAACCATATTGTTAAAGATCAAACAGGTAAGGAAAGTGAAGACCAAACCATTAAGGAAAGCACACCAACCCAATCAGCAAAGTCATTCCCACATAATCAGTTACCAACCCATACCCACATAATCGGCAGATCCAAATAGAAAAGGAAGGCAATGGCTATGATAATAAATATGGATTGAATAATCATAGGGATTCTGTTCCCCAACCTTGTATATATAAAGAGAACTCTATAAAGGAGAATAACACAGTGAAATAAGAAAAGCTTACAGAGATTGTGGACGTAGGCTTTATGGCCGAACCATGGTAAAATCCTTGTGTTCTTTTATTTATTTTGTCTTTCTTTCACATTTTTTTACATGGTATCAGAGCCTAATTACTGGGCATTTGATTTCATCTTGGCTGCTGTATTTCGGTTGTTCTCGTTGTTTCGGTGGTGATTGGATATTTGTTATTGAAGATGTTTTGATTCTAAGGGGAGATGTTTATTCCTCTTTTGGGATGCCGTGTGTTCGATAGATTCTTAAGGCCTTTGTAGGTTCAAGGCTTATTCAACCTTCCTTCTTCTCCAACAATTATTTGTTGGTGTTTGGGCTATCGGGTGGGTAGATTTTTTATGCCTTTGTAGGTTCAAGGCTTATTCAACCTTCTTTCTTCTCCAACAATTGTTTGTTGGTGTTTGGGCTACCGGATCGGTAGATTTTTTATGCTTTTGTAGGTTCAAGGCTTATTCAACCTTCTTTCTTTTCCAACAATTGTTTGTTGGTGTTTGGGTTGCCAGGATCGGTAGCATTGTTCTTAGAGGGTGATCTCTTTTTTAGACTTTTCTTCGTGGATCTTCATGAAATTTCAAACTCAAGCTTCTGTCATGCTACACCTTGAGTTTGAGGGGGGATGTTGGAATATATAAAAGCTCATTCTTAGTCTAGGCCCAAGTCCAATACTTGGTGTTAATTTAGGGTTAGTCTCCTATAAATATGTTGTTAAGGAGCTCATTGTAAATAGGGGTGGGTAAAAAACCGTGGAACCCGACCCGCCCGCCCGCTCGCATATATACGGACGGATACGGATACGGATATTTTAAATATCCGGATAACGGACGGATAACGGTTTTTGGAATTTTGGTTAGGTGGATACCCGCCCGCCCGACAATATTTAATTAAATAATATATATATATAAACCCATAACTAGTTAACTACTTCCCAGCCCTTACCCGCCCACTAAAACCCGCCTACCCGATCAGTACCCAGCCACTTTACTCTTTAGTCTTTAGATTTCTTTAATGCAAAATCTAAAAAATCTCAAAACTCTAAACCCATTTCACCCCCTGCTCTCATTCTCTCTCTCACCGCAGCGGCGTACCCTCCTCACCTCCTTAGTCCTCACCTCACCGCCTCTCGCCCTCAACCTCACGCCCTCACGCCCTCAACTTCCTCACCTCACGGCCTCACGCCTCACCTCCTCAGTCCTCACCTCATGCCCTCACTTCTCTGCCTCTCTTCTTTTCTCTCATTTCATTTTTTCTTTTTTCACTTTTCACTCTCTCTCTCTTCAGTCCTCTCTCACGGCTTCTCTCTCCCATCTTCACTCTCACTCTCTCTCTTCTCAATACTCAGTCCCGCCTCTCTCTCCTTCACTATCACAATCTCACTGAGTTCTCACAGTCATGGACTCACAGAGCATCGCAACTCTGACAAGATCTTTTCCACTAAGTGGTCCTAGTCTATTCAAGCAAGATCTCGTCGGATCTAACGAGTTCTTGCCGGATCTGGTGAGATCTCGTCAGATCTAGCGTGATTCTCGCCAGATCTAGTGAGATCTCGCCAGATCTAGGCCGATTCTCACCGGATCAGGTTCTCCTCCAACCGAATAGATCTTTTTGATTTGATTTGTATTAGGTGATTGTGTATTTGGTGATTTGTGTATTTGTGTATAAAAGATATTTGTGGAACACTGTACTTTGAGTTTTGGAAATCTGATGAGATTGTGCGTATTTGGAATTGTGTAAAAAAGGATATATGAGTCTGTATTTGGAATTTCAATTGTGAGTTGGAAATGTGTTCAGATTTGGACTGATTTTTTAATTTGGTCTAAAAAACACTTGCAAGCCCATTAAACCTAACCACCCACCCGACCATCCGCCCGCCAAACCCGCTCAACGGACCCGCCCGCCCGAACCAATCAACGGACGGTTAGCAGACAGATTATCCGTTAGCTTATTTTCTACGGACGGACAACGGATTTGCCCAATACCCGAACCGCCCGACCCGAACCCACCCCTAATTGTAAACACAATATTATATAGTAAAAATGTAGCCGTCAAGGGCTTTTATGTGTGGATGTAGGTCTTCATGACCGAACCACGGTATCTTTTTGTTTCCGCTCTCTCTACTCTCTACTATTATTGCTTTCTATTTTCCTACATGGTATCAGAGCGTGGTTTGATCATTGAGGAGATATTCTATCTTATTCATTTCTTTCATTGATCCTCGCTTGAAACTCTCAACAATAGAGCAAGAGTGGCTCTGTTTGTCTTCATTGAAGCTTTGACTGCTTCTTTTGGTTGTTTGTCAACCTCTCCAGCCTTAGACTGCTCCTTGATTCAAATTAAGTTGCAAAATCGATTTCTGCATATTTTTAGTGACAAAGACAAAGACTGTTTGGTTACGAGAAATTTATAACCTAAACCAACATTAAATATCCCAATCCTGGAGCAAAGTCCTCACTATCCTGCATCAAACATAGAAGTTAATAGTATAGCCAAGACTTTTACCATGGAATTCACCAAACGGCGCATACATCTCCGATCTACATCAATACAACACCAGCGACCACAATACCAGTCTAACCTCCTCAAGTTTCGGCCATTCAACACCTTCTTCGAACTGATTCTAATCAACCTCAACCGGCTCTCTTTTGCCTTGGTCTGTGCTTCAGACTGATTCACTTCAACCATCCCTTTTCTACCTTGGTCGGTACGTGCTTGGTTCAGGCTAGTTCAGACTCAGTACGTGAATGATTCTGATAATATATTTTTTTGTCTAATATTGTTTGTGGATCCATTTATTTCTCTTTATCTATAATGGGTGACACCACTAGCACTAACACTGCTACAAGTGCAAGTCCACATCTTTGCTTCATGGATCCCAACCACCAACTCTTTATTCATCATGGTGATCATCCTGGGGTTGTGCTTGTTTCTCAACTACTCACCGATACCAACTACCACACTTGGAGTCTCTCTATGGTTATGGCCTTAAGCGCAAAGAATAAATTGGGATTCATCAATGGTACTATCACCAAGCCTGCAGCTTCTGCCAAGGTTGAACTTGAACAATGGATTCGATGCAACGATATGATCAAATCATGGCTACTCAATTCCATATCCCCAGACATATATTCCAGTGTGATTTACAGCGATCTAGCCTCCGAGATATGGACAGATTTAAAGGAACGCTTTTCGCAGGTAAATGGTCCTCGACTATTTGAATTAGAGCAAAGCATTCATAATCTTGTCCAAGATACAATGTCAGTTACCACATACTTCACTAAATTGAAAAGCCTATGGGAAGAACTATCTGCACTGCGCACCATCCCCATTTGTACTTGCGGGTCATCCAAGGAGATCATCCAATATCAACACTACCAACGCTTCATGAAATTTCTCATAGGGCTCAATGACTCCTATAGGCCTACACGTAGTCAGATCCTCCTAATGGATCCTTTACCTTCAGTCAATCAAGCATATGCCTTAATCCTATAAGAAGAACGTCAACGCAACATCTCCCATGCCACTCCACTTCCTGGATCAGTAGCTTTAGCCGCCATGGGACGACCTTCCTAACCAAACATGAAGCTCTCCACTCGCACCAAAGAAAAACTAAAATGCAACCATTGTGGACGTGAAGGACATACCATGGAGCGATGCTACAAACTACATGGATACCCCACTGACTCTCGGAATGCTAAGCCCAAATCTCATGCTCACCAAGTTAGTTCTGGAGACATTGTCGGATCCTCTAGCAATCTACCATTTACCCCTGATCAATGTCAACAACTTCTCTCCATTTTGAGCACTGTAGCTCAATTATCTTCCATGAATCAACATGCAGGTAGCCATTCCCACTTCGACCAACCTTTCAGGTATGCATTCTTTTGACAATTCACTCTGGATATTAGATAGCGGAGCAACCAATCACATGGTTAGATCCCCATTAGCTCTTAGTCATTCATTCCCTGTTCATAATCGCACTGTCCAATTGCCTGATGACACACACACACCTGTCACTCACATTGGATCCATTATATTTTCTCGCCACCTCACATTAACTGATGTCTTATGTGTGCCTACCTTTCATTTCGACTTAATTTCTGTTAGCAAGCTTTGCCACACCATTCCCTGCCTAATCGCCTTTTTCTCTCATTTTTGCATCATTCAGGACCTACGCTCGATGAAGATGATTGGGATGGGCACTGAACGCGATGGCTTGTACTACTTCAATAAGACCAAGGAAGCCCATTGCAACTTGACCACACGATCCACCTCCCAACTTTTGGCATCGCCGTTTAGGACATTTATCAAATAAAGTAATGCGTTTTCTTTCCAATAATGTTGTTGAAATTGAACATTTAGATAATGATCCTTGTTTTATTTGTCCTTTGGCAAAACAAACACAATTAAGTTTTCCCTCCACTTTTATTTCCTCTGTTCAACCTTTTGAATTATTGCACACTGACATTTGGGGTGATTATCGGGTGCCCTCTACTTCTGGGGCTCGTTATTTTCTAACTATTGTGGATGACTACACTAGATGCACATGGGTTTACCTAATGAATCATAAATCTGACACACGTTCTATTTTACAATCATTTATTCAACTCATTGAGACACAATTCTCTGCCACTGTCAAACACATTCGGAGTGATAATGGATCCGAGTTTGACACCCCTTCTTATTACTCATCTAAAGGAATCATCCATCAAACCAGCTATGTTTCCACCCCCCAACAAAACGGCTTTGTCGAACGCAAACACCGTCATCTCCTTAATGTTTCTTGTGCACTACTCTTTCAGGCCAACCTTCCTAAACATTTTTGGGGTGACGCTGTTTTAACTACCGCTTACTTGATCAATAGGACACCCACACCCCTCCTATCTGGTGTTTCACCTTATGAAAAATTATTTCACGTACCGCCTTCCTATAGTCACTTAAAGGTTTTTGGTTGTGTGTGTTTTGCCTCCATCCATTTTTGAAAACCCTCAAAATTTGATGCTCATGCTACACGCTGCATTTTTCTTGGTTACCTTTCTGCCCAAAAAGGGTATCGTGTCTATGACCTTGATCGAGCCTCACTTTCGTTTCTCGGGATGTTCTCTTTTTTGAAGACCATTTTCCTTTTTCCCAAACACCTTCCCTCTCCCCATCGCCTACTTGCCTTTCCCTTTTGACACTCCAGACGTCCCTCACCCCACAGAGCGCTCCACTCCTACGACTCCTTCTCCTCCCATTGAGTGCCACCCTCCCGCTCCCGTTGAAACACCCCCTAACTCATCCCCTGCCTCTCCTCGTCGCTCTTCTCGGACCATCAGACCCCCCGCTTACTTGCACGACTTTTACCTTGGTCCAGCTCTCCCGACTTGGCCCACTCCCTCATCTGACTCAGCGTTGGTTCGCTCCTCAGGTACTTCTCATCCCCTTTATAACTTTCTCTCCTATGATGGTTTATCGCCCTCTCATTGGGCCTTCACCTCTTCCATCTCCCTCAAGATGGAACCTAAATCTTTTTTGCAGGCTATGAAACAACCTAAATGGCGCAATGCTATGCGCGCTAAAATTGATGCTCTTAAAGCCAACTATACTTGGACTCTCACCGCTTTCCCACCTAACAAAAAACCCATTGGTTGCAAATGGGTATACAAGATCAAGTATAATCCTGATGGCTCTGTTGAACGATATAAAGCTCGGCTTGTGGCTAAAGGTTACAATCAACAAGAAAGCCTTGACTACACTGAGACTTTTGCCCCTGTTGCCAAGTTAGTCACTGTTCGTGTCCTCTTTGCCCTTGCCGCCACTCACAACTGGCACCTTCACCAACTAGACGTCAATAATGCCTTCCTTCATGGCGATCTTGATGAGGATGTCTATATGCATCTCCCTCCTAGTTTCGGACGAAAGGGGGAGACACAAGAATGCAAACTTAACAAATCTCTATATGGTCTTAAACAAGCTTCTCATCAATGGTTTGCAAAATTTTCTTCAGCACTTCTTGATGCAGGATACACACAATCCAAAGCAGATTACTCATTGTTCGTCCGATCCCAAGGACATGACTTCACCGCTGCCCTCGTCTACGTGGATGACATCATCCTTACAGGAAACAACTTGGAGCAGATAAAGGAACTTAAGAAATTCTTAGGAGAACGGTTCAAACTTAAAGACCTTGGAAATCTGAAATATTTCTTGGGAATAGAGGTCGCTCGTTCTAAGAATGGAATACCATATCACAACGAAAATATGCACTTGAAATTCTTAATGACACTGGATTTTTAGGATCAAAACCATCCAAGTTCCCAATGGAGCAAAATTTGTCACTCAATGAAAGCGATGGAGATCTCATCCTTGACCCCTCATCATACCATCGCTTAGTTGGAAGACTAATATACTTAACCATTACTAGGCTAGATTTAACTTATGCGGTACATGTACTAAGTCAGTTCATGGATAAGCCTCGAATGCCCCATCTAGATGCCGTACATCAGGTTTTGAGATATATCAAGCAAGCACCAGGACAAGGACTTTTTATGCCATCTGCCAATCCAATCCAATTGCATGCATATTGTGATGCAGACTGGGCCAAATGTAGGGATACTCGAAGATCAGTCACTGGATACTGCATACTACTTGGGAAATCACTCATCTCTTGGAAGACCAAGAAACAAACAACTGTTTCTCGTTCTTCAGCTAAAGCAGAATATAGATCCATGGCGACCACGTGTTGCGAGGTCACATGGCTGAAACAACTATTGACAGATCTCAATGTGTCTCACTCACAACTAGTCCAATTATACTGCGACAATAAGGCTGCCATCCACATAGCTTCAAATCCAGTCTTCCATGAACGCACAAAACATATTGAGATAGACTGCCACGTAGTGCATGAAAACTCTAAAACGGGCTCATTCAAACAGAACACGTCTCTACAAATCAACAACCAGCAAATTTTTTCACTAAAGCACTTGGACAATCACAAGCCGAATTTCTTCTTGGCAAGTTGGGTGTCTTGAATATCCACTCCAACTTGAGGGAGAGTGTTAATGATCAAACAGGTAAGGAAAGTGAAGACCAAACCATTAAGGAAAGCACACCAACCCAATCAGCAAAGTCATACCCACATAATCAACCACCAACCCAATCAACAAAGTCATCATAATCAGCAAATCCAAATAGAAAAGGAAGGCAACGGCTATGACAATAAATATGGATTAAATAATCATAGGATTCTGTTCCCCAACCTTGTATATATAAAGAGAACTCTGTAAAGGAGAATAACACAGTGAAATAAGAAAAGCTTACAAAGATTGTGGACGTAGGCTTTATGGCCGTACCACAATAAAATCCTTGTGTTCTTTTATTTATTTTGTCTTGCTTTCACATTTTTTTACACATATAGACCATTATATTTATTCTTGCAACACAAACAGCAAAGGTAGTTTATTTACATGTTGTCAATTTTTAACAGCAAAGAGCATGGTTCGGAAAGAACCTAAGTTTGAATCTCCCTCCCCACTTGTTGTAAAGAAAAAAAACAGAGGAAAAAAGTTGCCAAATTTTTAACCAGCAGAATTTGACATGTCGATTTCATTTTTGTGACATACTGACATCTATAAGCCCATGTGAACATGTTTAGCGTATAACTCACTAAAATCTCCTTTTTCTTCCACAAACTTGTAAGTATACTTCCTCTCCTGTGACTGCTGCTTTGGTTGAGACAAAGGAACCTTGACCAAACTCCTCAAGCAAATCCCATCCGATGTTGCTATAATTAGTGGCTCTTTAGCAGCTAGCTTTCTCAAATTCCCTGCCAATGAGATCTCATCCTCTTCATTTGTAATTCCCTCCAATTTAACCAATTTGAGATGTTCAAGCTTTGAATGCCTAGTTACTGTCTTTGATGAGTATGTAGCAGTGCTCGGCAAACAGTAGCTCTTAGTGTCAATCTGCAGAAAAAAAAAAAAGAAAACATAACAAAGGTTAAACAATACAAAATATGTGAGTTCCATTTTTTTTTTTTTTTTTCCATAGAAGAAACTTACAGTAACAAAAAGTTGTTCTAAGGCAGGACACAGTTTCAGGAAGGAGATTAAGGCATCAATGTTATATCCTTGTGAGGAGTTATCAATCCACCATAGCTCTTTCAAGTTGTAGAACTGGAAGTTTCCATGTAAATAGGAAATGGATGGCCAAATCAAAGCCTGCAACATAAACAATATGAAAATATTTATGTGTGAGGAATGAGACAGCATGGACTATTAGTGGTTTGTGTAACAAGCATCATAAATGATAAAATTTTGAAACCAGTACTAGAAAATGCAGAAATTAGCAGAACATACCTCAAAAGTCCATTTGCATAGTGTAAGGACTTCAGAATTTTTTATGGTTAATAGACATGGGTCAAAATCACAACTTTCGAAGCTAATGTCGCCGGGCCCTTGTCTGAAATCTAGCATTGCATCTTTCAGGTTAAAATGATTTCCAAGCCAGATCAAAGCAAGTAGACCCCGATACCGGAAAGACTTAAGTTTCGAAGATCTTATGTAGAGAGAATTCAGTTGTGGACAATCAAGGATGGTTAAGCTTTTAAGCCTTGGACTGTTGCCAATTTCTAAAGCTTGTAATCCATTGCACTCAATGATCTTCAAGCTCTCAAGAAACTGAAAATTTGAGACCATAGAGGACACTGCCTCTTTGGAATGAAAGCCTACTGATTTTAGATAAAGAGTTTTGACAAAGAAGGTAGAGGGACATGGCTGGTTGGTAAGGCTTTGTTGATTCAATCCCAACTTCCAATCGAACTGCTTTTGAAACTCTTTCTTGCCAGTAGAGAAGTCCAGGTGAAGTTTATTATTAGCTGCAATGGTAGCTAAGAGGGTACTAGTACTGATACTACCTCTGCCAAAGTGATATTGAAGCCTCCGGGGTTGCCTTAATGGATCAAGCTCGTCAAAATGAGTCAAGAATTCAGAAATTGCAGTGGCAGCAGCTTCTATAGTTCCATGTTGTACTAAAGCTGTGTTCCATAAGCCTGCCCATCTAGTTGAAAGGAAGCTTGTTTGTAGTGCAGATTCAGAAGGGAGAAAGGAAATCATGCGGCAGAGGATTTCATCTGGTAAACTGCTTAGCAAATCCAATGCATTTTCTTCCTTCATGAATTCCTGTTGCAGAATGAAAACAATTATGGTTTATGTTGTATTAAGGATTACCTTTAAAAAAAATCAAAATAATAGTTCTTACTCTTTGTTGCCTTTCAGGTCTCAGAACTGAGGATGTTTCTTCTGCTGTATAGGTTGAATATTGGGCTTTCTTGGTCTTGATAGTTCTGTCCCTCTAAGCTTCTTATCCTAGACTCCTAGTTAAGCTCCACAGCTCCTCTCATATTAAAATACTGTAGAGTTAGGACCAATTCTATGGTTTTGAGTCATTGACTTTTATACTATATCATATTAGTGTATAAAATCTTTTTTGATTAAGACAAATTCAGATTACTAATTGGGTCTTTGGTTTTAGCAATAGATAGTAATAGATATTGATGGAGGCTTAGGGTAAAAGAAATACTAGACTTGGTTGATCAAAGCCAAGCGAAGACTTTATTTCTAATACTAGGGACAATGGCAACCAATGAAATGAAATAGCTTGGCTCCAGGTGGTGGCCAAGATACTTGAGAAAATAGGTGTGAATAAAGAAATGGTCATCTTTATAAACTAAGACAAATTACATGTCAAATAGAAGGCAACCTAATATAAAATTTGTCACATCTATAGTAGACCATTTCAAGAATTGCAGATTTTTTATTTATTTTTGTTGCTTTCACAGTCTATCAATAATTATATCTATATATATATTTATAACTTTGGATGTCTGGACCAGCGTTCTGAAGATACGCGCACCTCAACTAATCTCAGGGGGACACGCAACACCCTTACTAGCATGTGTACCACGATAGGCGCAAGGTTTTGCCTTGAGGTAGGTAGCCCTGAGGAGACTCGAACTAGTGATCATTGGAGGAACACACTCAAAACTGGACCAGTTGAAGCTATCCCTCAGGGTTTATTGTAGATATATATTATATCAATATTGAATAGCTTCCTCATGAAAGGGTTAATTTTCCATGGAGGGGAATTTTAAATTAGGAAACAAAATGTTCCCATGGACATGCCAAATGGATCTGGTTCAACCGTTCAAGAAAACTTGAAATAGTCAACAGATTTTTCTTCTTTACATCGTGAATTCTAGGTGAAGTTGCATGTAGGGAAGCTTGTCAATGCGGTTATAATATTTTTCTCTATTATTACGTTAGTGTAGATATGATTGATTACTATTGAAGTATTGAATAATTACCTCTTCTTCCATAAAGTTTACGGGGATTATATCCAAAAACTTAAGGAAAGTGAATGACTATTATTTTAGGATTATAGTTATAGACCATGTGCTTTTGGTGGAGCCCTATAAGCTTTGAATAAATTTAATCAATTAATAGTTGGACTTGGATTGGTCCAGTGCTCCAGTGCACTGAACCCGTTGAGATCATGACACGTGTCAATAATTTTGTTTTTTTATGAAATATATTATTTATATACATTTTGCAAAGAGTGATGTTAGGGTATTAGGAAAATTATGTGTCACCAATCTCAAAAAAATAATTCAAACATTTATTGATTGTGTTTGTGTTTTTAGACATGCAAATTGTCAACTCCTTAGCAAGTTGGGCTTGTGATTGTAATTGTTGAGGAACTCTTTCTATCTCTTCCATCCTCCCTGCTTTGTTGGGTTTGACCCGTTAAAGGGGATCGTTAATGTTCATCTTCTTTTGTGTAATAAAATTTTGTTTCTTATAAATAAATTAAAAGTGACACCAATTATATTTAGTATCATATAAATTCATAAACATTTTATAATAAAATTATATTTAGTATCATATAAATTTATAAACATTTTATAATAAAATTGGTAGTAAGTTTAATCTTTTCCTTCTGCAATTGGATAACGTTTAAGAGTGCTTTAAAAAAATAATTTTTATTATATATATATATATATATATATATATATATAAAGTATATAATTTAGTGTGCAGTTGTTGTGAGGCGAGATTCTTATGATCTTTCACACTTTTTTTATTTTTGCTAAACAGATCTTTCACAAGTTGGTTGGAAAAGGATGCACTACAGTCTACAATCATACTTATTCTCGTAGTAAAAAAAAAAAAATAGTCTTCGACCAGAAAGCTTAAATTTATTATTATTTTTTTTTTAAATTAAAATAAAAGTTAGTTCACAAAAGACAATACTCTCGGCTAAATATGATATTTTTGTATGGCATAGTTTATGCATCGTTATATGCGAAACCTTTCAAGTTACTTCAAGTTTGTTTTTGGCTTAAAATACTTTTCTTATTTTTGAGTGTTTGGGATGGCTTAAAAGTTAAAACTTTAGTTAAACTAAAATTATTTCTAGTTTGATTAGAAAAAAAAATATCATTTTTTTTGGACTGAAAATGTTTTATGCTCTTAAAGTAAGCAAACAATTTTAAGTCTCAAGAGAACAAAATGTTTTATGCTCTTAAAGTAAGCAAACAATTTTAAGTCTCAAGAGAACATAACATTTCTCTTGTGAATTCAAAATCCCGATTATCTTTTAGGGAAAATTACACTTTACCACCCTCAACTATCACCACTTTTTCAATCCTCTCCCCTAAACTTCAAAAATGCACGATTGACCCCCTAATTGCATCTAACTGCACGGCCGTTACCCCTTATGGCCAAAATCGAGTTATAATAGACAGAATCGTCTATCACGTGACACACACGTGATCCCGGACCCACCAGACCACCCTTTACCAATTTAATTTTTCTGAAAACCCTAAAATGCCTTGTCCCCCACTTAACAAAATCTGAAACCAACACTACTTAAACCATAACAAAATTGCCCCCCAAACTGAAATCCTAGATCAGTAACCCTCAAACACCGGCGTTGACTTCAGCATTCAACCCTAAACACCGGCACTGACTCAAGCCAACATTGACCCACCAGAAGCTCTGACCTCCATAGCCTAAACAATAAGAAAATTCTCGGTAAGCTCTTTTTCTTTTTTCTTTTTTCTTTTTTTTTTTTCTTTCTTTTAAGATTGTTGGAAAAATGAAAGATGTTGGTTGTTGTGATGGTTCTTGGTAGAAGGGAAGTAAAAAATCAAAGATGTTCCTTTTTGGTTTTTTGTGGTGAAAATTTGAAAGATGTTTGTGGAATCTATCTGCTGGGTCTCTATAGGGATTGGTTATTTGTCTTTTTGGTACATTTTTGTTAAATGTGTTACCCTTTTTGCATGATTTGTTGAATTTGTGTGCTGGGTCCCTATAAGAGTGCCTCTTTGGTCCCCACATGATCATAATTTAGTGCTTTGTTTGTGCATCATAATTTAATACAGATTCTCTGTTTGAATATGCTTTGTGTCATTTTTGTTGACTAAGTCTATCATGTGTCATTTATTTTGACAAAGAATATCCTTTTTGTGCTCAGATTCTATGCTTTATTCCAAACAATGGATGATGATAATATTTTTATATTTGAGATTCACTTTGGGAGAATATTCAAGAATTTATATGGTCTGGTATATGTTAATGGTGATATTACTGTGCATGATGAGCCTTTTGATAGTGATTGTTTGTCCATTTTTGAGTTAGAGTCAATTTTAGGGAAATATGGGTATCAACGTGGGGACCTTATTTACTACAAACTTACTGACATGAGCCTTGACAATGGTTTAGTGCAACTAAAAACAGATAATGATGTGTTGAATATGGTGGATGTTCATAAGAAAGAGAAGTTTGTTGTATTATATACAGTAAGTGCTGTTGATGACTGTATACCATTAACCCCTACACTTCCTGAAATTTTAATGGTTGATAAGAGTAAAGAAAAAGGGAAAGAGACTGTGACTAGTAATAAGAGAGACAAGTTGCCAATAATTGGTGGAAAAAACAAAAACAAAGGTATTAAAATTACTGATAGGCAACCACCAGTCAAAGGGAAAGAGAAGGAAATGGCAGATAGGAGTAAAGGCAAAGGGAAAGAGAAGATATTTGAGGTTTCTGTTGAGAAGGAGTATGATGCAGATGATGATGTTGACTATGATGACTTTGACAATGACAATAAAGCTGAATTGGAGGTGGAGGATGAGGATTCTGAACTAGATCTTTGGGATGGCTTACTTAATGGTGATGAGAACTTACTTAGCCTGTGTTTGGATCCTCTATTTTAGAAATGCATTCTAGAGAATGCATTCCTGCTAGAATTCATTCTCAAGAATGCATTTTGATGAAAATAGTGAGTTTGGTAAAATATTGAAATTATTTATAAGAAGTGATTATGCTGAAAGGAATTGTGTTTGGTTGGTATTTTAAAGAATGCATTATTCCTATTAAATAATATATTATTAGTATACATTATGTAATTAACATTTTTTTTTTTTAAATATCTCAATACAAGGCTAAAAATACATTTACTACTAATACAAAATTAACAATGTAATAAAGAAATAGAGTATTACGTTGTGATTTAAATTAATGTCTACTAATAAAAAAAATAGGTCATGATTTGTGCACATCTCTTTACACATATTTTTATAAAATTTGAACAATGTAATAAAAAAATATAGAAAAATGTGTATTGTGTGTGCAATAGAGATATACACAAACCATTTATGATAAAAAAAATATCATAGATATCTTCCAAATAAATTTTCACAATTATACACTTTGCACCAAACAAAATGAACATACAAATAAAACCAATTTAATTGTTTCCCTTTCAAATTTTTTTTTTCTTCTTTCTTTTCCACTCCCCCTTTTTTCCCACCATACACGTAAACCCCACTCCCCATTTCTTTTTTTTTTTTTCCCCACCACCCATGTACCCCTGCCTTTCTTTTTTCTTCTCCCCCACCACACACATACATCCCCCCTCACCCATCTCATTTTTTTTCTCTCATTTCCTCCTCACAGTTCACACCCCTCCCCCATTTCTCATTTTTTTTCTCTCTCTCTCTTTTATATAACATCCAAACATTACAAATAAAATAAAATAAAAAGCATAATGTGACATAAAATCCAAACATTACAAATAAAGTGCTAGAAAAAGCACATCATAACAAGTTTACATTAAACAAAGAAAAAAACATTACTAACGATCATTCCAAATCATCTCTGGTTCTTTGATACAAAATGAGAAAATGAAAATACTTTTTCAAAAATAAAAGAAAGAAAGAGAAAAAATAGGGAACACATCAAAAAAAGAGAAAAAGTAGGGAACAAAAGAGAGGGAAGGAAAATAAAAGAAAGAAAGAAAAAAATTAAGCAGGAAAAAAAGAGTTGTTCGAGTAATAAACTATTGTAAGTAGGTCCCATTTACTTTAGCAAAAATTAAAAGTAGAAGCTAGAATCAGAATTCAAAATATTTTGGATTCTGACTTCTGCTCTAGAAATGAGAATTAGCAAAATGCATTCTGCCTAGAATGCATTTTCCAAAATCCCAACCAAATATCTCAAATTTTTTGCAGAATGCATTCTACGCATAAAAATCCGTGAAATCACTTTTAAGTAGAGGATCCAAACAAAGGCTTAATGCTGTTGTTGCTGCCTATAGCCAAGGAATGACAAGTCAACCAGCAAGTCAACCAGCTTGTGAAACAGCAAGTCAACCAGCAAGTCAACCAGCCAGTCAAATAGTTACAAAACCAGCTTCTGAAACTGTTACAGAACAAGTTAGAGAGCCAAAATTTGAAAAGGATTGAGACTCTGAAATGGCTAATAGTGATGAGTTGATATCTCCTAAGGCCACAATTGATGAAGAAATGGGTCCAAAACCAAATAGTGTAAAGTTTGATGTGGTGGATATGAGTAATCCAGTGTTGGAAAAATGGAATGAAGTTTGTTGATGTGTATCAGTTTAGAGAAGCCGTGAGAGAGTACAATTTGAAGAGAGGGAAGGATTTATCATTTGTAAAGAATGATAAAGACAAGGTAATTATAGTGTGTAAGGATGAGCACTGTAATTACAGAGTTTATGGTTCTAAGGTTAGGGATGAGATTACCTTCCAGATTAAGACTTATAATCCCAATCACACCTGCACAAGAGCATATAAGAATAGTCAGATTACATCAAGGTGGATAGCTGAGAGGTATATGAAGACTTTTAGACATGACATCGAAAAACCTATCATTGCATTGCAGCTACAGATCAAGGATAAATAGAATGTTGATGTTAGTAGGATGCAAGTCTATAAGGCAAGAAAAAGAGTTGCTGAAAACATTCAAGGGAGTCATAAGGAACAATACAGAAAAATTTGGGATTATTGTGAGACTTTGAAGGAGAAAAATGTGGGAACCACTACATTACTAGATAGTCTAGATGTGGAAAGACTTTTTCTTGATGTGGCAGCCACTTTTCAAAGGTTATATGTTTGCTTAGCAGCTGCAAGAACTGGTTCTAAAGAAGGGTGCAGACCATTGATTGGGTTGGATGGGTGCTTTTTAAAAGGGTCATATAAAGGGCATCTATTAAGTGTTGTTTCTAGAGATGTTAATGATAACATGTACCCTATTTGTGTGGCTGTTGTGGAATCTGAGTGCAAAGCAAGCTGGTCTTGGTTTCTTTCTACACTATTGAAGGACATTGGGGAGGTGACAGGTGGATGGACCTTTATTTCTGATAGACAAAAGGTAATTTGTTAATCTTTTGTGTTTCTTTAATTGTGTTTATTATTTATTATTATTATACTTTTGTTTAAAGTTCTTTAAAGTGTTTATAGTGTTTATTTTAATATACTAACAATGTTTGTCATTATTTGCTAATATTTGTAGGGCTTGACTAAAAGTTTTAAAGAGGTTTGTCCTGATATGGATCATAGGGTATGTGTTAGGCATATATATGTCAATTTTAGAGATAGTAACCATAGAGGGAAAGCATTAAAAGATAAGTTGTGGGCTGCTGCATCAGCCTATACAAAGTTTGAATTTGATGCCTTGATCATGTGTGGTGCGCTAGAAAAAAAGGCATGCAATGCAATCCACGGCAAGTAAAGCTACAGGAGAAATTCACTTAAGGCTCCAAATGATCCTATGTAATGTGGGTAAGTGTTAAGGATGTGCAATCCACAGCCAAAGTAAGGCTCCAACATGAACTCCATTAAAGCTCCTTTGAGTAGTGATCTTGTGTGATGCGGTAGGAAATGAGAGTGTAAGCTTGTGAGTTTTGTGTGGGCTTGTGGACCTTATGTCGGCTCGTGGCCTTGTTTTCTTCTTCTTCTTTTTCTTTTCAAAGATTAATTTGCACCTAAAACAAAATATAAAATTTAGACTTTAAAAAATTAAAATAATGCATGCAAATAAATTATTTTTATACAACACAATGAAATAAAAGAAATGCAATGATTTGCATATAACTAAAAATAAAATGCAAAATAATTCTATTAAAAACCTTAGAAAATAGGCTTAATAAGTCATATTTCATGACTTATCAATGCCCATATGGTTGAATTGAAGAAATTGTCACCTCCAGCATATGAATATTTTTCTAA